>KL647288.1:8915176-9014392 GCA_000727475.1 Sarcocystis neurona | reverse complement strand
AAGAGATGGAGGGGGGAAGAGGAAGAGGGGAAGAGATGGAGGGGATTTGGGGAAGAAAGAGTCGCGTGTGAAGAATGCCTGCGCGGACGCATCCGCAGTGAATTTACGCGAGGAAACGCGGGGGGAAAGGAAGAGAGGCACGGAGAGATGAAAATGGGGATACGTAGAGATTGACAGATAAAGATAGAGATAGAGGGAAAGAGGTGAACAGAGATAGATAGAGAGGAGCAGATAAAGAGAGGTGCATAAAGATAATAGAGAGAGAGCAGCAGCTAAAGAGA
The DNA here is from genome assembly GCA_000727475.1 of Sarcocystis neurona. Classification (NCBI taxonomy): domain Eukaryota; phylum Apicomplexa; class Conoidasida; order Eucoccidiorida; family Sarcocystidae; genus Sarcocystis; species Sarcocystis neurona. The sequence goes on along the minus strand of KL647288.1, from coordinate 9,014,111 downwards.
GGGAGATAGCATAAATGTGAAGAAGAAAGGAGAATGTCCTACTGCAGAGAGACACACATAGAGGTGAACACGGAGGATTCTTTCATGGGGAAAGAAGACGTGGACATCAAAATTAAAATATGCGCGACCTCCCTCTGCCGAAGGTCGTCCCTGAATCGAGAGCAGCTATCTACCTATACCCATCTGCACACATATGTCTAACTACATATATATATTTATGTAGCTAGATATATACAAACTTATAGACATACGCACAAGTACATATATATATATATATATACAGGTAGATATACCTACACGTATACGTACACATATAGATATATATACATAGAGGTACGTACGCATATATATGTGGATTGATAGATAGATGGATACACACGCTTACACATGTTGACATATATGTATGTGTATGTATGTGAAGGTACATATGTAGGTAAAGGTATGTACGCATGTATGCATATGTGTATACGGATAGATAGAGAAATAGACAGAGTTGCACACATTGACGTGTCTATATATGTATTTGTATGGGTATGTGAAAGTACCTCTGTATGGGAGGATATAGAAGTGGAAGCTCGAAAAGGTCGAGGTTTTGTGTACGGGAGTTTCTCTCTCTCTGTGTGCGCGTGTTGCTGCGTACTTGGTCTTCTTCTGCGAATGTCTTCAATTGCTCGTTCTTCCGCTTCTTCCTGTGCGGACGGCTTCCCACCTTTTCCTTCGCCTGCGCCGAGCTTCCTTCTCCTCTTCCTGGGCGTCCGACGCCACCCTGGCTTCGCCCCACCTCCGCGTGGTCGTGCTCTTCTCTCTGTGCCTTCCTGCTTTCCTTCCGGTTTTCTCTGAAGCCACGCTCTTCTCCGTTTTCCTCTCCTTTCTTCTGCCTTCTCCCTTCTTCTTCTCTCCGCCTCCTGCCCTTCTGCCCCCTTTTTCTCGGGCCGGACGGAGGATCTTCCTCCTCCTCGAAGAAGCGCTGCTTTTTTTTCCGCTTCTTCGGTGCCTTCTGCTCTTCGGCGTGTGTCTCTTCGATAATACGGACCGCCCTCCACTTTCTCTTCTCTCTCACCGTGCTCTTCTGTCTCTTTCTCCGAATATGTGTCTCTCTCTCTCTGTGTCTGTGCGTGCGGGGGAGTACGTGTCTCTTCGCTTCATCATCTTCTCCCGCATATATCCCTTCAGTCTCCTTCTCTTTCTTCCGTTTCCGTGGCGAAAGCGCTTTTCTGCGTCTACTCTCTCCTTTCTTATTAGTCTCCTCCTTCCCTTACGTGTCTACTCTCTCAAACTCCTCTCTCTTCGCTTCTGCGTCCACCCGCTCCCAAACCGTAAAGATGTGTGTGTGGGTGGATGTATGTATATGTATGTATGTATATGTATGTATGTATGTATATGTATGTATGTATATGTATGTATGTATGTATGTATATGTATGTATGTATATGTATGTATGTATGTATGTATGTGTGTGTGTATACGTGGTGTTCAACAGCGGCTTCGTCCTTCTCGTTCGCTGCACGTGTCTTTGCTGTTGCTTCTTCGTCGTGTTGGGTCTGATGTGCCCCTTTTTTATTGTCTCCTCCCTCGCTTTCTGCGTAAGTGCTTCTGCGCTCCCGTTTCCCTCCCTTCGATCAACTCGCATGTGTGTATATTCGCGTGGGTCTGCATGCATATACCGATGGCTCTCCTCTCTTTCGTTCTATCTCCCTCTATTTGCTTGCATGTGGACATGTCTGTCTGTATGTCTCTGTCTTTCTGTGTGTCTATCTCTCGCCTCTCTTTTTCTCGCCCTTTCTCTCTTCCTCCGTTTCTTGCCTGTCTTTCTTCATCTTTCTGCCCCTCTATTGGCGTCCATATGTATATGTGTGTGTCTGTGTGTATCTGCTTCTTGCCTGTCTGTGTCTGTTCCTCCCTCTGTTTCTCTACTGGCGTTTCTGTGTATATATGTGTGAGTGTGTTGGACCTCACTATACACACATACCTGTGTAAATCCACATATATGTATACACGTGTACGAATATAGCGTATTTTTGATGAGAACTTGTTGTGCCTGGCTGCATATATGTTTGTTACTTGCGCGCCTTTCGTGTGTGTCTGTGTCTGTGTGTCTATGTCTCGCCTGTTATTTTCTCTTTCTTCCTCTTTCTGTCAATTCGTGACAACTTCTGTTCTTCGCTTTTTCTTGCTGTGAGCAGCTATGGAAGTGTTAGAGACCGGAGGCCCGGCTCTTCAGAAATTCGTTTTCTCCCAAGTCAAGCGACGCTATCAAAGTAGGGGAAGAACACACTTCTCCTGTCTCTCTTCCGGCCTGCCGCATGCAAAAAAGAAAAGTTGTTGCTTCTGTACAAGCATCCAGTAAAGTGGTTACAAATTGCCACGGTAGTACACATTCGGACAACGCAAACAAATTTTACGTCCCAACATATATTCGTATATATATGTGGGTGTATCACTTATATTCCTATATACGTGCATGTATGTGTCCATATATATATACACGCGTATGTTTCTGTGTATATATGTATATGAAGGTTTGCAAATATGTATAGACGTATATATGTGTCTGTGTGTGTGTGTGTACCTATATGTCTATATACCTATATATATATGCGTATACCTGTATATAGAGGTATGCAAATATGTATATTCGCCTATGTGTGGATATACACGTGTATATGTATGTAAACGTATACGCAGGCAGAGGTGCGGAAATATGTATATACGTATATATATTCGGATATAAATATGGCTGGCGAGAGAAGTAAGACGTCCCGGTTGTACGCGTGTGTGTTTGCACGTATATGTGTAGGAACATTACACATAAGGAGGTCTGCATGCGTATATACGCATACACAAATATATACACACATATATATAGACACACATGCAGTACACATATAGTAATTATATACATATATACATAGAGACGCTTGCTCGTGAAGGATGTAGAGACACGCGTTCAAGAGAAAGTCCCTTGCTTCGCAGTGTGTACGCATGCCGAGTCCGTGTAGTAATCGAAATACGTGGAACTTCGTGTAGGTGTGTAATATTTCCACTTTTTAGAAGTACGTGTATATACGAAAAAGTGAAGACCAGTTTACATGGATGATATTATCTCCTTTAAATATATATATATGGGTAGTGTGGTGCACGAGAGTATTGCCGTCGCTGTGAGATGAAAATCTCTCTCTATACATTTGAAGTAGAAACGTCAGTATATCCAGTCTGGAGGCAGCTATCTATAGAAAACGGGACCTACGTATATCTGTGTGAGTATATGTATTCATACGTAGGCGTCTACTGGTATGAATGCAGAAACGTGGGCCAACATATGTGTGTATATGAGTATATTTATAGATACATAAGCATCTCTGTATGTATGTAGAATATGGACAAATGTCACAGCACTTTGGTTTGTGGGTCGTACAGCTGCTGTGTAGACACATCTACTAATAAATGTACCAATATATATATATATGGATACGTCTAGTGATAAGTGTACGCACATACACATATATGTACATATATACACATATACATATGTATATGTGGATACAGGTATTTAGGGATGCGTATATATCGAAGGTCGCAGGCAAGTCTATATATATATATGCATATATGTACACGTGTGTGGGGTGTATAGAGCCGTCGTAGCATACTTCTGTGTGTATATGGGGAGATCTGTCTTTACAGCTGAGTATATGTGAAAGTAGGCAGGCATATCTATGTATATGTATCTGTATCTATCTATATGTATATATGTGTTGGTGTGTGGGATATATAGAGCCGTCCTCGCGCATTTCTACGTGTGGAGGGTGCAGGTGCTGGAAACGACGAAGCAGCGGCGGCAGCATCTGCTCCAGCGTCCATGGGGGAGCCGGGTAAATATATTCTCTCTTCATTCCTTGACCTGGACCTGCTCTTTTTTTCCTGCTGCAGTCTGCTGCTGCTGCAGTCTGCTGCTGCTGCGGTCTGCTGCTGCTGCGGTCTGCTGCTGCTGCGGTCTGCTGTTGCTGGGGTCTGCTGCTGCTGCGGTCTGCTGTTGCTGGGGTCTGCTGCAAGTGCTCGCTTCCTCTGCTGCGTCTCCTGACACCGTCGTTGTCGGCTGGTTCTACTGCTGCTGCTGCGGGGAAGGGCTACTTCGTTTGCTGCCGCCTCTGCTGCTTCTTCTCCTCCCCACCTTGCTGCTTCTTCTTTCCACCTTGCTGCTGCTGCCGCCTCTTCCCACCGTGCTGCTGCTCTTCGCACCTTGCTGCGGCGGCTTGCTTCTATTCTATCCTTATGGAACTTCTTTCGTCTTTTTGCACCCGTTGTCTTCTTGCTTCTTCGTTTTCTTCTGTTGCAGCAGGTGCAGCTGCTTTTTTCTTTTTTGCGGCCGCCGCTTACTTCTCTCCTGCTGCTGCTGCTGTTGCTCGTCGCGACGTGTGGTGTTGCTGCTGTACTCCTCCTTCCTTCCTGCACCTTCTTGCTGCCTCTGCTCCTCGGCTGCTTTCCTGTTCCGCTGGGTCATCTGGACAGCTCCCTTTGCTGCTGCTGTCCACTCTTTTGCCGCGCTCCCCGCTCTCCACGCCTCTCTTCAGCAACTTTTGCTCTGCTGCTGCGACCGCTTTGTTTTGCTGCTACTGCTGCTGTTGCTGCTCTCGCTTCTCCTTCTTCTGCGGCTGCTGCTCTCGTCTCCTCTGCTGCTGGTGCTGCTTCTTTCTGGCTTAGCTGCTGCTTTGCTCTCTCTTTTTGTGCTGCTGCTCTCTTCTCCTCGGGTGCTGTTGGTGCTGCTTCTTTCTGTCTTAGCTGCTGCTGGTTTCTCTTTGGTTCGCTGCTGCCGGCCTTTCCTTCTTCTTCTGCTCTGCTGCTGCCTCTCTTTCTCCCCCTCCTCCTCTGCTGCTGCTGCGAAAAATTTCTCCGCAGAACGAAATGTGTCACTGTATATATGTACATACGTATATATATATATATATATGTAGATATAGATATATACATACATATATATATATATATGTATGTGTGTGTGTGTGCATATCTGTAGCTGTATCTCTCTCTATATATATATGTAGATATATATATACGTAGGGATACACATACAAAACAAAGTTTCTAATAAACACTCGACAAGTAGAAGTGCTCCTCGTCCCTTCTCATCATCGGAGAGGCCACACAGTCAGAACCTCTACCTACAACACACCTTCTACGCATACATATCTATATATATATATACAGGTAAATCTGTGTACACATATATATATATATGCACATAGAGAGAAAGGTACATGCACGTAGGTTTACATATATGTTTCTACGTAGACGAACATGTGTGTACATATATATATATATATATATACATATATATATGTATGCATATACGGATATCCATCTGTCTGTCTACATAGGTGGGTACCCATACTCACATACACACAAGCATATATATATATATATATACGTATGTAGGTATAGGGAGAAAGAGTAAAAGAGATTTTCTAGAGAAGCCCATGTACGTGTGCACGCGTCCAGGAAAGTAGACACACACTTTTATGAAGTCGCGAAAGAAACTCTATGTACGCGTACAGATATATATATATATATGTAGATAGATAGATAGATTTACAAATATTTACATATAAATTTATGTGTAGCTATACTTTGCATATGTGTGTGTGTGTGTGTGCGTGTTGTGCGAACGGTGACTGCAGGAGACATCGTCCTGACGCCGTCGTTTGGCGTCTCCCCCCACGTCAAACTTCTCGCCTTCCTCGTTACTCCCTACTTCTGGCGTAGGCGTCTTTCTTCTCCTCTACTGCTGCTGTCTAATATTCCCTTTTCTGCTGCTACTTCTCCTTCTCTGCTGCTGCTGCGTATCCTCCTGCTGGTGCTGCTGTTGCTGCTCCGCTGCTGCTGCTGGCACTCGTTCCCTGCGCGTGTGTGTCACTTCTGCTGCATGTCTTTCTCTTCTGCTGCCGGTGCTGCTGCTGCCGCTCCGCTGCTGCTGCTGGTGCTCCTTCCCTCCGTGTGTGCCACTGCTGCTGCCAGTATTCTTCTCTCCTGCTGCCGCTGCCGCGGCTTCGTCTGCAGCTGACACTATTTCTTCTTCCCCGAGTGTGTCGCGGGGTGTCCGCGCATCTTCTACTGCTAGCTCCGACTTTCCGCTGCTGCTCTTTATCTGCTGTTGGTGTGCTGCGTTTACTTCTGCTCCTGCTTCAGCTGCTTCGACGCCTGCTGCTTCCGATGCTGCTGCTGCTGCGTAGGTTCTGATGCCGCCGCTGCTCCTCTTGCATTTCTATCTCTGCCGCTGCTTCTGCCCCTGCCGCTGCTTCTGCATCTGTCGCTGCTTCTGCATCTGCCGCTGCTTCTGCATCTGCCGCTGCTTCTGCCTCTGCCGCTGCGCGTGCGTCTGCCGCTGCTGCCACTTCTTCTTTTGCGCTGCCTGTGCGTCTCACGCTGCTGCTGCTTCGTCTCCGGTGTTGCTTCTGCTGCTGCTGCTTCTCTTTTCCGAAGAAGGAAGCAGCACAGAGGCTGCGCGTCGGCTGCGGTTCACGATGAAAAGGGCACTGCAGCAGCTGAATGAAAAAGGAATAACTTCGGTTCTTTCTCCACATGTTGGGATGGGAGTGTACGGCTACGAGCCTTCTAATGCAGCAGAAATTCTTGTCGAAACCGCCGTAGAGCAGCTGCTCCAGGTACACACACACACGCACACCCCTATATACATGTGCAGTTATTCGCATTCGTCTCTATACATATGTGTCTCTCTGTCTCTCTTTTCGTAATACATATGCTTATCCATATATATATGTGTATATATTTATATCTATGCGTCTCTATATGCGTATGTGTCTGCATGTGTGTGTGTCTCTCTCTCTATTCGTAATATGTACGTTTACCTCTATATATGTGTATTTGTATGCAGGCGTCTCTATGTGCGTATGTGTACGTATGTGTGTGTATTTCTCTCTCGTCGTATATATATATATGCACTCATACGCCTGCGTCTTTATATGTGTATGTATGTGTGTGTGTCTCCCTCTCTTCGTAATACATACAGTTATCCATATAAATATATATATGTGTGTGTCTGTATGCGTGTGTCTATATATGTGGCATTGGTTTCCTGTTCCTTTGTAACATATAGACTTTTATAAATGTAGGTCTGAATGCATTTGTATGCATGTGTCTACCTGTATATACATACATATATATATATATATACACGTATATATACATTTACATATATATATATATATGTGTGTATGGGCACACACATTTATAGATCCGTTAATAGTCTCCGGAAGTGTTTTTGTCGTGTGCAGCCGAGGCGACGTTTTTGAGGTGAAAAAGGAAGTTGCGCATATGTATGTATATATATATAACTCCTCCTGTCAAGACATATATATATATTACTTCTAAGGCAAATATGTACATATATATATATATATTTGTAGCTCAAGACATATGTGTGTGTGAGTATATACATAAACTCTTTCAATGAAGACATATTTGTATGAAGACATACGTATGTGTGTACGTATCCATATAACATTTCCTGTTAAAACGCGACGCACCTGTATATGTGTAGACAGGTGTATGGTATCTATACACGAGTACGCACACATACATATGCATACATATACACATATTCAACATGCGTATGTATATGCTTATATATATGTATGTACGTCCGGGTATCCTATGTACATATGTGTGTATTTGTTTTACGTATATATACTCATATATGTATATATGTGTGTGTGCTGCCGTCCCGATCTTCTCGTCTTTCCGCCTCTTCCATGTGGCGGTAGTAGGAGTCGGCAGGGCGCGATCGCGAAGCGCTTTACCTGCTGCGGCCTGGGAGTATATATGCGCCTATTATCGATACGTAACTCCCCTACACGCACTCATGGAAGCGAGTACTTCTGCGCACGTTCCACCATGCGAACAAGAATTTCGTACAAGAAAGCGGCCATAAACTACAAATATTCACATACATATTCCCACACACACACACATGCACACACAGACATTTCCACATATGTGTATATATATATTTCTGTCAAGACACACGTGTATGTATCTGCTAGTCTGCTAACAGACATGCATGCATATATACAGGTGTGTACGTACATATGAATGTATTTCTTTCAACGCGCTGTCTACATATGTGTGTGTGTGTGTCTATTTTGCGTAGGTGTCTACTTGTATACATACGTATGTCTGTTCTTTCTGTCCACCATGGTCTTTATACGTGTGTGTATCTCTGTATGTGTGTGTGTGTCTATATATATATATATATATGTGAACTTATGACGCGGGCAGGTCGACGCTGTGGAGCCGCAGTACAATCTTCAGAGCGTAGCCTTCGTCGATCGAGACCCGACGCATGCAGCGCTGCTGGCGGAGGCAGTTCGCGCAGCCAAGCGAGCTTGGCTTCCTGAGTATCAGGTACTTCTCTCGACTTTATACATAGAGAAGAAAGTCTGTCTATATACGCGACCCAGGTGTGTAGGCATTGCACCACACATGTTGCAGACGTATACACGTATACGTGTATAACTTTTATACACAACGACGAGCGACGACGTATTTGCTGGCGCGTATATCAATATTCACACACGTCATCGTATCAGTGGGTGTCTAGACATATACTATGAGCAATGAACTATCCACACATACATATATATATAACTTTCCTTACGTAAGTACGACTGTCTAGGTATGGTGCAATGTATGTGTACACTTCAGCGTATTACTGCATGTCCATATATATTCTGAGGAGTGCAGTGTGTATATATATATGTGTACATATGTGTATATTTATACCTTTCCATAGATAAGTACGATTGTCTAGCTATGGAGTCTATATTGCAATGTATATATACAACTCAACGTATTACTGCATGTCTATACATACTTTGAGGCGTGCAGCGTGTATATATGTATATATATGTGTGTGTATAATACATGCATACGTACGAGTGTCTATGTATTTGGTATAGTTCATATTAGCATATATGTGTCTACAGGTCAGCGTGGTAGTGTGTGTCTATATCTCCTATGAGGAGTGAATCATTACAGAAGTGTGTGTACCGCAAGCTTGATAGTCGTGGGGCGCTCACATATATATACTTGTGTACATATACATATACACGTGTATGTCTACTTACGCCTCTGTATGTAGAAAGGTGTACACGCGTATCTGCACACATACATATAGATATATGTGTGTCTGTGTGTGTCTGTATACAAGTACAGGATAACAGGAAACCTCGATAAATAGGTGTACAGCAGTGTTTGCATACATGTTAAAATGTATATATGCGTAAGAGAGACTGCGGGTAGATCCACGTCGATGCGCACGGAGACGCACACCCCACATTCGTCCGTATGTGCAGGTAGCCCTCTCCCTCCACGCATATATCGAAGCAGACCACTGATACGTGGACCCCGCCTGCACATCTACATACATATAGATATATATATGTATCTGTGTGCTTCTATATGGAAGTGCAGACAGAGAGATACACGTAGACACAGACAGTGATCCACATATACGCACTCTCGTATATACGTACGTGTGTGTAGGAATACTGTACAGAAGTGCTCGCTTACGTATCCGTATGCAGGTGTCGGGTAGAGGGGACGAAAACGGCTGTACGCATGTATAGATACGTGCACGTGTCTAGCTCCACAAGTACGTAAGTGTGTGGGGTGGGTGTGTCCGTAGCGAGAGCTGCCTTCACACACGCACGTATTAAAGGGGGTGTCTACTCGTGCACGCACCGACCCGCGAGTCTGTACATGTGGAAGCGCACGTGTCTGCAGGCAGACACACACCGGGAAAAGGGGGGCTTGTGTCTATAAGAAACATGTACACACGTGTATGTGTCTACCCGTCTAGACGTAGCCGTATGTGTGCGTAGATGTGAAGGCACGTGTCTACAGGCAGGTACACGTACGGAGGCTGACCTTCTGCTTATGGGAAGTGTATATACGTATATGCATACATATACGTACATGTGTGTACGCGCGTCTAGACAGTGGCATATGTGTGTGGAGATGTGGAGGCACGTGTCTATAGGCAGACACACTTGAGGAGGCTGACCTTTTGCGTGTGAGAAGTACATATATATCTGCACACAAATATACGTATATACACTCCGGTGTGTACACGTCTAGACATTGGCGTATGCACGTGTAGATGTGAAAGCACGTGTCTATGCGCAGACGAACATTCGGAGACCGATATTTCGCCTGTGAGAGTATGTAGATATCTCCACATGTAGACACAGACGTCTTCTGCGTCTGCAGATGTAGACCACCCGCAGACACAGACTGAAAGACTGACGTTCTGCGCTGGTGTATGTGTGTCCGTGTCTGGGTGTCTACAAGTGTCGACACGGACGCCTGTGTGTGCGTAGATGTAGACACACGTGTCTACCCATGCGTACACATTTGTTGAAGAGTGACGTCTCGGTGTGTCGGGAGAGTGACATATTTGTGCGACTCTGCTGCTCTCTCCCTCTGTCTCTCTTTTTCTGTCGCTGGCTTCCCATCCGCACAGCGGGGTGGAAGACGTTACACGTGTGTATGAAGTTTTGCATGTGTGTGGGACTGTTTCGGCGAGCGGACAAGTACAGACCTCACGATCGACCTTGTGCACATATGTTTGAAAATATTTGATGCGAAGGAAGTGTTGAGCTCCTCCTGTTCTTCGGCTGCGTACGTCGGCTGCAGGTGGTGCCGGCACCGGTGCACTGGAGCCGACAGCAGCGGCGTCTGTTGACTGTGACGGAAGAAATGCTGCGCTTCTGCCGCCGACCGACTCGCGTCTCATTCAAAAAAGTACGGAGAGAAGTTCTCCTCTTCTCCTCAGAACTTCTTGTTTTCTTTCCTCCCACCTTCGTATCTCTGCTTCTGTCTTTATCCGGCGGTTCTTGTGTCCTCCTGGACGTCTACAGCAACAACAGCAGCAGCAGCAGCTCAGAAGCAAGAGCAGCAGCTCCACACACAGCTCAAAGCACCAACAGCAGCAGCAGCTCAAAACGGGCCTATCCTATCCCCACCCACATGTAATCCTTCGCGTGTATATATATATATGTATACATATGTATATATAGAAGTGTGGGTATGCGTAGAACGAAGTCTGAAGGTGCTTCTCGACAAACAGTTTATTCTCACGGGCACCCAAGCTCCACTGCGACATATGACGTCAACATACACATATATATATATACGCCTGAAGAATATGTGCAACATATCATGTGAATATATATGTATACGTGTGCAGGTGTATAAACATGTGGAGAATATGTACGTAGACAGAAAAATTTTCCTCGGCCAGGGGAGTCCGTATACCCCAGAGCGCAGTATATAACGTGGATGGATATACAAACGTATATGAAGAACTACATTGAAAAATGTACGTAGGCAAAGCCTTTGTCCCTATGCTGGTCCGTACACAGACGGTACACTGCGACGCATGTGTATATGTATATGTGTGTACACATATGGAGAGAAGGCTTAGCGCAGCGCTTCGCTTACGAACGTCCCTATTCATATTCACGTCCCTGTCGACGCACACATCTTCCCCAGTAGAAGCTTGTGCCTGCGGGGAGAAGACCGGGACGCACGCAGCAGCAGCAGCAGTATTGAAGTTGGCCTACAGTTGTTTTGAGAAATCTGTCTATAAGCAAGGATATACAAGTAGGGCACACCTACGTGCGTCAAGAGACGCGCGCTCCATCTTGACTTTCCTCGTCTTCCTCTTCATCTGCTTCTGCGTCTCTTCTTCTCGTCTCTGCGCGCGGGGCGGCCGTTCTTCTCCCGTCTCGAATCTCCAGGAGGTGCACGGTGTTTTGATCCTCTTCTGCTCCAGCAGCAGCATCGTCGTGCGGACCTACAGCTAGCTTCTGGCCGGCCTTGTGCGCTGACATTTCTACGTCTACATGTATTTGTACGTGTGTCTGTAGGGGTTCACCAGGACGTACATCTGCATGTGTACAGCGTCTATCTCTCTTGCGAGCTGGTCGTGTGGACGCCCGGGTCTGCCCGCCAAAGGGGCTGGGGCGGGCGTCGCTTTCCACTTTTTCGACCCGCAGTTTTCCCTTTCACTCGCTCTGCTGACACGCGCAGGACGTTTGTGTGCGGCGGTACCCCTAAGTGCGGCCGTCCTTTGCTTCACGACAAAGTTAATGCACCCATTCCGACTTCTGCAAACGGCGCGAGTCCAAGACGTCGCAAAGAAATACACGTAGTATTTTACTGCCACGCCGCATACGTACATACACATATATATATATATATGCATATATGTATTTCAATTTATGTGGGCACGTCTATTCTCAGGACGGGCCTCACACTTCAAGAGGAACTCGCCGACGGGTGTGCGCCTCGGTATATACGTACGTGTACACAGAGACATGTGACGGAGGGGGATAATGACGTATCAGTCAGCGACACACGTGGAGAACCTTGCTGCTGTGAGTCTCGGCGACGGCGGGGGACTCCTCGCCCAGCTTGGTCAAGGGTTCTGTGTGAGTCAGTGTATCTGCGTCGATCTACCTGCATGCGTTTGTTGTTTTGCAGCACCACGGCATCATACGGCGAGCAAAGACGCATTACTATTCGAATGTTCGTCCTTTTATGTGGAGGTCGTCTCGCGTCTTGGAGCCGCCCCCTCTCCTCGTAAGTGTGCCTCCTCTTTCTTTGCCCCGACGAGGAGTCTATACACTGCCTCACAGACAGACACTCCTTCTTGACGCAGGTGTCTGTACACCGTGACGCACACACACAGACAGACAGTCCCTCTTGACGGAGGTGTCTGTACACCTGGACACAGACGGAGAGATAGGGCGACACGCAGAAAGCGAAACAGAGAGAGAGAGAGAAGATGTGTGTGGGCGACCGTTGGATGCCTTCAGTGCCCCGAATGTTGGTGTTCTACCCAGGAGGTAGAGGGACACATAAATTACTAAATTTACAGCGGTGCAGGTATAAATGTGTGCGCACGCATGAACAGACAGGTGTACGGGTGCGTGCGTAGCCGGGGGCGCAGACAGACGCAGAGCTGTGAGCGCAGTACTTTGCATGTGTGCCTGGCTTTTTAACTCACGGCCAGGCGTGGTGTTGCTTCCATTTGTAGAGAGAGGGGACGCGCGTACTGCCGTGTTCGCCGTCCATGGGTATCCCGTTGACAGCAGGCACAGGGCCCGCCGAGATGCAGCGGGGAGACCCATCTTTTTTGCAGTCAAGTAGAACGCGAGAACGCGAAGAAGACGCAGAGGAAAAGAGACAGAGAGAAGTATTCGTCCGAGATCTGCGAGTTCTTTTTTGTCTTTCTACCTGTAACAGCAGTGTCCTGCAGTGCGGGGACGCGCAACAAGTCAACGCACGTGGGCGCCGCGGAGCCGTCTGCGGCGAAGCTGCCGTGTCCCGTTCCGCAGCTGCTGCTGTGTCTCTGTAACCTCTAGAAACAGCAGCGCAGCAGCCAGCCCGCGCTAGCGGTGAGGCAGATAGGCCCAGAGGTGGCGTGGTAGTAGACCTAAACGCGGGGAAGATGCCTACGCGCAATCTGTCGCGTGTGTGAAGCTGCGAATAAACAGCCAGTCTTCAACGAGCTTTTTATACGTCGGTGCTGTCTGTAAGCGTATACCGAGAGAGAGACAGCAGCAGCTATCCGGTGCCTGTGGAGCTGAGCAGCAGCAGCTCGCAGTGCGGCTTCCAGCTGCAGCAAGTGAGCGGTCTGAGAGGCACGAAAGCAGAGTGCTGCTGGAAGCCAGAGTCGGTCGTCCCTGTTCTTCTCTTGCTGTCAACGCCAGAAAACCTGCTCGCTCTGTTAACACATAAGTGCAGCGCATTTATATATACACGTGGATAGAGAGAGAGATGAGGGGGTGTGTACATGTGCGGGCTAGTGTAGATCATATTCATTCGAAGGTGAGGCGCGGCTGCGTTTCTGCGTCTCTGAGACAACGCACAGTCTTTTCCTGCAGCTCTGCAGGGCCCTTTGTGGCCCCGCGCGGCCCGTACGCGCTCTGTGCGGCTTCCCGAGCGCATAGACCACTTTTCTTTAGCGTCCGCCTATACTTCCCGTGCGGTGGCAGCTTCTGTACCCACTTTAAGGAGGCGCGGGATGGCAATTTCTGGGCATAACCCAACGCATGTGTGCGACGCAGACTTTTGAACGCTGTGGTGCACCACCCTGCAGATACGTCTCAGGAGGGGAACTTCTTTCACGTGTCCTCCTGTGCGGCAGTATCGCCACTCGCATGCGCTGCCTCGCAGAAGCAACACACACGTATGTGCCCCGCGCACATCCCCGTTCTCTCTGTTTGCCTGCACAGACGGCGCTGGCGGCCCTGCCTTGAAAATTCTGGTTGTCTGCCGTCTGTCAGCCCTGCTTAGGCTTGTAGACATTTCTTTCATTTGTGTCTATCGGCAAGACTTCTTCCTCACAGAAGTGTAGGTTCGAGCGAGTGGCTCTCTGCGTTTTCTTCCGCGAAGACACCCACCAGTGCACCTCTGCAGCCACTATATTCCTCCAAGTGCGTCCTGAGACACTGGCTGGCTTGTGTCGGGCGCTGAGTCACACTCAGGTATGTATTTGTGTGTGACTACTTCAGAACTTCTGCGCACGCGCGTGTGGGGTGTCGTCTTCTGTCTCTTTTTGTGTGGCTGGGTAGACGTGTGTAGCCTGCTCGCGTGTATGGGACTATTTTTGGGGACTCCGCTGGTGGCGGGCATGCACTTGTTTGCAGCTGTACAAGGCGTCGGGCGCTGTCGCAGACGGGCAGGCTGCTGCCCGGCCCTTCTATCGAAAAGGCGTCTCTCATATTCTTTTTCCTCCCCGCTTACGGCGTGCCTTCCCTTCGCTTCGCGTGAACGCCAGAGGACAGTTTGTAGGAGTAAACAAAATGCCCAATATCGCTGAAAAAGCGCAGCCTCGACTATAACACGTTCAGCAGCAGCAGCGCCAGTGGGCCGCGTGCGGTTGCCGCAGCAAAAGGACGCAGCGTAGGAAAGAAAGAATACGTCTCAAGTGATAGACCTAGCTGACCGCTGTCTGCAGCGGCGACAAAACGTCAAGACGATATTGCGCATGCCCCACCCACTGTCGTCGGCAGCGGGACCCCGGTGCCTGCTGCAAGAGGAGCAGCAGCAGCAGCACAGCTGTCTTCACTCGGGAAACAGCTGCCACTGCTGCTTCGCTGTACTGAGCGGACGGACTAGCTTCAGCAACCTCTCACACTGTCATGACGTGGCCGTCGAAGGAATGTGATGAATAAGTTTAGACACGTGCGTCTCACGCATACAGCTGGAGGCGTACTGAAGTGCACATGTGTAGGTGTATGCAGTGTATGAGGCGGGTGGACTGGCCGCACACAGCTACACACATGTAGGGCCCTTTAAGAAGAAGAAGAAGCAGAGGAGAAAGAAGGAAAAGAGGGAGGTTGACAGCCTTGTTTTTGTTCATTTTTTATCTCAGATGTTGCATCTGTAATATACAACCGTTATGTATACACGAAGCACCAGCTCTTGTAAGGAGGGAAGTGGCAATGAACGCGGCGATGCGTCCCCAACTTTTGCAACACCAGGTGCAACCACGTTTCATGTTTTTACCTTTCGGCCGACGGGAAACCGTGGTCCTGCAGACAGATTTGTGTCTGTGTGTGTGTGTATGTCCTCGTCGGCGTGCAACTGCCCTTAAGCGTCTCTGCACTTCCGTACATACTTGTGCATATATATATATACATATGTATACTGCTGTGCGTGGACTCGCATGTGTGAGTGAACAAGCAGAGGTAACGGCGCTGCGGATTTGTTCTTTGTCTGGTGCTTCTGTGTGTCGTCCTTTCCGCCGTCACTGGTATACACGAGGCCTAGAAACGGCACGGCGAGGTGGAAGGCAGCATGCTTCTACAGTGTGCCACACACGAGAAACAGACGCCCACGAACAACTAGCAATACGACTCTGTGTTAGAGATCAGGATATACGCTGCTTCGCAATAGGGGGTGGCTGCACATATATATACATATATATATATATACAGAAATAAGGGCAGTAAATACGTATGCACATACACAAGTGGTACAGCACAGCATATATTGACTTCTGTGTCTACTATAGATATTGCGACACACAGAGGGATACGCGATGTTTTGAAGGAGATCAGTAAGAACACGTGCACGCATGTACATGTCTCCATGTATGTGCTGCTTATATATACATGCGTAAAGGCCTACCTGTATGTACACATGGCTATGTAGTTGTGTGGACGTAGACAAATTTACGCACGCGTATATATATGTAGAAACAGTGGTCTCTACAATAACCTGCGGGAGTAACTCCTACGCCGCTGGCTGTTTAAGCAGTCGGTGCAACGGAAAGACCTTCCACACCTGAATAACCATTTCTAGATTTGTTCAACGTCCGCAGGTGCTTCACTCGCGGTGTCTCCGGTGTAAGTGTACAAACGAATTAGCAGATGTATACATATATATACGTATACATCTGTAAATTCGTGTGAAAAAGGACGTCGAAGATGACTGCTTTCTTGGTTACACGGAAAGGATGTGTAACACCCAGTACACCTTCAAGAGGAGACGAAGATTTGGACAGAAGGAGCTCTGTTTGAACACGAACGCAAGGATTTTTTCATATAGGACCGTATAGGCACGCACTGGTAGGGGGGCTGCCGAAGAGCCATATGGCTCATTAACAGAACCCATTTCTGATACGAATATACACATATATTTGAACACTCGTATATTTGTGCACTTCTACACATAAGTGTGGACACATAGAATCATGTAACACGCTCGAGAATGATATACGTGTATATATATACATATATATACACTTATAGATAGGTAGCGATACCTACGTGTATACATATGTGTACGTTGCTGGATATGCACACAAACTAGGAGACTGTAGTGCAATGAGAGCGCTCCCCTCAATCCAGGCACATGGTCGTCTGTACCTGAGTACACGTAGAATGTTAGAAGGCGTTCGATATCAACGGTCCTGGCAGTGTTGAAACAGCTTACGTGCATATACACGTGTTCGGTAAAGAATATTTAAAATTTAGTCACTGTAGCATCTTAAAGAGGAAAAACACACAGGACGCGCCTCCTGAAAATTGCACGCAGACGTGATTGATTACGTGCGTACGTCACCACACTTTCATACATACGCGTACGTCGGACTGTCCATAAGTGTACGCTTAAACACGGCTTCTCAGCTAAGCCAGAAATTATTTCTTTCGGCACTGTTTCAAACAAATATGTCGTCACACGGGATTGTAACAAAGAGGGCCAATGTTCCGACAGTTCACTGACACGTCTGGCTTGAACAAGTGCGTGATTTCTTCTCAACGAGTAGGCACTTGCTTTCCTTTCCATTGTGTTGAGACTGGCACCATATGATGCGTGATATACCTGGTCGCTTCTACACATACGGATTTTACCACATACGGATTTGTGTATGCATGTGTACATGTATCACGCCGTGAAGTACGCGTGGCAGACTTCACAGACGTGGAAAAATGTGTGACACACATGTACGTACACACCGCCCTCTGGTGGACATCCAGAGTGAGAGTAGACAAAGGGAAATTCACAACTGCATGTACCCGCGTACCATCCGTGATAAAGACGCATCCTGAATTTCTAGAGTCCAACAAGAACAATATTTTTTTAAAAAAAACGTCCTACTCTCCTTGAAAGGGAAATGCCACATGCTTTCCTCTTCGGCATCATCAAGTGTATGTTTGCCGTTCCATCGCCTGACAGAGTAGTTGACACGTCCTCTTCTCCATACGCATAACGCGAGTTTGTATGTATGTATGTATGTATGTATATATATATATGTATGTCTCCTCCTGCAGCATTTTGACTGACGTTTCGAGAAATTTTGCACTAGAAAATGGGTGCGCCTCTGCAAAATTCCTGTTCAGTTGGTGTGCCCTCCACATTGAGAACTCGCTCCTCTAAAGTTCCAAAAAGTTCGCTCTTACGTCCTTCCTGCCAATCATACGTAGTGTAAAAAATACTTTTTTGTTTTAGTGCATCTGAGTACGGATACTCCCTAGAAATACCTTCTCCGCGTACACAGGTCGCGCCACTTCCCTCAATGAAACGTGCGCGTTTCCTAAGTTCACGTGTGCTTCGGTGAGATTGGAGAATTGCATTCGTGCGATATCATCACCGCGACTATCATTGTCCGCCCGTTTCTCCTGCGATCGGCTCCCTGCTCTTCCGCGATAGGACACTCTTGGGTTTTGCCCTTCGTACCACTAAGGAAATGTTTGTTTTTCCATGATATAGAAGAACTCACTTTCACTTATTTTGCCATCTGCGTCCGTATCTGCGCGTTTGATTATCTCGGCTATATCAAGGTGAGGCAACATACTGAACTCCTTCGCGGCCTTTGTCAGCATCTTATGCGTGAGAACCTTTGCATTCTCTGCGTCAAATTGCTGAAAGGTGCGAGCGATATCTTCAGGCGTCTTGAATGGTGCAGCATCGGTGGTTAGAAGATCCAAAAACTGGCCGAAATTCAGAGAAGTCCTTCCGTCGCGGTCGAAGTAGTTCACCATGTCGCCTATCACGTCACTCCGCGACTCGTATCCGGCGTTCTAACCAGAAACACCGCCAGCAGCACGCGTAGTGCCGTCAACACGAACAGCACCAGCAGAAAGGGCAACAGCAGCAGTAGAAGAGAAGGGGCAGCAACACCAGCAGCAGAAACGGCAGCAGCAAAAGGGAGAGCAACAGCAAAAGCTAAAGTGACAATATGAACAGCGTCAGCAACAGCAGTTAGAATCACAGCAGCAGGAACACTGGAGACAAGCACAGAAATAACAGGAACAATCGAGCAGGGATAACACCGTGATCCTCAATGACAGCACCTCGCAACAAAACGGGGGTAACAACAGGCAGAGGGCACTGGCCATGCGTGGTCCGGAAGAGCAGTCGACCCAGAGCTGATCAGCAGGAAAGTCAATCCATAAGGGAGCAGCAACAGCAGCAACCGTGGAAAACTGCATCCTGGTGTGGATCCAACGGTCGCCTACAGGCATCACTATGACAGAGACACACTTTCTGCATAGGCAGCAGATCCCTCACAAACTCTTTTGAGACGGTATCAAAGGAGATACAGAGAGAAAATGTTAGCGCAAAAGGTTTTGCAAGCGCCAGCTGCAGAAACGGATGTCAAGAAGAAGGCTCCACTCTCTGTGTGTTGTGCCTTTGGCATGAATCTACATTTTTTGTAGACGGTTTCGCCTCTGTAGCATAGCGGTGCGGCTTGTTTGTTTATATTTGGTTATGTTTAACATGTGTACCTACAAATGTCTTTGTCAAGTATCTAAGGCATTTTCTGTAGACGGTTTTGCCTCTGTAGCATATCGATGCAGCTTGATTGTTTATATGTCGTCATATACGTATACGTACGTATACACGTACGTTTGCTTTTTTCTTTGTGTGAACGTATACGTCCGCTGAAAGGCTTTCACAGAGGGAGTACATGGAGTTGCTCACTGTAAATGTGTGTGCCTAAGCAGTCCGCGTAATCTACACTCTGGGATTTAGTGCTGGAGCTGGATAGCGTGCGTTTTGGCTACGTGCTCGTGTCGTAAGTATAAACAGCTGTGGGGTCGTACATGTGTATAGAACAGCATCCAGTTACACCCTGTGTAGCCCTGTCTTTAGTCATTTTTCCAAGAAGTAATCAGACACTCCGTGCGTGACTCCAGAGACTGGTTTTTACAGACCATGTGTGCGCAGGTGCATACATTACACTTCCGTGTAGACCTGTACGTATGTACTGGAGTACGGCCAGGCTTATTTACTTGTAGAAACGTGCAGTTATACTGACTGTGAAGACACGTGTACTCAGTCTTGCAGGGTCAAGACTATCTTCTGCACATGCCATGTGTATACATACGTACACATGCTAGTGTAAGTGCGTTCTCGTCCGTTCGCCTATGTGTCTTCGAGGGACACCAGAGCATTTTTCAATTCAAAGACGAATCCAAATTTACTTGTAACAACCGGTGCTGCTCGTACTTGGCTCACTTTGTGTTTCTTCCGTACTCACCTGCATCCGCGACTTCAAGTCCTTTAGAAAAATCACTCCCGAGTTCTCCACGTCGCACGCATCAAAAAGCCTTTTCAAAGCAACAATTTCATCCTGTTTCATCGAAGGCCTTTCGTATTTCTGAGGGTCAAATTCTCCCCCTTGGCTTGCTGCGGTTTTGCTTCCTGCTGCAGCTGGTGCCGCTGCGCCTCCTGTTGCTCCTGTTGCTGTTGTGGGGGGCTGCTGTTGTCTGCCGCTGGGAGGCGTGATACCGCAGACTCCACTAGGAAGCAGGGTTGACATGATGAAAGTGAGAATTTGTACTACGCAGGAGAAAGGCTCAAGATGGGTGCGTTAGCTATCCAAGCGAATCCCCCTTGGTGACGTGCGCACGTGTCGATGTTGTTGAATATACGTATGGGAACAGCGACAGGCGGACAAACGTAATGCAGAACAGGACTGACGGTTGCTATGTGGTATACCTGAGCAGAAAAATCGTGGGAATGTGGAAGTCTATGTTCACACACATAGGTGCTCAGTTATATACTCCGGATAATAATTTCATCTTGAGACCTCTCGATCTCCGCAGAGGCTCAAACACGCAACAGCTTTTACACTGTTGCGTGTAACAGCAACAGTGTGCAGGATGGGTGTTTTCCTTTCACATATACGGGGGACGCAAGCACCAGGCAGTCTGGTTCAAAATATTCCAAACGTCAGACCGAGTGCGCGGGTGCGACGCACCCTACGCCGAAGCGAGTGCCAAAGATAACGACTTTTACAGGACGATGGAAGACAAATGTATATCAGTTTTTCCAGGTAGAAACTAGAGACAGTGTAGCTACACGCTTGCAAGATCCAGAACGCTTCTCCCCTACAGTACATTAAAAGGCATGTGTGTATCTACTTGTTCGGATCGAAGTGTGAAAGGGTCAACCTCCACGATTGTGAAATTCAGCAACCCTCAAAAATTGAGTTGGTGAATGTTTCGAGAATCCCACGTGATTTCGCCTGCATCCGTTTTATACAGGAAGTTCCGCGTTATCGATGGGGAAAACGTCTGACTTTTGGATGCCTAAAATATGAAGGGCACAAATCCGTGTGTAGATGCACATATACGTACACACACACGTACATACCGACGTACGTGAGCAACGGTCATAATTCAAATTCTGAAGTAAAAGTGGGCACATAAATCTATGGAGGCTGATGCTGACTGTCTGTTGGGAGCTGTTGACTCGGTTCCTGTGTCTTTGCTGAGTTATGCATGTGCACGGTTATGAAACTGAGTACACACAGGGACGTACAGGCGTACACATATATACATACGTATACATCTATATGTGTGTATATATATATGTATATTTATGTATGTGCTCAGTTTGGCTGTGCACGCCGGACACACACAGGCGAAGGTGACGACACGCAGTTCAGGAAACCCTTTGTTTAGCAAATCTGAATGATGGCGACGTACCAGCCGGGTCCTGCATCTTCTACACTTACATTCGAATAGATTACAGACGGGTACACGCACGTGTATGAACATATATGCACACGATTATGTGAGAGAAAAGAGTGCACTGCTGAACAGTGTGATAAGTAGCTGTCAGCGACCTTGAATCGAGCAGGCCTTACAACGTTGCGTCTGCTTTACAAAGAAGCTCATTTGTCAAAGAGGACTTGTGTTGCATTTACAGAAGAAATGCATAATATTCCAGCATAATGCGTTGGATTTGTTTATGCGTGCCTACATTTTGAAAGATGGGAAGCTTCACTAGGCAGGACTGATCTCCACGGTGGTTGACTGTCCGTGTGACTTGCATCACCAAATGGGAGTGTAGGAGATAGAGATGTTGCAATAGCTGGCTTGTTGTCACGGGCAGGCTACGTCTCTAGTCCTGACTGAGTCTTCAGCACTCTTCGATTTGACGGCTTTCTATTGGCAGCCGCAACCGTACGAGCGTAATGGCATCTACTTCACTTGTGAGCTTTCGAGTGAGCTGAATTTCACTTTAGATCTCCCAAAAGCATTCTACTAGGAAGTGCCGACCGTCGTACAGTCAGGACGACGCAACTTGAAGTTTGCACACACCGACAAGCGCAAATATATAGATGTGGGTATGTCCGTATTACTCGAATTGCAGCTTGGGCGTTTGTACAGCTAATTTCACGGGCACCGATAGGGCTGGCATGCGTCAGCATTGACGGTGGCTTTACTTGTTCCTGATAGGGCTGGCGTGCGTCAACATTGACGGTGGCGTTACTTGTTCCTGTAAAGCTTTGTGGATGCTGAATACACGCAGTAGTTGAAGTGCTATCTACAGCACTCCACTATATGGCTTACGAGGGTGTTCGCTAGTGCAGTTGCGGATTAACAGGGTTGAGTCGCGTTACTTTATCTTCTTATTTATTGCTCAGATTCCGTGACAGGGTTGCATTCTGACTATTTACGAGACGTATGATGGCTCTTCGTGATGCCCACGTGGGTGTACATAAGAGAAGCTGCACGCTACTACATATTTAAGAAGGCAATAGATATATAGATAGACACACAGACAATTATGGACAGGCGTACAGGTAAATGCGTTGTTGCACATAAATACCACGAGCTACAGCGAAGCATCCACTAAGTGGGGTCTGCGCAGACAGCCACTGGAGTCAGGTACACAGAGACACCGAAGAGAGAATTTAGAGACGAAAACCGCTTCCTCGTGAACGGGTGTGTCTCTGTAACAACCTGTCTCACGTTTTCGCTTGCAAAGGGGTCTAAAAGTGTGCTTTGCAACTCTCCGTCTTTAAAGACGGACTTATGTGCCGATATGGTTGTCAAACACTGGAGAGACAGAGACGCAGCGATGCGTCTTTATACAGTAGATCCACTGACAAGCAGAAGCTGTTGATAGATTCGTGCTTTTATATATCATTCCTATTTGTCACTTCTCCTCATTCTTGCATTTACGGAATGCACGCCTATATGAAATAGTCCATCCCTGGTAAGCGACTTCATGCAGCTTGTGTTGGCGGCCTCAACAAGGACGTGGGGCCCCGCGGACGTCAGGAGAACTTACATAATGATAAGAGACATATTCATACGTGAATGCACACAACAAAATCACGTAGATGAAAATCATACGTGTGCAGGCCGGACTCTATCACTCTACCACATCTCCTAGAAAATGTTACTTTGGGCACGTGCCTGTATATGTGGCCTGCACTCCCATTACGTGAAAAACACGTTCGCGTACGCCGACGGCATAACATGGTTCTGTGCAATCATGAACACAACTGTGCAGAGGAATCAAAGTACATGACTACGCAGAGGGAGCAAGGTGGTGAACAGACACGTGCGCGACATGCATCTGCTACAAGGTCGTCGTAAAATAATGACAAGGCCGTTCGTCAAGACATTTGTGCAGACTGCAGGCACTCTCGTTTTACGATTTCCCGTTGCTTATTTGCACTGTCTTAATAACTTTTCTGCGTAGGAGAGGGATATATACCGATGCACAAGCTTTAAAAGATGGTAGAGCGTGACTACACAGTTTCTCTCCACACAGTTATACGTGGACACACGCCTGGACAGTAAGGAATAGCCTCTACCGCCAAGCCATTGCAGTGAATCGGGTATTTTACACAGCGCGTATCGGTTGGAGGCTGCCACCGAGCGTGCAGCGACCGTGGGTCTGCAGTCTTAGTCCTTGGAGACGTAACTGTGGTGATACGCGTGTTTGCACGCATGTAGGTGGTGCGTTTTGCACCGGCAGTCAGTTTTTCCAACGTATGGTCCCTTTCAAACTCAAGAATTTGTGTATATATGAAAACGTATTGAGCGAGAAGCGTGTGCGTACACAATATAGGTCTACACGTGTGTATATATATATGTATATACACGATTACACCATGTACTCCTGCCTTCCTACACGCACACATATCCCTGCAGTCGACACAAGTAAGAAAACTACAAAGTCGACACTCGGAACACATAACAAACTTCATAATTGCCGACTGTACGACTAAGAGACAGATTTGGCCGCTGGTTGTCTACATCAGGGCGGACCACGCGTCAGACAACCACGGGAGTTCCCTTCTTCCTTCGCTGCAGACCCCTGGACGAAATATTATTCGGCAGGTGGCACTAAGGAGAAGCCGACACACGTCCTTGTACGTTGAAATACATTATGGGCACAAGTACAACTGCAACTCACACGAAGATGCGCGTATAGGTACACCCGCGCATATACGTGCGTGCGCGTGTATCACACACATACCTACGTATGTGTGTATGTACGTACACATATATGTGTATACCCGCACATGTGCGTATGTACACACGCCCATATATGTACACCCGCACATGTGTGTACGTACGTACCTATGTGTGTGTATACTTGCACATGTGTGTGTGTGTGTGTGTGTCTGTCTGTCTGTCTGACTGTCTGACTGTCTGTCTGTACGAGTACTTATGTATATGTATACATGTGTGCACGAAAAAGAAATATGTGTGCATTTCCGAGGACGCCTCGTCGAGTGATTCACCTGAGTGAAGCGAGGCATCTGAACGACCGCCACACGGCAGGACACATGGGCAAGTTGAGGTCATCGGCTCTCACAGTTCCACCCATGCAAATCACTATCTGCCGACAAATTAATCCTGTGTACATACACGTTTGTAAAATTCTACCCGTAGACGTTTCAAGGTATCCGTGTAGAAGTACAGCATTTGCTCTTATATCTGTGTGTACTACGAATACTCTTGTACCACAGCGTATACACGCACACATATGCATATGTAAGTATATTTCTGTTTAGGCCAGCTACGGTGGTCTCAATTATTTACTTTTTTGCTGTGTAGAAGCTCCCTGCTTTTTCTTTCGTTTCCCCTTAGCCGCTGTTTCTGCGTCGACAGCTGCTTGGACTTTCTTCAGGTACAACCGAGCAACTTGTCTTATAATGGCCGCAGCTTCTTGCTGCCGCTGCGCCTGCTCGGCCTTAGCTGCTAAAATTGCAGCTTTCTGCATTGCCTCTTTCTCGGCACGCTCTCTCCGCGCTTGGTCTTCGTCCTGACGGAATACAGTGTTCATAAGGAGGAAAGTCTCCCGTGCACGACTGTATGTTTCGTTTGAGTGCGTGTTGTGTGTTTTGTGCGAGGCCATGCGACACGCTGCCAGCGGGCAAGCACCAGATGCAAGATATTGAACTACGTTGAGCTTGCAACTGTAAAATATATAGATACCTGAATGGGTCGAAGTATATTTCAGTGGGAAGAGACATAAATATATACGTGTTTCTAAAATCTGCATGTATATGTGTTTCAGGTGAAAAGTGATCCCACAGTGGTTCAAATACATGCATACTGTCGTTGTTGCAAGGAGGATTTTCACGATACATATGTATGCACATATATATATATATATATGTATATGTATGTCTATGTGTATATATGTGCATCTTACCGTGATTGCAAGAAAGGGTTCCACCATATATATATATATATATATGTATGTAAGAGGTTCTTGGAATCAGCGGGGCACACACAGATCTAAACTTGTAGCGCCCTTGTACAAGGAAAACGCCAACGTCGGCAGCGTCACCTGTGAACATGACAATTCTCCCCTTTTACATGTGTATGTGTAGGCCGTTATCACCCTGTAATGCGTTGTGACTGAGCGGGGGTGCTAACGGGTGCGCCACAGAAAAAAGTGTGTGCCCCTGTGAGAACCTACGCGTGTGACCTATATAAAGTTGGAGAAAGCACAGTACGTAGCGAAACACTGGCACGCATTCTATGAAGAAAAAACACACCTTTGTAACTCGAGAGAGATACACATAGATAGAGAGAAGATCTACACAGCGAATCAGCGTGTGCGTTCATGACAGGCGACCTGGTGCAGAGAGAGCGACCATACACAAATATTACGTCTGCGTGCGTAAACCAACAGAGCGTTACGTGCGGAACGATCACAAACGCATCAGGATTGTGTTGAATGTACGACTAGCATTTGTTTTCTTTATGTAGGGCGGAGAAATACGTATACATACATATTCATATAAATATGCATGCGTACGTATGCGTAAGAAATACGTATCCTCTCAAGTTTGTATAACCGCTACTTCGCCTTAGAGTTTCCAAATATGTACTGCATGTATATTTGCCGCCTGTACGTCCTCGGTGGTTTCATTCAACTTTCACAACATCTTCTCATGTACCAGGAAATCACGTGTTCCCCTTGGCTTGTCCGGATGGTATGTGTCTGCTCAGCTTTCCGAGTTGCGTCTTTAAGTGATACGATATTATCTGCATCAACCAAATTACTGCTACGGTTGTGGTGCGTGTAAACATACCAAGCGCAGCTGAGCATTGTCAAGCGCACGATTGATAGAATCCCTCTGTCTTAGCAAAGCAGAAAGCTCTTCTTGCTTCTGCGTCGTTTCTTCTGCAGCTCGTTCCTGCCAAGCTTGACGATCGTCGTGTAGCTGCGACGTAGAACAAGTGGACAAAATCAAACACGTGTACTACTCATGTAGTGCAGAAGAGAACGTTATGCACGTACCCTTAAACGTACACAGTGAGAAAAAGTACGCTTACTGCCCCCTCCGTCTGGATTAATGCGGATTTGTACTCGACTAGTGTCACGCTTATTCACACAAAGGTCTCTTTATGCGTCAACACATCCAGACAGCGCTAAATGACACAGTTGTTGCCTGTGCTTTAAGCGCTGTCCCCTTGATTCTCCATATCAATGTAGTTTCTCCTGCTTAGTCAAAGACCTAAGGGACGAACCAATTACCTGCACGTGGTACTGCAAACAAGAGCTCCCCACCTCTATAACAGAAACAGGTGTGCCACGGTTGCGACTGCCCAACGTATGATGCAGCATCAGATGACATGTGCTGAAGACAGGGCCAGGGACACCTTTTTCTCCAGCAGAATAGGATACGAATATATCTTTGTGTCCGCGTCCATAGAGAGGGTTGAGCACGCTTAGGCAGAAGAGATTGACAGACATGTGTAGATAGACGAATACACAGGTCGTATACAATATGCGTGCAACGCTTCGTTTCCGCTGAAAGTGAACGTCCACAAACGCAGACATACTGGCAGACGAGCATACACGCGTACGTACAAGTAAAAACGGCTCACTGTATTGTCGCACCTGCGTCTATATATGTAGGTGGGTAGATAGACACATCGACAAACAGACTCGTAGCATAAACCGTCAACTTTAGGCAGCCTGAACATGCATGTTAGTGTGTGTGTAGCTTCACAGCTAGTGATGGTCCCCCCTGTCCCAAGCAGTCGTCCACTTTCCTGCAGCAGCGCAGTGGCGTAGAGGGCAACGAGTTCATAACGTTCCACGCAGCAAAAGAACTATTCGTGCAACTGCATCTTTCCGTAGTACACAATAGTGGGCATTCTAACACCATGCAAGCCCCTCTCCTAACCTTCTGAATGTAGTGCCTGGAGAATTTGGTGACGTGGGAGTGGGTGAAGTCTTCTAGGTCCGCATCTGCTTGAAGTTTTTCAAGTTCCTGCTGCAACTCAAATTCTTCCTGCTTGAAAGCACGCAGCTGAGCTTCTTCGCGAGCTGCCAGCTGCTTTTCTTCAAATGACAGCTTCAACGCCGACCTAAGTCGATTTTGCTGGAGCTCTTCTTTCAAAGTAGATATTTCCGCATTTGCCTGCTTCACTTCTCGTTCGTATTCAGCGGTTTCCTTCTTCAGTTCTGCTTCCAGCAGGCGCACTGCCTGAGTAGACTCCCGTGTACGTTTCTTTATCTGCGGGTGTATCACCAGAGTAGAGGAGTGGCACGATGGGAACTTGTCTGGTTGCTCAATGGAATCATGCGTGGTTACGAGGGTATATACTGGTGAATTTGCTGGTGAAAGTAGCGCCCGTTTTCTCTGCTCTTCCAGCTCAGCAGCAGAAAATATGCCGCACTTCAACTGGCTCTCAACAGTGGCGCATGTCAAACACACTTTAACGGGATATACACTTTTGCTTAATCTACACGCTCACGCTGTTGCGCGACATACGCCCTGTGTTTATAGGTGGAAATTTGAACCGCTCATCATGCACACAACACTTGTCTCTGTAAAATCTAAAACCCCGGTTTCTCTGGAGACTGAAACAACGTTGTCCGTTTATGATTCATCCGCAGCACTTTTTTGCTGCGTGCTGGGGTCGTTGCTGGTGAATGATGTAGAAGGACGACTGCCACGACTGATTAGCCAGGACACACGTAGTGCTGCGTGATCCAGACAGACCTCCGTAAGTTTTTCCTGATGATGCTTCTCTGCTGCCACGCGGTCCAATAGGGTTTTAAATGTACAATGTTCCTTCAGCTCGTCCCGCACGTCTGTATACCATTCTTGGATTTTTTGTCTCTCCAACTGTAGTTTTACGACGTTTTCCTAAGGGCAGCAGTGCACAGGTGTCCACGTCTGTTGAATTGGTTTAGTATCCTTCCTGTCACTCCTAATTTCATTCATTAGCCATGACGTAGGCAAAAGGTAGCACGTATATTAGAAGGGACGGAAGAGTGATGTTGGACAGCCAGCGCCTTGAGACTGTCGCTGTCAGGTTTTTCGGAATGCAAGATGAACCCGACACCGTTTCACTCTGCACAGAGTGGTGCAACTACCTGCTCTTTTCCCTGGATAGCTCCATAGAGCGGCCTACTATATGTTATGTACTGTGTATAGTACTTCCTTATATGTTTCTCGAGATAACGTATACTGTTCTCCGACTTGCTGGCACATTTCTTCGCTATATGCATCCCTGTATGTAGTGGAGAGACGAGGTGTCTGTCGGGCGCATCGAAGGTAGTATACAGCACTTTGACCGCGCCAGTTTCTTCGCGTTTACGACACCTGTACATATATCTTCATACACAGGTTTATACTTCCGCAGGAAGACGCAGAGCGGGCACAGGTAGAAACTGCATGAAATGGTTATCTATAAGTGTTAGGAGCTAAAAAAGTGGCTCTGCTACACAGGGATTCAGAAGTTGTGGGGACGCAGATTGCAGTGGTGTCGCTCGATTAAATCTGCGCAGACTTTGAATATTTCTCTGTGGAGGCCACTCGCACAAGCTGCGAACCTTATTCCGAGGTTGCACTGTTACAGCGTTTTGTGAAGGAGCCAGGCACATTCTGGTATACCCGCAAAACACATATAAATACGGACCCTCAGGCGCCTGCAGGGAGTTTCAACAGCTGTACAAGTGGATGTACATACACATATGTATATATATATATGTGCCGGTGAGTGCCTACATATGGTAAATCGTTCCCATGCATTTAGTCACACGCTTGCGTGAATGTTTTCCTCTGCTTTTAAATCACTGCACTTAACCGTCCACCCGCAAGACACGAGTACGATTGTCTTGTTTTTCGTGTCTCCGTGCACTCTATTCAATCTAAGCTCTGTCTAAAATAAGGAGCATGGCCGCTGTTCGTCTCCGACGCTACTTGTACAGCAAAGCTTGTGTACACGTCAGGCAGTGTGTTGTTATTGTACTCTTCCCCGTCGCCTCTGTATAGAATGCTGTATAGCCTCAGGTGTACTACCGTGTCTCAATTGTACAGCGCACGAGGACCAGTCTGTATAGTAACGGACGCAGCGTTCGCCCAACGGGAGCCTTCATGTGCTGCAGCTCTAGCTGCACGCAGAGTTTTTCCAACGAAAAGGCATTCAATATGTTTGTGTGCGCTATCTAATAAAGGTATCTCCACTAGAGAACATGTGCACGGAAAAGTCTTGTATGGCCGCGCAAAGCGTACGTGTTACGTGCTCGACTGCAGTACTTTCTTGCACCCACTGCGGCAGTGCTGGACGCTCATTTTCTGTGTGACGCGATTCAACCTCGCAGGTGGCCAACTACGTTCAGCCAGATGCGCATCTGTTGCATATGTACACATGTGTGTATATCTAGGTCGCTGTACGCATGCCTTCTTAATCAAGGCGTAAGCATGCATACATACACATATATATATATATATGTATATATATATGTTGAAATGTAGACTGCGCTGAGGCGCCCAAGTTGTGTCAGAGTTACCTGCAGATTTGGGTTCTGTTTGAGGTTCCTACAGAGATCTTTATTGGCTTCTCGGAGCCTGTGAGAGATGTCTTGTAGCTTGGTTTCAAGTGCTCTGAGTTTATCGATGTTTTCCAGTCCTTGTAAATGCTGCTTTTCCTCGGCAAGCTCTTTGTATCTAGAGGAAATGTAACGACAGTCAACCTACTGTGCCTGTTTAACAACTACAATGTAGTGGAAAATGTGAAGCAGCGCAAGAGCCAAACTACGGGAAACAGGCGAAAGCAGATGCTACGCCGTTATGGGAGCCTACGGAATCATCAGACGAAAGCGATCTACATAGAAGGGTGAACCACTTACAGATACACGGACGTGCACGCGCATGTGTATTTATGTATCTGTATCTGTGTAGCGGAGTCCAGTGGAGCAGTGTATTCCGTAAGGCGGAGACACGCCTTCTACTGCGTCGCATTTCGATTGATCTGAGACAAGTCAGTTCACTTCCGCGGGTCCCGTTAAGCTACGGCGAACTACACACCAGACGCAAATCTTGTATACATTTTGCATTCCGGCACGGGTATTTCGTACGTGTATATCGAATCTCCGCTCTCCACAGACACTCAAAGCTGCTATTCACAAATTTCTCTTCTTTCAACTCTGGGCACCTTGTTCGTGCTAATTCTCTCTTAATTTCCCCCCTACGTTTATTGTGGTGCCAATCCCTTACTGACAGCCGAGGACAATGTTTAGTGGTGCACAATGCAGCTCTCGAAACACCAAAGAGACAGTCACTGACTCAGGCACCGAAGACTTCCAAAAATGTGCTAAGCGACAAAAAATTCCAGAGAAACAATACAGTTTCCCATCCCTTATATTGTGAAAAACCCATAGTTTGGCCTCAATGACGCCGATCCGACTAGCTGTTCGACAAAGCCGGTGATAGTCGGGCGGATCCTTAACATGGTGCACCCTGTTCCACTCTGATCGTGTATGCGTGGATCGACAAAATATGTTCGAGATTAATTTTGGAGACTTCCTTTCCGTTAAGTGCAGTCGTTATGTGCCTCCTTCGCCACACACGTGCGCACGTGCATTCACTGCTTCTGTACGACTGAACTGTCGAGAACGTGACTGCATATGAGGCTGTTTTTCGGCGTCGGGCTTACAATGTCTAGACTGAAGATCAAGAGAATTTTCTCGCCGTATCAAATTGGGTCGTAGTGCCATTCAGTCAGCTAACATTAGGTTACTGTCGAATTCACTTGGCATGTATCCAAGGTCACCCGGTTAGTCCTTTTACTCTGTACTTGACTATACTGCCCCCCAACGGACGCAGCAGCACTTGTTCACCCACCAGAGACAGGCGTACGCCAGAGGGAATCTGGAGGAATTTTTCCCCCTGCATGTGGTCACATTTTTGAGAAAACGTTCGCCACCGCGTGAGCGCTACTTCGGCGAATACGTGACTAAGTTCTGCTCTATTCAGTTTGTTGCCTTGTTTTTCAGCTCCTTCTCTCGTGGCGGCTACTCATTTTTATTCCTTTCGTCTTCTGCAGGTTGTTCCAGAGTTTGCAGCCGAATCCCGTTTTCCTCTCTTTGCCTTTCTCTGCTGCTACCAGTTTCCTTTTTTGTGTCACAAGTCATCCACTTACTCTTGTTCAAGTTGCTTCTGCTCTTTAATAATGCGAACAATTTCATCTCCCTTCGACAGAGAAAGTTCGTCGAGCTTCAAAGACTGAATCCCAGGTGAAAGTCTACTGACAAATTGCAGTTGCTTAAGAGCTTCGTCGAGTAAAATACAAGCGCGAAACGCTTCTACCGGTGTGAGCTGCACCACCCCCCTCTGTCCAGACGCAGAGGACGTAGAGGTTGAAACATCCGCCATGGCTCCATAGCACAATGAGATTGAGATGGGAGGATAAAAGGGACAAAATTGTCTGCTTCCTCCTTCACGGCACTAACAGTTGACAACTAGAGTGTGCACGAGTATGACACGGCCATGCGTTCATCGAAGGAGGGGAGATAGAATCACATGGTAATAACACCTTTTGGGTGCCCTACGAATCACGCAAGCTCGGACAAAAGAGCTCTGCCAACTTGTATCGACGATGTGGCTTCACACTGAGAAGTCCTCTCCGTAACTAAGGCGTTACAGATGGGGTGTACACTAGTCGTATTACTAGAGGGAGTTGCTCGCTGTTCACCCATGATGCAAATTTGATGTAGATGTTATCTGAAGTAGTAGCGGTGACATAATTTGGTATGAGGAAGAAAGAGTACTCCAGACAATAAGGAGAAAAGCCTCCCCTGAAGTTGTCGAATCTGGTCGTGGTGGTGTCAGATAAAAAGCTCCGAACCACTGATTAAAAACCCGGCAACCACCAAATGGAGAAAAACCGGACCCTTGCCTTCTCGCGAACTGCGTTCAGACGTCAGATATCACAGTGTAAATTACTCTACCCTGATAGCGCCTCTATACATAAATGTACATGTCTATGACATATGCATGTACGTCATTACCCCTCCTCCTTCAACGGGGGCACCCCACCACTGCACCTCCGGCAAAAAATTTACCCATCTCCCCTATGATCTGCTCCATTTAGTAATGATAACTCTCTAAACTATCAACGACCCATCTAAGGGACTGCGAATAATCATACACGCAAATGACTGTTCTCCTACTGCCCAGCACATGAGGATACACGCGTATATCTTCGGGAACCTAGAAAACCATTTCTCACTCTGCAGTTTATCAGTGACAAGGAAACCCGCTTCGGCTACCGCCTGCGCTCCCTGCTAGCCTCGAAAAACTTCGTTGGCCCGATATATACTGACTCTATTGTGCCGCGAAATGGCTCCGACTGCATGCGGAAAATGTGTGTGGGACCGTCACGTCACATTCTCATCCTACCTACCCTCCATATTTATGTATCTACACATATGCTACCACTCAACATTCAGAGCGTAGGTGTAGCGTTCCCGTAGAGCAACAAGTATTCAAGACAGAATAGAACCACGTACGCCGTACTTCCTTAATTAAATGAAGATCCAGTTGTCCCGTCAATGAAGGCACCATTTTTGAGCAGAGGAAGCTGTATTACGGCAAGTAGTGTCCTGCAAATGCTACAGCATTTCCACCTGTGAAATCAGCTCTTCGTTACGCCTACGCAAGTGTAGAGAGACTCTCAAGGTATTTATTTCTAATCAGTGTTCTCTGCATGTGCATACATCCATACGTGTGATCGTACGAAGACGCTATCTTGCTGTAAGCTTCCATGGTAAGGAAGAACTTGTAGGAGGGTTACTTAAACTGTGGCAGACCGGGGTCTACAGGGGACGCAAAGTTTCCCACAACACACGTCCGTCGACTGACACCAGTACGTACACAGTCAATCCGCCTTCTTGTATCTTCCCATGTGTGTGGACATGTTCGAAGATATACTTGGCTTTTTGAGGAAAACGCATAGGGCCGTACGGGTGACAGGTCTAACATATGCCAGTCTAAGGTCTTCTACACAAGTGCACGGCGTGGCAAATATGGAATTCTCCCTACAACCCACCCCCAGGACCGCAGAATGACGTTCAGTGTAGCTAACAAAGACGTACCCAGAAGCCGAGAGAGTTGCACAGTAAGACGCTGTTCGGGCAGACACCATAATGCACCTCACAGCGCGTAACGATAATTGCAGTTACTGGGTCCAGGAGATGCCACTAAATTCTGAAACACTTTTGTTGGGGGGCGATGGTGATTTTGTTACAAGCGTATTCCTCCGGGAGATGAAACACACATCCTACGGAGTAGGGTATGTGGGGAGTTACACACACGCAACCGCCGCAGACCTACCCCAGCTGACTCAGTGCTTACACAACTCTTGCAACTGCACAACACAAACGAGAGGTGTACAAGCACGTGTCGATTAGTGGCGCAAATGCGTATGTGGCACAGAATCGCTTCTACTGGGTAACGCAGGAGACAGACGCATGCGTGTGCACGAGGAGATCTCTCAGAAGGTTCCCCGAAAACGCTGCTGCATTCTCGTCACAAGTCATCGGAGAGGCACACGACGTCTCGCATACTTCAGGTTGCAGCGCCCGTAGTCGAAACTGAGAGAAGCAGGCACTCACTATCGTGAAGGCGAGACGATGGAAGCCAATAAAGGGCACACCAACAACACTTGTCCTCATTCTTGCTTCTGTTTCTGCTTCCACCTTGCCTACTGCTTCTAGCCCCCCGCTGTCGCTTTCCTCCTCCGTTTAAATGAAAGCGGAGGGCTGTCGTATCAGCGGCTCTCAACCACTTACTTACACTCGGGTACAAAAGAAGCAGTGAAAGAAAACGCATCTAATGGTGCGCTGTTAAAGGAGCCCAGGTAACTCTTCTTTCGAGGTTATGTGAATATACGTGTGTATATGTATATACATGTATACATATACATGTACGTGTATGTGTGAATATGTATATGTTTGTATAAATTTAGGCATATACACGTGTGAATATGTGTGTATCCGTATATATATATATATATATATGTATATATATACATATACATATACACGTGTGTACGTATGTACTTACTCATGTATATACAATACCAGTAGCGTTACTCATATGCAGACGTGTGTATATAAGTATAAATACATATATATGTGTACAGTGACGCAGAGGGACTCTCCTGGACAAGGGGTAACCACTAAAGAAAATGGGGCCCCCTTCCACCTCGTCCTAGAAGGCTATATGAATTCCACGAGTGCGTACGTGTTGGGATAAGATCGTCGAAGGCCCTCGTGTACACTCCGTATTTACCTGTACAAATATATATAAGTGCAGACATATACCTCTTGCCCAGTGACGTCAGCTTGCGTCCGTCCACGTGCGAAGGCATTTACGTTGTCACGTAGGTAAAGAAGTGTCACTGTGCTGCATGGGTGGTCTGATGGCAGGTAGATTTGCGACGCTTCAGGATGCCGGCATATTTTGCCGCACATTTGAAACAATCTCTTCTACGTTGGGTTTTGATTGACCCTTCAAATCGAAATAGTTATGATTTGTTGTAAGGCAGGTTTCTTACGCGATAGATTGTCCTCTTATTTCTGCGAAGGGAATTCGATTTGCCCTATTTCCCTTCTGCCTGCTATCGATGAAAGCCTCTTGTGGCTACGCGCTGGAATGGGTCAGGCAACCGCGTGACTCTGTAAAAAAGCAGAAGCAACTGCTTCATGTTTGCAGACGAGGAATGACTTCGCTGCATCACGTGGAGAGAATGGAAGTCTGTCACAGCAGAGGACGTACAGCTGTGTGAAATTATCTGTTCAGAGCACTACAGGTTACAGTAGGGGGGGAGAGTACTCCAGAAATACTCAGCATCCTTTCAGCGTAGTATATAGCTTGCATAGAACGTCCGCCCACCCACTGGGGTGTGATACTGGGAGCCGTGCAGAGGAAATTGGTTGTCTGCGGTAGGAAAGGAAAAAAGGAACATATGTTTGGAGTCGGCGTAGGGTGAGAAACCCTGTATAAGGACGTGTGCTGATTAGCGTATGCAGGCGGCTGCAGGTACTAAGATTTGCAGATGAGCCGGGGAAGGCGGCCGTAAATATATGAAGCTTGTCGGTGGTGTGACAAAGCAGTAGCTGCTTTTGAAAGTGTACCTAGCTGCTAATGACTCTGCTCAGAGGGCAGACCTACACGCAAATCCGCACGGAGACGTTGGTGGTGGTACGGTGTACGCAATTGTTAACAGGGAGAACAACGTGCTAGCAAGTAAGCCCGCGTACACGTATTCGTATCACAGAGTTGGCAAGAGTAACGTCCATGTAGAGATACGCGTTTTACATCTGTGGATACGCATTATGACTAATAGGCACATCACCTTAAGCAACCTTACACTTGAGAGTCGGTGTGCCGTGAAGGTGGGTAGGTTCCCCGACCATAGCACGTAGATAAAAATGACGATATGTAGAGAGGTTGTGGCAGCTCAAGCCTGGTGGTTTCTCACGCAAGGAAAGGTTAAAGATTAATTGTTTCTTCTGGAGAGTAACATGCCCGCGGGGCTTCCATACTGCAATCACAACGTGCGTCACACATGGCGAAATAATCATGTCTGCGTGCAGAGAAGCTCCCACGCAACAATATCCAGCTGCGTGAACGTACGCATATATATATATATATATACATAAGTTTATGTACGTACGTGTATGTATATATATATATATATATTATACGGACGTACGTATACGTATACTGTTAACAACTGCCCCGGGAGTAGGTTGACAAAAAAACATTGCAGACTTCCTTTACTGAGAGTTTCTGCTATTGTTTGTATTTATGAAGAGGCCAGCTACCCACTCCTCTTCGCTTTTTCACCACAGCCTCCTTATCTGCCTATGTTTGTCTATATATGCAGTGTACGCAAACATAGACATGTATTTGGATACTTCTACGATAGAGATATATATATATATAGTGTAGACACATACACGGGTATATGAAAGTACCCATGATCAAATCTGTAGTGTACGCACACATACGCCGGGGTCCGATGATACCCTGGATATATACTTATATACACGTATACATTTGTATGAATGCCTGTGCAGAAGAATGTAGACTGTACTTCTTCAAGGCTCCCTCGAGCTGCTCTCTTGCTTCTCGGCTTGCAATTTCATTTACGTGAACAATGGCATCAACCAACCGTGCGGAAGTGCAATCTGCGACCAAAAATCGGTGTAACGGGCAGTTTCTTCTCCGTGTCACCGTTTGAAATTTCACACGAGGAAACAAACCAACGTTAAAATCTTTCGGCTAATACGCCGCAGAGCGAATCTACGACGCTCCCCGGAATGGATGACTTCGTGTATGTGTATATACATATATAATATATATATTATGTATACGTACAATGACGCGAATGCTCTGTGCAAGTGTTGAGTAACAATAGCTTTCATGGATTTGTCTGCACGTTGAACTGAAGAGTTTTTGTCTCTGAGAGACGACCTGTGGTACACTTCGTCTCCCCCTACCATAGAGGTACTCACTTGTGTTCTGTCTTATTGTTCCCCTTCTCCTGCGTTCTGAACTTTGACTTGCTTCATTATTTCTCCTCTCCTCTGATTTATCATTTGATTCCTCGTCTCCCTTTCCTCCCTCTCGCCTGTTTCTTCTCTTTCTTCTGTCTACTTCTGTATCGTCCTGTGCCGTCCGTTCCCTTTGCTTTCTCATCTGTAGCATTCCGCTTATTTCTGCTTGGTTCCCTTCTTGTCGTCCGTCATCTCATTCTTCCTCTCCTTTTCCCCTTTCTCTTGAGGTGTGAAACTTAGGGTTTTGTTGGCTTCTAAATTGCGATTGAGTGCGCAGCTCTATTTCTTCCTCTGGTTTTCCCTTTTCTTCCTCTCCCTTCAATCATTTGTTTAAACAAGATCTCCCCTAGGCTTCACCCAGTTCACTTTGTGCTCCGGAGCTTCTAAATAGAAAAGTTTCATGTCGAGACGATACTGGCGGTGCCCATCGAGAAAAACCCAGGCAAAGTAAATCCCCACTAAGCCGCCAAACAACAGCTCCCGCAAATACATCGCGGAGTTGTACGCTGCGTGCCGTAACCATCACACACACACACACACACATATCAGAAACCTCAGCAACTGATAGGAAAAAGTCTATGTTCATTCACCTTTACGGGGGAGAGGCGTACACAAGAGTAAACTATACACATAGTTTCATGTGTATGTATAAATTTTCAGAAACGCGCAACGAGGATGAACGTGCGCAACCCGTCACCGAATAAAGAAACCACCTCCCTCCTCCCAGAAGTAGGAGCTGCCACACGCAGGACGAGTCAGTACACAGGGACTTCGGTACGGGATAACCGAGATGTACCTTCACCTCCTTAACACATACGCATGCAGACGCCCACGTCTACCAAATTTCGAAAAGAGTGGGTACAGGTGTGCGTTTTCCTCACGCCAAAAGAGATCCACTGCCAGTCAGACAATTCAACCACACACAGGGTAGCACCTGGCACCAGCAGTGCAGTGCCTTCCCTGCTTCATCAACAACTTCTATGATGCTTGAGCATCTGGGTATATGATTTCCCACGCACCACGTCGCATAAAGAAGTACGTGCCCGTCCAGACAAGAAGCGGGAGAAGATACGAAGATAGACGTATATTCGTGTATATACGAATCCACAGATGTATACGTATCTTGTGCGGCCCGTCAAGAAATAACGTCAAGGCATATATGTGTACCAATAGCTAGAAAACAGAGTGACGATCAGGCAACTTTAATCCGCACACACGCACACGTGACATACGTGGCAGTGTGCATACACCGGCAAAGACAGTAAAGAGAGCCGTGTAGCGATAGAGCTGGACTGCATACACCGGCAGACGGGGCGTCTGTACGGGAGCGAGGTAGAAGGGGTATATATCGCGTGTATATATATAATGCGCTGCCTATTCGCTTCAGATGAAGAAAGAGGCTACAAAAAGATGTATGTCCACGCGTTGTATGTCCACGCGCGCATTCGCTGGCTTCTCCTCTCGGGGTGTCCAGACGCCAGCGAATATGACTTACATGAGCACGCATATCGCTACACAGGGAAACGACACTTGAACAACGACAGTGTTTACGCAGCCGATGGATGCATGCAGGACTCGGAAAAAAAAAGGAAATCCAGATACAGCGCTAGGGGAGGTGTGTAGGAATAGCCGGTGCCACTACATATACATACATAACGAAAGCTATGGAGGGCCCGAAACCTCGCCAAGTGTACATACACATGAACCAGCCGGGGCAAGGGTGTTTACCAGTTCCTGAAGAAGGCGACCGGAACGACGGCTCACAAACTGTCGACTCTCGTATATGTGCTTATGCTGGTGTATACCACTATGCGTGTTATATACACGAGTGCGGCGTGCACGCTGCCGATGGGCACACATAAGTATATACGTAGATATATATACACATATATATATATTATATACAAGCGTATGGGTACACGCAGTCGACGAACAAAATTGTACGACGCACGTAGCGAACAAGAGCACAGAAAGCCCATGAGATGCCGAGACAGGTTTGGAACAGAACGCAAGTAGATGACACGCGGACACCCACAACTCTTCTAGTGTATGTACAGCCGACGACACGAAGTGTTCTACAGCAGAGGGACGGCCCGCAGGCGCCACATGAATGGAGTAGGAAAGCCAAAGAGAGCACGGGTAGCCCGTGGGTGAAGATCTATACCTGCATCACGTCGCAGCAATACGAGAATCTACCTACTCACACACGCACGTACATATATACGTTCATATATATATATACCTGTACATGAGACCTATAATACGCAGATCGTCCACACCTACGATACACGTCCCACACAGACACGGGCAGACACCTAACCTTTCTTTGAAACGTCCGTACGGACATCCAATTGAACGAAGGGTACAAAACGCAGTAGACACAGCCAACAAGACAAAATACGCAGATGGGCAACGGAAAGTTCATGAAAACACCGTTGAGGAGCCCGTCCACAACCTGCACACATGCATATACGCATATATATACAGGGATAAAGAGAGACGCAGATTCATGTAGTGTCTGCGCCACACGGAGTGTGGACGAGACGTCGTACGCCTTATATGCAGGAGGAATTTAAGAGGAAACAGAAAACAGTACACTGTCTTCTCCCGGAAGGTCACACACACGAGATCAGGCGATACTTTTCACGTTCAAACCACGCTGGGGAAAACACACATGGCAATAGATCGCATGGGGAGTCCTGCTGGAGGGCGAGCTTACACGCGAGAACTCGTTGCCTGTAAGATAGCCAGGCCCCCTCCCAGGCCACTTCCTCTTCGCGAGCGACTTCTTCGGGTGTGCGGTAGGGCATGGGGATTTGTTTCCTGTAGATTTTTAGCGGTTTTGCAAACTTGTAGAACATCTCTTCGTAATCGTCGTGTGTGAAGTCCCCGTTTATTAACTTATGCATATACGGCTGCAGTGCAGGCGTATCGTCACCGAGTTTCTTCAAGAAATGGTAAAACTGTGGAGGCACGTGGTACACGTGCTTGATGTCCTGCGAAACCTCCGGCGGAATGTGGGCAGGCACTCTGCACACGAAGCAGACAGACAAACAGGCACGAAAACATCCACAAACATGTGTGTGCGTGTGCAGGTACTTAACGCGAGAGCTGAAGGATGAGGTCCACACCAAGACCTACAAACGCGAGAGCTGAAGGATGAGGTCCACACCAAGACCTACACCTTTTGCTTCGATGGGACAACACCTAGAGAACGGTGAGAGGTTGGCATGTACATGTTTTCACTTACGCGTGCAATTTTGTCGAGGGAGACCCCGCAGAAATACACTTCTCGTGCTACCTGTAGTATACAGATGTAAGTGCACTTGCATGATTTTTCCTCTCGTTGTGTACTGGCCTTTCACGGTGTAGTTTGTCGCTCACCCAAACCCGTCGCGCGGGATTTGTTCGTGCTCGTCTTCCCATAAGGGCTGCCACGTAGGGCGATCGTATCGCATGACAAATAGCATCGGCATGCCAATATTAGTTCCCCGTCTGTATAATCCCTCGCCTCCAACAGGAATATCCATAGACCCCTGTGTTCCTCTTGTTAGTTCTGGTGGGTAGTCTTCGTTGCTGCTCATGTTGCGGCGCTGCTGCTGCTGCGCTCTCCCTGCTGCAGCTGCTGCCTGTTGCCGCTGCGTTGCAGACGCCGCCGCAGACGGCCCGGCAGCCAGATGTTGAACGAGGTCACGAAAAGGACCATGCGGGAAGGAATGACTGCGAACCTGCTGGAGTGTTCCCTCACTAGTACGCGTAACAACGCGAGATAATGAACGAAGAGAGACACTCGCTGCAGGGAATCCGTAAGACGCACAATGAGTCGAACTACGAATACCCAAGTTCTGAGACGGGGAACTGGTGGAGTAAAGACAACCGCTCCTCCGTTGCCTGCAGGAAGACAAGGAGCACGGCTTTCTGAGACAAAAGTCGCCTCTCCCCGCAAAAGGGAGGCACAACAGGCGAGCTGGTCGCATTGTGAAGGACGCAGAAACGACCGCACAGTAGTGTAGCTAGTCAAGAGGACTTCAACGAGATTTAACTACACGAAACAGTCCGTCATTTACATTACAGAAGTTTACCAGAAATACAGCCGTGATTCTGCGGTACCGGT
Source organism: Sarcocystis neurona (assembly GCA_000727475.1). Lineage (NCBI taxonomy): Eukaryota > Apicomplexa > Conoidasida > Eucoccidiorida > Sarcocystidae > Sarcocystis > Sarcocystis neurona. The sequence goes on along the minus strand of KL647288.1, from coordinate 8,972,827 downwards.
TACGCGGGGCACAAAGTCAGCAGTAAAGCGCAAAAAGCGGATGCTAGAAGGTGGCATTGTTCTGCGATAAAGGACGACACATTGCCTGCCGACTGCGGAGAAGTGTGCCCAACGGGACAGTACCTGTGTGATAGGACGACGTCATCCAACACATGCGGTCCAATTTATTGTATATGGGTGGTGGCAATCCATTAACACGTACGCGTACATATTGCACATACACCTGTATCTCGCGCGCGAAAATGTCCAGAGGTGTATTCGCATGCACTCGCGAGCAAAAACGTGCGCTGACGAGGGACACGCGGTAGAGGTGGGTTGAAAAGGAGCGAACGACGGCGAACCGAAAGGCGTTGTCGAGACGCCTGCCTCGGTGCAAATTACACGTTTAGGAAAAATTTGAAGAATACTCGTGGGTACGGGCGCATTATTCCCCAGTATAATCTGAACTTTCTTACGGGCGTTGACGGTGTATGTCTGCACTGCTCGAACAGCCAGAGGAAGACGAAATGAGACATAGCATGACCACAAGCCTGCGTCCGGCAAAACACCAGCTATGCTGTCCGGAGATAATTAGAGGACTCTCACGCAGAAGGATGGAAACATTTTTTCGGAAGCGCCGGAAAGATCAGAGACGGTAAGACGTGGCCGCTCTATGGCATGCCGATGTCATAGCGTGGAAATCGGACCCACAGAGCTTCCACGGCATACACGAAAACTACTGCACACACTTTTTTCTCGACACAAGTGGTACTACGTACTGCCATTGAAAATTTCAGCCTTCTGTACCGCGGAACGCGTGGCGCAACGGCGAGACCACATGTATATGCTTCACGCGCAATCTCCGTTTTTAAGCCGAGCGAAGTAGGGCTTGCGCGCGACTAATTAGGCGGAAGGTTGCACGAAAAGATACGGGGAATGGCGTACCGGAGTGAATCAACACGGCATCACGCTAATCGTAGAAGCCCCCTTTTGCACCGGGTCAGGGAACACACCTGCCGCCAAAGAGGACGAAATAAGGTATTTGTGTGACGGAATCGCACGCTTCGGGTTTCGGTGATAACGCTTCGGCTGTACGTCGTGAACCACACACACATCCGCGATAGCGTACAGGACGAAAGGCACACGCCGCAGTCCCCAAAAGGGTCGGAATGACTCTTCTTTTGGGTAGTTGAAGACAGGAAGCTCACGCACAGAAGAGGAACGGTACAGCAGTTTGCATCGCGTCCTCTATGATGGATGTATTATTGAAGTCTACGTGGACAGAGCAGTGGAGAAACGCTGAACATGTGCTGTCTACGTTTAGGACCAAAGTCACTACTGTGGAGGATTGGAGGTGTGGCAGGAGCCAGTCTGTCACAAGTGAAGTGAACAGTAACCATGACTCGGAACCAGAAAGTAGCGCCACTGAAACCCTCTCCTTTTCGACAAACACGCCTACGCTTTGAAGTCATTTCAATCCGTTACTGACTGCGGTATACGAGGCCGGATATTCTATACTCGGTTCACAGAGAGCTGGAGCACACGCTTCAAGTAGGCACAGCGGAACAATTCGTGCGTCGCGGGGGGCTCCGAATCGCTAGCTGGTGTCGCCCCCATTCCTCTCAGTGGTAGTGGCGTGACTTTAACGCGAGCTTCTCGATCGACACTGATGTATCAAGTACCTTCCTTGACCTGCCCCTCATGTGTAATCCATTGGCAAAGCTGAGGTCTCTCTGCGTGCTGCCGCCGATTCGTGTCGCAAAACAGTGTGAACAGCAGAAGACAAGCAAATGATAATTTAGCAGCTCGAGAGAACCACGCTTTTCTGAGTCAAGGTGCGCATTTCTACTTGAAGCATCGAGGACAGCGTTCTTCTAGCCGGAGAAATTCTTACCTGTAGCTGCTGACGGTGTTACGCACCGTAGCGTGCAAACAGTTCACACTGGGCTGCTGCGCATATTATTGGGAAAGCACCAACAAAGAGCGTACGCTCTTTTACGAAACTACACGTAGCTTTCGCCCAGAACCACGCAGCTTCTTCTCTAAAACGTATACTTAGAGAAAAATGAGTCTCTCGGAGCTGTATCAAAGCTATACTCAGGGGAGGGGGGAAATGGACAGTCACACATTCGCCAAGCTCTGCAAAGATGCGGGGCTTGTCGATAAGAAGGTGACTGTAGCGGACGTGGACCTTGTTTTCACCAAATGTAAACGCAAGGTGCGGAGATAAGCATTTTATGCGTGTAATTTGGATCTCGGTCGTACAGCCGTGGGAGTCGCCCCTTACTGGTGCATCATCTTTACACTAATGCATCAAACTACGTACACGCCGTAGATACTGACTAGGACATTCGCTAGTGTTTATCGCACCATGACAGGGACGATCTTTGTATGACATGCGGATACTGTCAAATAAAGTATGCTTGCCCAAAAGAAGACCTGTGTCTTACGTGTCCTGTCGTGAGACACCTTCACGAATTCTACCAGTGTATGCCGCGTGGAATCCTTCTGCAGAACCTTCGTTTGTTTCTTTCATGCGTTAAGCATGTTTGTGTGTTTTCGTCTGTGACGTAACCGTTGCATCCTGCACCTGCATTCAGTGGAAGAAAGGGAGAACACTTCGTACTGCACGTGAAGGCTACACGCAGCGCCTGTAGGCGTGCAGAAGTTCGCTGGGCTGAATAGCCATTATTCTGCGTCTGCATGCGTCGACATTATCCATGCAATATATTAACATGTACTCCACTTGATACGAAGTGGTCTCCTTGTCGTGGAGCCCGTCTGTCCATCCGTAAGTATGATGATGTGTGCGTTTACTTCGGAAATAATGTGTCACGTATAAAAGTATCAACTCGTGAGTAGAAGTGTCATCCAAAGATTATCAAAAGAGAAGTCGTGATGGACGCGCGATATATCGCGTTTTTTGGTAACATGCTTGCGTATTCCCACTGCCACTGGACCAGTAAAATGGGGCCCGCACCCCTGATTGAGGCACGGGAGAAAACTGCCTCAGTTTTCCCACCGCGCTAACGGACTGAAGTGTAACTTAGTGTACGCTCGCTTCCTGTGGCAGTTTGTGAACTACTACGACACTGTGTGCTACGCGTAGATAATATCTCGTATGTGCGAGACATGGGACTAGTCTTAGCAGTTGACTGACGTTGAATTCTGCGGTGAACAATATGAATTAGCCGAAGGTGCAACGCATTCGAGTCTCTGTTGTAAACCGTGAGGGCAACGATGGCAGTCCCCTTACCACGATGAGCCGCACCGCTAGTATATGCCCGTCTTTTGACATCCGCGTGAGCGTCTGCGTTCTTTGCGAGCCTGCAGGAGCGGTACGCACTGTTTCCCTGACCGGTCGGCAGTAGCGACCCTTGCAGTGTTTACGCGATAAGTTTCACGTTTCGATTCCTCGCTTCGTTTCTGCAGTCCCTCTTAAATCCGACTTGTGTGTTGCAGTATCTTCCTGTGTGGTACACTACTTGAGTCGCATGTGCTTTCCCGTGTGGCTCTGGGGAATAGAGATCTCCAGTGTGTCCCGGATCAGGTGACCGTGTGCGCTGCTCCGCGCTCCTGGTTCATTACGTTCTCAGGGTGCAAAACGACTCGCGGAACCCGAGTTTGAAGCTGCAGTCGAGGAGCTAGCAAAGAGGAAGAAGATGACTCTAGAGGAAATAACTGCAAGCATTTTGGAGAAGACGACAGGTCCAACATTCACGGGCACCAAGACAGATGCCGTGCGGCTTCATGATGATAAAAGCACGTTTACAGGCGTGCACAAGCACGGGGGTCCGACTACTGTGGACAAACCTCCTTCCAAATTTACTGATACTTTTTCAAACTATGCGCCTAATGAGAAAGGCGAAGGACGCATAGGAAAAATTGACCTGTCTGACTTGTGCGATAGAAGCGCTGCAACAGTTCGAGGTATCAACCAAAACTTCCAGACTCAGTAAACAGCTTCGACCACATGAAGCCAAACGTACGTTCGTGTGTATGGGTGTATATGTATATGCCGTCCGTTTTCACAGCATCTGTGGTTCCTCGTGCCTGCTAACGTCTTCCTTGACGAGTTCTGTGCATTAAAGATGATTTCCATTTCGTTTATTTACATGTGTGTCTGTGTGTGGAGCAGTACCGACTCGTAGGACGCTCTTCCTCGTATCCACTGCTATTATGCAGGTTGCCTGGTGATACCGCGTAGGTCTTGCGTGCACCTTCTCGCACTTCTTGAATCCTTTTCTCCTCTACTTGCCTATCTCTTTACGCAGGTGTTGAGAAAGAGTGCGCCGCTACTCTCTTCACGTAGACCAAAGTCTTCTAGACGTACCTGATTAATTTTCCCAAGCCCTTTGGTGATTCCATAGAAGCATCTAGCTGTGTTTCAAACATTTCTTGCTGAATTGCTTGTAGATAATTTGTCGTTGACCTTGCGGCCTCTTCCCAGAGCGTAGCCACAGACACGGATTTGCTGACGTTTGAAAACTGACTTAAAGAACGATGCGTAAACATGGTCCACTGAACACTCGACCAAGTGGCTACAAAATGAAGTGCGCCTGAGTGTGTCGGTGAATGGTAGCACTCAAATGCTTCCACATTGATAGCCTTTTTCAGCGACAGTCTGTATGAGTGATCTTCAACCTTCAGTAACTCCTAATTCACTTCTACAGCAGACGAGAAAACTTCAAGCGGGGAAGACAATGTCATTATAAACGATTGTAGGTATGGCTGATACTGAGGGGTAGGCGGCTTGGTTCAACCGGCTCCGGCGGACGCTGTCGAATCATGCTGTACGTGCACGAAGACGTATATGCTGTTGCTCTCGCGGCTGTTGACACTCTTAACCACTTTGCATTCTGGAAGGGCTCCGAGACACAAGAGCTTCAGTACGGTTGAACGCGAGGTGGTTTGAACATGTACACTCGTACGCAAAAAGTGCATATGTGGACGAGTTGCTCGTGTCGCTGACATATGTAGAACTTTGCCACAACCGCACACAGCGGCCTCACATCGAGGATTTTTCGCTGAGCCAGACTCAGCAAGAAACATACCCTGAAAAAAACTTTTCGGGAAACGGTACGCCTGTAGCTGTGCCCTCTATACGCTGTGGTCCCGATATCTGCAAGCCAGAGCGAAGCAGAGAACTGTAAACGGGCGGTTGGCCAGCAGCCGGTACCGTGTGCAAGATTTCATGTTCTTAACGGTACCGAACGAAGGACGGGTGGTCACGGCGCCAAGGAGGGAGACAACAACGGAATGTGAGATGATTCATCTGACAGTACGATGGCAGGGAATGAGCCAGCAATGAAGGAAGGGATTTGGTTTCCCTGCAGTACGGGCTTACACGAAAGAGCGATACATTTTGCGATTGAATCTAGCTCGCGTTGTGTACACATACGTCCATTTATAAACAGTCATACACTTCTTGTCTTTGTTCACCTGATGTACCTGTGTCCTCGTAAGGTGTACGTTTGTATCAATATGTATGCATATCTATACCCAGATCTGTATGTTAGCGTATCTGGAGGGGGATGTATGGGTATGTCTACATGAACTACCGTGTCGTTGCCAGTGCCATTATCTTCCACATCGTGGGTCCAGATAGGGTGAATTCTGTAGAAACGTATTCGGACACACGCCGAAGTTCCCTGGTGGTCGGGAACGCATCAAAAGCGACCAAACGATTCCGGTGTGTACTAGTGGAGCAGACGCGGAGTTGTGTGTCTTTCGACCAGCGGAAGGGGAATTCGAGCTGTCCTACTGGAGCAAACATGTGACGTGTGCGCGTAGTCGTACAGAACCGCGTATACACTCACACCTGGAGATCGTCCCCCACACATCTGAGTAATACAGAGGTTTGCATTTTGTGGTCACCTTATGTTTAGAAACCATCATTGCTCCTTTCTTACTGACCACAGTGATTCGCCAAGCAGAGATGAGTAGCAATACTCAAGAGGCGTGTAGAAATTTCACCTGAGCGGAGGACTGAGCTGTACACGTGACGGGATGAGAATTTTTGGGCGCTTGTGAATGCTTTCGTATGTCTCACTCGCTCTCCCCAGGACTTACAAAAGCAGAGAATACACTGCACAGACTTTGAAGTTCGTCTGCGGCTTTCTTCCTTTTATTTCAAGTGCTGCTGTTCTGTTTTATTTCCCTACCACAGAAGTGGGTGTCATATGTTTCACAGGGTCTCGAAGTTGCTGCGAATGACTGTGTCGCGCGGAGGTAAAGCTCTTCTGCACATTTTCACTATGGATGGATTTCTACGGAAAACTGCAACTGCAGCGGTAGAGAGGATGCCAACCTCATGTTGACTGCTGACTTCTGGCGCTGTGTATCTCTCTCTGATGGTCTACAGACACGAATGTGCACCAGAACTACACTGGGAGGTGCGTACGCCTGAGTTGTCTTGATATGATCAGGTCAAGCCCCATTTTCGTCGTAACACATGCGTATGGCAAACGATAAATAGGCCTGCTGTTGGCTCGCACCCGGCATCTGCGCGTATGCACATCGAATGTATCCACAGTATTTAGTTTGGGAATAGAGACCTGGCACTGCGTATGTACATGTGCGCTGTGTGTGGCTGTACTTCTGTGAATTGAGTTGATTGTTCGTTGCGCTTTTCACGGGGGTAAAAACCACTCATGTGCAGTATTGGAGAGCACCTGTTTTGCGTACCGTCTTACGGCCAAAAAAACGCGACTTTTTGAATTGGGACCTACGTGGGCGTATGGGCTGCGCTGGCGACTAGCAGCACTGCAGCCTGGGGATATCCTCACACTTCGGTAGTGTTGTTTGTGAACGCCGAGTGGGCGTTCATCGTAAAGGGGCTTTTTCGCAGTTGGTGGCGAGAGTAAAGGATCTGAAGTGATACTCACTGATGCAGACGGAGCTGTCGAACGCGGTGTGTGCTTGGAGTTCTGATGAACAGTCTGCTTTCGCGGGCCCTGATAGTCGAAGGCTACGAATGTTATGGTGACGTTCTGCAGCAACTGTGTATGAGGTGAAGAAGAACAATGTGTGCTCAAATATGGACGCGCGCATCGGAGAAAACACGATAGACGCGTTATATGCTAGCACCGCATGGTTTCGATCCATGGGCCTGGGGGTTATGAGCCCCCCACTCTTCCACTGAGCTACGGTGCTTGCCCGCGTGAAGCGGCTTCCCTTCCATACTGCAGTGGGCAGAACGCGTAATGATAGAAGATGGACAACACAAATTTCCGTCCTTCCAATATTTTATCATTCTTGTACTTCTGGACTGTTTCGATCAAGAAGCATACGTTTGTGCAGTGTGCAACAAAAGTTGCAGCTCGCAATTAGCACCGCATGGTTTCGATCCATGGGCCTGGGGGTTATGAGCCCCCCACTCTTCCACTGAGCTACGGTGCTTGGCCCCGGATACCCTGTTGCTTCCAGTTCTGTAGACGCCGAATGGTAGCGATACATCCAATACGCAAGGGACGGAAAATCGTGTTTTTCGGAGAAGGTGGCACCTCTTTCGTTGTTCATAGATTTCTGACTTGGTTTGAACATTGAAGCATCCGTCTTTTCAATGTGCGAAAATTGCGCGCAGCAGTTAGCACCGCATGGTTTCGATCCATGGGCCTGGGGGTTATGAGCCCCCCACTCTTCCACTGAGCTACGGTGCTTGAAGACCGTTCTCCATCCACCCGGGCAGTCGGTGGTGACGGACCTCGTGTCCCAGTTATCCTCGGTGCGCTCTTTCTGAAACATGTTTCTTCCGGCGTGGGCCTGCGTCCATGAGTTGTCAGCACTCGTTCTCATGTATATAACCGCTAACTACAGATACACTCGGAGGTATGAACCGTATACGGTTCAAAAGCTCCATTTTACCCCATATACGTATATATATATATGTATATATGTGAATTTACCCCTCTTAGCTTTTCCATCTGCAGCTCCTTCACTGCGATAATTTCTCCCTTTCGTTCTACTCCGCTGCAGATTGACCGAAGGAGAATCAAGAAACGTATATCTGACGAGTCACATCATTCACTTACGAAGATTCTTGGTGCTAGCTGTATGACTGGCAGGCATGCAGAAAGGTACCAAAACCAAAGACGTGGACACCTACGTCTGCCTGGTCACGCAGCGCTGGAAAAACAACCGGCTTCGTTTTTCTGGTATCACCACTTTTCCGTCTGTCCGCCGTTTGCTCAAAAAACGCAGTTTTGAAGTCGTCCTGACCCCTCAACTGTTGACGGCGCATGGTTTTTTTTTTTCGGTACGCTGTGGCGATACGGCAAACGTCGTAACATGCGGGAGCATCTACGCACGGAACATCCAATTAGTTTTTTTCACGTCCCGCCAGCGACTCAGAGGAGCTGTCCGAGTGCAGGACTACTGATGTGCTTCTCTCTGTGCAGGTGTAACGTGTACAGTTGTTGAGAAACGTGAATACATTTTATAAGCCGAATGCATATTCGGTGACTGTTTCGTGTAGTCACATGCACTGTCAAAAAATTTGGTCCCTAGACGTACGCAGTCTCTTCCTGGCATGAACATACATCTGCACTGTATCAACCCGTGTATGTTTACTCACGAACTTAATCTGTTTAGGAACGTTACCACGTATGACGTGTGAGTATCAGTTTATGTACTCTCCCTCGTCGTCGTCAACGACGCGTCTTCAGAACAACAACGCCTTTACAGAAGTCGTTCCTCTGCTGTACAAATTCCATACTTCTAACGTCGCTTTTCTGTTGATGGGATACATGCCCGTCACAGGGTCGGTGTGCCTGGTGCAGTAGCACGGCGACAGGCGTTCGAAAAAAATTTCAACGCACCTTGTCGTTGTCTTTCGTTTCTCCTTCTTCCTCCTTCATTCGTCCCTGTATTTTCATCCGTTTGTTGCAGCCCCATACGTTCGTACGTCCGAAACCGGCCTGCACGCCTCTCTTTCTCTTCAACTCATATGAACCGCACGCGCATCTGTTGGGCCGCTTCCCCTTTTACTCTTTCTCTGGTGTCACTACGATGGAGCCGCCACATTCTCCCCTTTTTGCTCCCTCCTTGTTCATTCAGATACGTGACAGAAGAAGAGGAACGCAGTTCTGTTTCAATTTTCGGCAGGCCGGCGCTTCTCGATCTTCTGTCATGGCGTAGAAATTTTTGTGAACGAATGGTATAAAGTCGTGTATCACAAATATTTATCTCGGTTGCTCGTGCATTCGTCCATGCTGGTGTCCATTTTCTCCATTGTGCGAAACTTGGCAGTTCCGTCTCTTGTGGACCAAAAGAGTTTTCCGCCCGGCGTGCATAAATGTATGTGCATGGATACGGATAGGCATCCATCTATGTGCCTGCTTGTGGATGAATGCTCGTGTATGTGTGTGAATACACTAGTGTACGCGTATCTACCGATGTGTGCAATGTGTGCTCCACATTGACATGTGGAACTGCGGGACTCCGCTACAGGTGAATGCGGGCATAGAGTGTAAGAGGGGGTGACGACAGAGGGAGGTTCAGAAGCGCCGGCCTGCCGAAAATTGGAACAGAACTGCGTTCCTCTTCTTCCATGGGTATCGTCCAAGTATTTTCGTCAATATTCTATTCACGTTAACACGGCCGCATCATTTTACGTAGCACGCAGTACATATACGCGCATACTTACGTGCACACGTCTATGCGTACGTACGCATGCGTGGGTCCTCGCATGGATGGGTGGTTGCTCTCGAGCAAAAAGTAGGAAAGTAGCAGAACAGAACAACAAACACAGGCGAACAGAGAGGACGGAGGTGCGTGAAGTTTACTCCATTCTTCTCCTTTGCAGCTCTGTTCGTCCTGCTCCTCGTCTTTGACTCGTGCGCCTCTCTCTTTTGTCTTCCCGTGTCCTTCTTGCTGTCCGTCTTTGCCTTTCCAACTGTAACCGTTCTCTTTTTACTCGGCGCCTGTCCCGACCTCTGTGCATCTGTGGTGGTGGCCGTCCACCGTCTCTGCCTCTTTTTTTCTTCTCTCTCCCGTTTCGTCGTGCATGTTCTCTCTGCCTTCTCTTTGCGTCCGCTTCTCTCTCGGATTGCCGCCGTCGCGAGTTTTGATTCTCCTCTTTGTTCCCTGACAAGATGGGACGCAACACGTGCGTGTACTTGGATATTTCGATTGGCAACCGCCCAGGCGGTCGCCTGGTTTTCGAGTTGTTCGAAGATATCACTCCCAAGGCAGCAGAAAATTTCAGGGGACTCTGCACGGGGGAGTACGGCCGCTCTCCTCGCACGGGCCTGCCCCTTCACTACTTAGGCTCTAGTTTCTTTCGGCTTATAAATGGAGTCCTGATTCAAGGCGGCGATATTCAGAACGACAATGGCACCGGAGGCGAGTGCGTCTGGGGGGGCACCTTCAGGGATGAAAATTTTGTTAGGAGGCATGCCCAGGCCGGTAAGAAGAAGCGAACCGCGACACTTTCTCAGTTCCTCTTTCTCCGCGTGTTGTATGTGTCAGTGTCTGCGTCGCATGTTAGTCATTTTCTGTAGAATATCGTCTACGCATCAGGAGGTAGGCCTGGACCTGTGACTGTGCCTATGTTTTGTGGATGATGGACGTCGTCAGGTTAATCTCGTACTACATGTATGTCTATGCGTGTGATTGGTTGTATGCGTATGGGCGCACGAATGTATGCCTTCGTATGTGTATTCGGTTCTTCGTTGTTAGACATAGTAAATTTTCTTGTCGTGACTTCATATTAAGCCACCCGTAAACCTAGTAAATCTTTTTCCTCAAGTGGAAAGGAGGGTTTCCTGTATTTTCTCTCCCTCTCAAACGCTGGCAGCGCCTTTTTCCTTCTTTAGGAGGGACGAGGCACTTGTTTATTACCAGTCTTGAGGAAGGGGCCGCTGCTATCCTTTTGATGCCACTGCTTCTTTTTCGTAGAGTTTCTCCTTTGGCTGTGTTGCTTGTTTTTCAAACAGGTGCGTCTCTGCCGCTGGTGCTGCGTGTCGATTGTGAGGAATATGAATCTTCCTTCCTTGTTGATGCCAACTACGTCTCACGTCCATTTCTTTTCTTTTTTCTCGATAAGACGACGTGGCCGTTCGCTTCGTGCCAGGTGACTCTTCGTCTTCCAAAAAACGCGCCTTTTTCTGTTGTTTCCATTCGGGGACTTTCTTCGCGGTCGCCCTCCTCTTCACCGGCGCGACTTTCTCTTCTGCGTTGTCTGCCCCTTCCGTCCTCTACGGCAGGAAAGCCGCTCCTTGTTTACCATTAACTTCTGCACAGGTCTCCTGCTTTTTCCTCTCCCCCTCACATTTCTTTTTCTTCTTGTCCACGTTCGTCGCCCTCTTTGTACTTGGTCGTCGTTTCTTTTTTCTTTTGTCGCACTTTGTCCTTTCCTCCTCCCTCCATTCTTTCTCTGTCGCAGGCTGCCTGGCGATGGCAAACAACGGGAGACACACAAACGGCAGCCAATTTTACATCACGCTGAAAAAAGCGACTTCCTTGGATAACAAACATGTGGTGGTGGGTCAACTTATCGACGGCATGGAGGTTCTGCGGGCAATGCAGCTCGTCCCCGTGGATATGAAGACTCAGAAGCCGAAGGTTCGCATATTTATATCAGGTAACGTTGTTTGTATATACGCACATATTTATCGACCTGCCTCTCTCTCTGTCCATACCTCTCTCTCTCTCCCTCCGAGTGCAGTATATTTCTGTGGGGTGGTGCATTTTCAAGGTGCGGTCCCCGGACTCGAGTACGTCTGTCCACATTGGCTTCGCCGATTTATTTCTCTTTATCTTTATCCGTCAGGCGCGCCTCCTCACATATGTGTATATCTATCTACAGAGCCAAGTAGTGTTTGTCTATGGTGCTATTCTCATCCTTGGTTAGTAGTATATAGTCACACACATGTTAATTCCTCTGTGGACAGGCACCCGTTTGTGTATGTCTGCCTGAGTGGAATAGAGAGGTGTGACACGCGTACGTGTGAGTCTGTGTATATATGTCTACGTGACTGCGTATATCCATTCTAGGAAGGGGCGCAGTCCAGGAAGGGCTACCAGAATGTAAGGATAGAAGCGTATGACGCTGCAGAGATGAGTATCCGTGTATACATGTAGACAGAAAGAAGCCACCGCAGCACTTTGTCGGGAGGCAACAGCGTTGTGAGTTCGCGCGTGAGTCCCTGTTCGTGTGCATCTGGCTGGCTATGGGCGTAAGTACGTGCTCGCATGCATTCGCAGGGCTACAACTGTGTGGAGACGGTTGGACAGAAGAAGCCGGGAGCCCGTAGATTGGCGCGTGCGCGTTTGTAGTTACGTCTGCTTGCTGTCTGTCGTCGCACGAAGCTACCGAAGAAGACGTGTCTGCTTCCGCTCCAGGAAATGGAGCATATGACGTGAAGTTGCGTTCTCCGCTGGACTGCAGGATGCGGCGAACTTGGAGTCAAAACCCGGCGACTAAATCCTCAGCATGCCACGCGCATGCAGTTGGAGGAGATGATGGAGAAACATGTCAAAGAGCAGCTGAAGCAACAGGAAGATGCGCACAGGCTTGCTGGTCGGTTCTTACTTTCTTCTCTCCCTTTCTCTCCTTACGAAGGTGTTGAAAACTCTGTGATTCGTATACGTGTCTGTGTCTCTCTCAGTTTCCCTCCCTCCCGTATATCCATCAGTACAGATTCCCTGGTGGGTTCTTGCCTTCCTATATATATATCTATTGAAATCTCTATGTGTGTAGATTCGTGTACGCGTGTCCCTCTCCTCACGTATACCCATCAGTACGTGCCGAGAGACAGCGAGGGGCGTGGCATGTGCCCACACAAAAGAAGAACCACCTCATCGCGGAGGAGACCGTTGCACACTCGCGGACAAGTCGTGCGTACGTCTGTCCGTTCACCAGGAGGTCCACAAACAGTCGAAACAGTCCTATATTCCCTACTCTCGTGTGTGTGCGTACGTGTGTTGGCGGCGACGGAGAGAGGGAAGCGCGGAAAGAGCAGGTCAAAAAAAACAGTAGACTGCTCTTCGACTTCCAGGTCTCGGCTCATGAGAGATGCATATGCTTCTTGTATATACTTACACACGTGAGTACCTGTCTGTGTCTTCCTGTCTGTCTGTCTGTCCTGGCCACATGTGTGTACAAGTCCCTTCGTGGAGTAGGCGTGCTGCCAAGCTGCACACAGGTACACATTTGTATACACGTCCAACCACGTGTAAATGTATATATCTGAATGTAGACACATATTTTTCTGTACGCCATATAGCGGAAAGAAAGGACAGCAGCAAGAACTCCGATGCTTGACAATTGCCGCCGGCTCGAGACGGCCACGTCAGAAAAAACGCGTGGTTCTGTTTTTCGTCTGTACACGTCTTGAGCAGAAGGACGATTGTGGGTGGGTGTATGCGACGAAATGCGCTGGAGCAGGTCTGTTTCGTTGCTTCTGGAGAGAACCGGTCATTTCACGGGGAAAGCACCTACGTAGAAGCGCCAGAAAACATACGTGCGGGCGTTTACAACTTCACTGCTGCCTCTACGCATGTGTGTACGCGTATGTGTGCGTGTATGTGTATCAACAAGTACAGGCATATCCGTAGGCACACGGCGGTACGTGCGTGGAAAAGTATGTCTCTGTAAAGCGTGTGTGGGCACAGAGGACGAAAGAGAGGGAAAAGTGGAGAAGAAATAGAAGTAGTAAAGCCACAACCAGCAGTTCAGCAGTTCTCCGACCTTCTCTACCCATGTGTTTCCGCGAGCGGTTAGCTAGCACCACCACCTGCAAGAGTTAGCATGCGTAAACGACTGTTGCCCAGATGATTTTCGACGGGTCAGTCCTCCTCCAGTTATATTCTGTGTGGCTCGCTAAGCGCCAGCTATTTTCTGCTTGCCGCCGCACACGCGTATGCGTAGAAATGAACAACGTCGACGCATGCAAACAGACTTACTGAGCACGGCTGCTTTCGCATACGTAGGCGGTAAGTTGCAGAGGGAGAGGGGGAGCAAAAATGTGGAGAGAGACGCACTCTTCGATTTCCTGTATGTGTAGACGTAAATGTGGACACGGGTGTCTGGATGTGTATACGGAGGATGCGTACGGGAGGCCCCCGTATTGGCACACACGTATATTTGTACCCCACCTCACATGTGTATGTGTGCGTATGTGTCTGCAGTGTGATTTCTCTTTCTGTCTCTCCGTCTGTGTGTGTGTCTGTGTTTATATGTGTAAACGTACGTGTGTGTACATCTGTCTGTGTTTACGTATGAGAACGCAGCATAAACGTATATACGGACACGTATATCTGTATATATGTGTTTGGGTTTGAACGACTCTGTCTGCCATCTGTGCTGTGATGGCTGCTCTGTCTCTGTGTCGCTGTGTCTACACATATATATATATATATATATATGCGTACGCGGTGTGCATTCGTGTGTCTCTGCATAGCTACATGGAAGCAGGTTGCAAGTTTACACATATACACACGTATCTGCATATATGTGTGGTTTGGGGGACCGTATCTGCCACATATGGTGTATGTGTGGTGCTTGAACCTGTGCGCGTTGGGCAGAGAGCGAGAGTGAGGGGAGCAGCAGCAGCAGCAGCGATAGTGAGAATGAAACAGCAGAGGCACGGCGACTGCGGCAGCGCATGCAACGCAAGAAGCAGCGGTACCTGCGGAGCGCATTATTTAAAGGGAAGGGCTTGCTGCAGCAACTGCAGGAGGAAGCAGCCCAGGACCTCGCGAAAAGTAAACGCATGCGTTTGGTTGTCCAGGGAGATGACGAAGACGAAGGGGAAGAGGAGGAAGAAGAGGAGGAAGAGGAAGAAGAAGAAGAAAGAGAAGAAGCAGCCGCAGAGGCGACGGAGGAGGGACAGCAGCAGCAGCAGAGCGCAGGGGCAGACAGTGGCGCAGGTGCCGCACCAGTGGCAGCTGCGGCAAAAGGTATTCCGGTGGCCGAGATGATTGACGTCGATATTGGCGATCTTGAAGACGAAGATAGCGAAAGCGAAGAACAGCAGAAAAGTAGACGACGTAGCGGAGAGCATGTAGCCGCCTCGGACGACGATGCAACAGCAACAGCAGCAGGGCCCGCAGCTGCAACAGCAGCAGGGGCCGCAGCAGCAACAGCAGCAGGGGCCGCAGCAGCAACAGCAGCAGGGGCCGCAACAGCAACAGCAGCAGGGCCCGCAGCAGCAACACCAGCAGGGCCCGCAACAGCAACAGCAGCAGGGCCTGCAGCAGCAACGGCAGCAGGGCCGACAGCAGAGGAGGAAGAAGAGACGGATGGTGCGAGCGCAGGCGAGAGAGAAGAGGAGGGGGAGGAGGAAGAGGACGGAGAAGAAGAAGCAGGAAGGGCAGCAGCAGCAGCAGAGAGACAGCGGCGGCTGCTGGCGTTACGAATGAGAATCAATCAGGGCCGGAAACTTAACAATAAAGAGGTACGCTGGGCGACACGCGCATTCTGCAGAGAAGTCGTCTATATGAGGTTGTCTGTGTAGAAACAGAGGAGCAGGAGGAAGAGGAAGGATGAGGATGAAACGAAGAGTGTGAGTTGAGAAGAGGCCTCAGGGGAAGGTCAGAGCGAGCGAGACAGCGGCAGGTTCTTCTGAAAGGGAAGAGATAGGGACGGGCAGAGACGAAAAAGAAGAGGAAAAAGGAGGAGAACGAAGATGCTTTACTGAGTAGTGAAAGTACTTCTGGACATCAGCGAAAGGATCAAAGGAAAAAGTTGTTGAGTCCAGCACAGGAAGGCACCCGCGGCGAGAGATTTCTTCTGGGCGTATGCGCTTCGCTTCCTTTTTTTAACAACGTGATTGAGGACAAAATTGGTTTCTCTCTTGACTCTTCGTTTCTTAGAAAAGTGTGTATAACTGCGTAGGATAAAAGTTGGAAGTCCATACTTTCTTCATTTTAGGATACCTGTGCTGTTGAACACTGTGCGAGAACGCTATCGTGCGTGTAGTTGTATGAAGGCTTTTTCCCAGCTGTGTCGTTAAGAAATTGAGGTAGTGTGAACGACTTCCCTAGTCAAATTAGATGATCTCGGGCTGCTTTAAGGGACAGACGATCTGCTCCTTGCGCTAGAAAAAGAAGCGCTGACGCGCGACCAAGGTTTTTTATTCTCGCAGTAGAGGTGGCAGTCGCTCAGTCGGCGCGGGAAGGGAAGAAAGGAGGCCGTTTGCATTACTGCGTGCAGGAGGGCATTGTTACGTTGAAAGAAACATCGGTAAAAGCAGTTATCGGTCTGTTTATAGAGGAGATGTGGGGTAAGAGAAATTACTTTTTTCCTTTTCTTCTGTAGTCGTAATTTGCCGGAGAGATTGAATTACGGCATGGGCCATGGCATGAAGTGGGGTGACTGTAGCAATCCTAGTGTCAGCCTTGAGGCAGAGGAGATTTAGGCGGCGCAGTTGCCGGCTCCTCGAGCTCAGAGAGAACCGTCCTAGTCGCAGCAGTAGAAATAGCATCAGTAGTGGCAGTAGCAAGCTGACCAGGGGAGGTGAAGTAGTGACATCTATTAAGTTATTAGGCGAGAACAAAAGCAGCGTTATCAGAGGACTTGTTTGGTGTCGTGGCGGTTCTAGATCAAGTTTTATGTTGTGGGCGTGGGAGTGGTGACCGTAGCGAGCCTGGTACTGTCGAAGGAACAGTAAAACACGTGTAGTGTTCGCACGCGTGAAGTGTACGTACACCGGAGCCACCGCGAGTGTCGCGCCTGATCCATGTGACTACTTCTCATGTGTGCCTGCAGACTGAGTAAAGGAGTCAATCACTAGATGATACGAGTCGCTTTAGACGACGGCACTTGTAGAAATGAAGCAAGAAGCGAAGGGGTGGCCGGAAAGAAGTTGCCACACGTACACACATTTATGAACAGATGTTTCCTTGCATTATAAACAGCGGTCTTAAATCGCGAGTGTAACGTAGTAGGAGGAGGACAAGTGGGAGTTGCCGTAGCCGAATGTAAGTGACGAGCACTGGCAGCAAAACAGGTCGCAGACGTTAGTGAAAGGTGATGGTGGGATTGCCCAGGGAAGTAAAGAAAGTCTTGCTTGTGTAGAAGTGGTCACGTGTTACTGTTCCTTCGACAGTACCAGGCTCGCTACGATCACCGCTTTCACGCCCACGACATAAAACTTAATCTAGAACGACCACAACACCAAATAAGTCCTCTGATAACGCTGCTTTTGTTCTCGCCTAATAACTTAATAGATGTCACTACTTCACCTCCCCTGGTTAGCTTGCTACTGCAACTACTGATGCTATTTCTACTGCTGCGACTAGGACGGTTCTCTCTGGCAGCTTTCTGATTGATGGAAGAATAGTCAACCGTATGAGTTCTGCAGCTCAGACAGACGCCACAAAAGTGCTGAATACATTTTGTTCACCTTGTTCCGCGCCTCCCTTCTCTCCGTCCTTCCGCAGAGTGTCTTTCCGCACTACTTTCCTGTTGTTCCGCAGAGTATTTTCCCCTACTATTTTGCTTGTGTTCCTTTCGAGTCAAGCGTCTCTCTGTGGCCCGTACTACGCTTCAACGGAGCTGTGCTACTGTTACTACTTAGCTGTGTTGGTAGGTGTGCGGCTGCCGTTGATTGGCCACTGCTAGTGGCTGCTGCTGGTTGTCCTTGCTGCTGATGTGAGAGCTGCTTGCCCGTGGCGCTGCCGCTTGCCAGCCAGAGGACTGCTGCCTTAATACCGATGCAGAGAGAAGGTCACGCATGCATAGATTGCCGCATGTAGAGACCGACGCCCATGTTCCTGCTGGCTAGTCCCTTGCCGATGTTCTTGTGGCGTCTCTCCTTTTCAACGGCAGTGACGCCGTTGCTGCTTCTGTGGCTGCTGCTTGCCGAAGCTGCTGCTGTTGCCTAGCGCTGCTCCTACTCCTCTCTGCTCGTGGAGCTGTCCAGGCCTTTATTTTGGCCGCTGCTGGTGCTGCTTCCTCGTTGGCCACTGCTGCGTCCCAGGCATGCTGCTGCCTTTAGCATTGCTGCTGCGCGTTCCTTGGCGTGCAGCCGTGTCTTGTTGGGCTGGTGCTTCCTAGGCTTGCTGCTGTTTTTCAGTGTTGCTACGACTGTTGCTGCTGCTTGCTGCGCCAGGTGTTGGAAGAGATGCGAGTGTGGAACGACCCGCTTTACGAAAAGAGAAAAGCGGAAGCACTGCTCGCAGGCGCCGTGCGCCGCATGCATGGGAGAGAGGAAAAAGCCGGAGACAAAGGAAAGAAACGTGCCCCTGGGGATGACCGTGCGGCTCGCACTAGAGGAGAAGGCGCTCCTTCGGAGGGTAGCGGCAGCAGCGGCGAGGAGGAAGAAGAAGACGCTGCAGCAGTGCGCAAGAGACGTGGATACTTGAACGAGGCCGCAGCTCTAGTAGCCGCTAAGAAAGAAAAGGATGCAAAGAAAATGAATCAGTCTTTCGGCTGGAACGTTTTTAACGAAGACGCCCTTTACAGAGCGCACAAAAAAAGGTATGGATACGTAGACGCACGTAGCGGAGCAGTTGGACACCCGGAGGTATGTGGAGCAGTACGCCGATGCATGCCACGAGGTGTATTTACACGGGGGCCCGCAGGGGGGGGGGACCTACGCATGGGGGTGTCTGTACAGCGGTCTGCACAGTGGAGACCCGACGTGCCCCCAGTGTCAGTGCACGACTGTCGCGTGCGGGCTCGTGTTGAGGTGTACATACACCGAAAAGTATGCGCTTCACTGCAGTTGCGCGTAGGTGCGAGGACGACCATACACGTTTCACACTCCAGAGTGTGAGTTTACCTCCGCCCCTGCGTTGCCTGCGGTCTTTGCCACTCGCCTTTCGTGCACACATGTGGCTATATCCCCCCCTTCCTACCGTCTTACACGCTCCTGTGACGTTCTTCTGTTCCCGCGTTTGATGCTGCGCCTGCTTTTTCTGTGTTGCTGCCTGTTCAGACAAGCAGAAGTAACCTTTCGAGAGCAGGACTACTTGCAGCAGAAGGAGTCGCTAGGAGATGTCTTCTACGATCCTACTTCCGCTCTTCTGGATTTCAAGGTATTCATATTCGGCCAAGTTCATTATTGGTGTTGCTGATATGGTGCTGCCGCTGGTGTGCTGTTGCCGATCTGCTGCGGCTGCTGTTGATGCCCTGTTGGTGCTGTTGGTCTGTCGCTGCTGCTGCTGGTACCGTGCTGGTGCTGCTGCTTCTGGTGTGACACAGTCACTGAGGGTGCGCTGCTGCAGCCGTTATTACGCAGCTGCTGCGGCACGCACACTGCTGCTGCCGGTTGGACGCTGCTGCTCCCGGTTGGACGCTGCTGCTGCCGGTCGGACGCTGCTGCTGCCGGTGTGCTGCTGGGGCGTGGAGGTAGCAACAGGAATGGCGCTGCCACCAGTCCCTACGGCTCTTTCGTATACCTCGGATGCAGTGCAGACACGCTCTTCTTTGCCGTTGTTGCTAGTGCGGCTACGTTTATGGACTGCAGTATTTCTTGTCTGCTGGTGCTTGCACGTGAATCAGTAGGAGAACAGCTACGCGCTCGGGCTGACTTTATCCGTGTATGCTGCCAGTCTCCATCTTTTATCTATCTATCTATCTATATATATATATATATATGTATGGAATATTTGTTAGCCGTATATATATGGCCATCTTTAGCTGCATGCACGCAACGATATTTACTTCGTGTAGAGAGTATTTAAAACGGTACGTGTAACACATATATGTAGATATATACTTACGGTCTATATTACAAACATTTGGTGTGAAATATGTGTCTGTACATAAATGAGGTACATGTGCTTCGGACATACCTACATACACCTGGAAACGAAATAATATATATATATATAATATACAGAAATGGTATATTGAATATATATATATATGTATATGGCACGCAGTAGAGTGGCGGTTGTGGGCTGGTGGTTTGGCCACTTCATTACTGTTCAAGAAGAGTTTTATCTGGTGAGGCCGCTTTTGCTGGCGTGACGTGGAAGAGGTCGTAGAAAGTGGATGATTTTTCTGTCCCTCTTTACTCTCTTGTGCGGGGCTCTCGTTTCTTTCTTGGCTGTACACCGTGGATTATCTCATTTTGCACAAGCCGCCTGCAGGTCGGCAAGCGTAGGCACGCTGGTGCATGCGGAATTAGCATTCGTCCTCTGCGTGCGTTTCTATGCCAGTCACCACGGGACAAGTAGGAAGCTGTACACACTGAGCACGTCCTTTTCATATGCGTATTCGCGCTCACATACAAGGAAAACACAATATCTATTGCTGCACGCCTATGTGTACGTATACGTTTGAATAGACACACGCTTGCTTTGTCAGTGTATGCGTGTATATGTATTGCACATTGCCTGTTGCTGATACAAGTACGGAAGAGGTCCACGCGTGTGCGTAGCTGTTGCTATATGCGTATAAAGACATGTGTGTGTGCGTGTGCGTTTAGGTACGTAAGGATATGTTTTGTGTACTGTGCGCCGCTGCTGGTTTGGTTGAGAAAGCAAAACGAAGAGATTCGCGCTAAAGGCAAAGCTGCTGCAGAATCGTCTGCTAAACGCTGTGCACGGCTAGCCGCACGTTTGTATCGTTATCTATATCTGTAGGTGC
The DNA here is from genome assembly GCA_000727475.1 of Sarcocystis neurona. Taxonomy (NCBI): domain Eukaryota; phylum Apicomplexa; class Conoidasida; order Eucoccidiorida; family Sarcocystidae; genus Sarcocystis; species Sarcocystis neurona. The sequence goes on along the minus strand of KL647288.1, from coordinate 8,952,303 downwards.
CGCTGTGTATGTGTGAGAACATCCTGCTTTGCACACGTATATGTGCGCTTCGCATATACGTGATTTTTACTTGGCACGTATACGTATGTGCTCGCGTGTGCGTCACGCGCAACAAGGCTGTGTTCAGTCCTTCGTGTGCACGTGTGTAGGATGTTTCTGGGGATGTGTCAGCCCTTAAATGCTTACTTAGAGAGGTAAATGTGGTAGCGTTAGACTGGGACTGAGGAATAAGGCAACGGCAGCAGAAGTAGAGGAAAAAACAGCGAGACAGAGCAAAGCGACAGCAGCAGAGAAATGTGTGGGAGCAGCAGGAGCGGCAGAGTCTTCTATTTTTGTTTGTTTTGTGCGTGCAGCCGTCGGAAGCGGCGAAGCAGCGACTCGTGGACAGCGTTCTCAACGCACAGAAGCGCAGAAAGAACTTCAGCCGAAGAAGAGTCTTTAATGAAGACGACAATGTGACTTACATAAATGAACGGAATAGAATATACAACGAGAAAATCGAAAGAGCTTTTGGCGCCAGCACGCTGCAGATCCGCCAAAATCTCGAAAGAGGAACCGCTCTCTAGGACAACTCCGGTGTCCATACACCCGAGCGACACGTCCAAAACCGCTTTCGTGCAGGCAGCTCTGCGCACAGGTAGACGTGCACTTGTGTGTGTATGCATGTGTACGCGTACGTCTACAGTCACGCACGTTCTCTCCAACCCCGTTACCAACACTACTTCTCTACATGTCTGTATAAGCACGTAGCGTTGTTGCAGTGCACACACAGCTGGGGATTGGGGGTCGGTTGCTTAGCGTATCGGGCTGCTTGAGTTTCCATGGTGGGAAATTATGCGGTCCTCTTTACACAGCGCAGACCAGTTTTTCCATTGCCGCCGGGGCGCACATACGCCTGCGTTGTCCGCCGGGCTACAGAAGGCTACGTCTCAACTCACAGCTGTGTGTACCCTTAAATACACGGAGATTCCTTTATGTGTGTGTGTGTGTATACACGAACAGATGTGTACGTGTATACACATATATACATATATATATATATATACACATGTGTGCATGCGCACACGTATTATTTCTACTCAATAAAAAGTACGTGCCGCGGTACGTGGGAACCGAAAAACTGCATGTATACTCCGTGTGCGTATAGCCGTGGGGTTATGTTGGGACGTATGCCCCGGTTAACAGGTCCACCGATACAGATACGGTGTATGCTGCATTCTCGGTGTTCACAGTGTAGAAGGTTTGTCGACTCCGTTGTGCGGTCGTGTTTTTTTTTCCTGGAGTACTGCACGCCGAATCCATACACGACTGAGCATCTCTGTTTGCGGAAACGTATACGTCCATGAATGTATGTACAAGCATACTCATTATATCATGTTTCGTGGCTTGGAGCTGCACGCACGTAGCATGCGGACTGGTTGTCTTCGCGTTATTTTTTTAAAAACAGGTGCATTGTCTCTCCCCGTGTGCGGGCAGCGCGGAGGAATGCGGTGGTACAGTAGGGCTTCCTCTGTCCAGCTTCTAAGCCAAGCTTTCTGTGTGGATGCATGTATGGATAGATGAAAGTGTTGCCGTGATGTCTCCCACAAAGCATATTGATGTAAGGCAGCAGAAATACACATTTGTAGCAGTTCGCCGCTCGAACATTGAAAGTACACGTACTGACGCGACCCACAGAAAGAGAGAATTTTGAAGCATTAAAGATTTTCGCGAAGAGAGCATCTTGTAGCTGTCGGTCTTACCCCCTGCGTGGATCACTCAAAAAGGGTGATCTGGTGTCCATTTTACGACTGCTTCGCGCATGCCTAGCAGTGCGCGCGGCCACATGCTGCATAAACCTGCACCCTCGAAACAGTCGTCTGCTGAACTTGGTAGCCTGTAGTGAAGGTGACGCTAGCGAGGACTATGGCACTGTTGTTAAAAACGAGGGGATAAGCACGAAGACGGTAAGCGCGCCAGTGAAACAAGAATGGCATTTACGGAAACTATCAAAGTACTGCTGAAAATAGTGTGGATGTAATTGTGACAAGAAATAAAGTAACGGAGCGGGTGTGGAAACAGTAATAAGGATAGCGGTGTGATTGCTGGTAATAAGATCGAAGGCGATCACGCAGGCTTTTTACCTATCAACATTACGAGAGGGTTGTGTTGTAACAACACCACGCGTGTAATTCCGAGGACAATGAGACTACGACGATCAAGACAATCATTACGATTTTGCGCTGGCGGTACTCGCACGTAAAGTTGTAGTAGCGGATGCAAATAGTTTTGAACCAGTAATGCAGATGGCGCTGGTCACAACGATGAATAGCTACTTACTTGCACTGTTACCGCACAGCATTAGCTTTTACACTGATGTTGAGCTGCTCTTCATGTGTAGAAGCTGTCGGTTCTCCTGTTGAGAATCCTCGCCTATTTTGTATCCGCCATGTGGCGCCGAACTCTTAACCAGTCGCATTGTCGGTGAGGGGGCGGCGCGCTGGCTTCGAATGACTAAACGTCAGAAACATAAAATTCGGCGTGTATGTGTAGTACACAAGCGCATGAAGATGTACAGATGTCGTCACGCCCTCAGCACTTCACGGTCTGGTCTATGGATGTGGTTCTGGCTCCATTAAGTTCCTCGGTATCAGTCGTGTTACAGTGCAAGTATAAAATGGAGACTAAATGAAATATTTAGTGGAAGATAAAGCGTGTATAAGGAGACGAGTGCTACCGGTGGAACCCATAATATTCACTAAAGAGGCAGGTTCACACACATGAACTATGGTTGCAGACAGACGCAACTTCTCGACCTAGTGAAACAACTGCACTCGTGCGTAGCACGACGATGTACACGACATACACGTGGAACGAACACATCGTTTTTACGGCGTGGCTGTGTTGCTGGGTGTGTTTGTTCCTTATTGGTGCAGAAGGTGTTTGTGCACCAACGCACACACACTTTCCACGCACCTTCCACGTACATGTCACCTGCTTGGGATGCTCCCAGCATCGTTCTGTGTACGTTCTGCACATAACATTCTGTTCTAGCAGAGTGTCGCCTGCCCCTGGAATTCAGTTGTGATGGAAAAATTTTGTATATTCCACGGTGTACAACACGGACTCCAAGACATATATAGCCGCTAAACTAGAACAAATGTGCGCCCATGTTGTGACGGATAGATTCTTTGTATTCCCGAAGTGAAGGACGGAAATGTCATGGTTTGCTCCGTAACCTTCGCGCGTGGCCGAGAGCAGACTCGGATAGCAGTTCGTATCGAATGGCTAGTTAGTCAGAAATCAAGCAGTAATTCCTAGACCGTGAACACGTAAAGCGTGCACGACAGCAAATTATGCATTTCGAAGACGTGCAGTTCCTTCAACCACACAGTGGACACACGGAAACGTACACTTCGTCTTGAAGTGTTTCCTTGATGAGCTGCGCAACTTCACTTCCTGCGTACGCGGCCTTGTTTGTTCTCTATCCCTGTGCTTTTCCGTCGCTGTATATCATGTTGTAATTCCCAACACAGTCCAACAGTGATATCGCTCCGGTGAATATATGCGAAGAACAGATGTGTAGCGCACCACCTCATAGTATTAACCTGCACATTCCTTTGCGGGTCAGGCAGTGCGCGCGCATGCAGGGTGTTCGATGTATATAGAGGGGTACGGAGTACAGGTTTTATAATTCCGCGCTGCAGTTACCAATCTTTACGTGGAGCATCAGCGGATCCAAGCTTACAGCGCACGTTTTCGTATGCGTGTTGAATTATACTTGAAGGATAAGACGGTCTTCTGAAGAAGTAGCTGAGATACGCTGGGCTGTGTAGACGGAGGGCGGCGGCGCAGATAAACTGGTAGTATCTTTGATAAATAACCTTTTGTCAGCGGCTGCCGTGTGACAGTGGAGATTATTTTCTCTCTGGTGAAGTCGACCGAGGAGCACAGAGAACTCAAGGGGTTTTGACAAAAAACGTTATTATGTGCTGTGCCGCTGCACTTCCCTCCAATGCGGAAGTCTCCGGCGAACAGACACTCGTATAATCTGGGTAGGGTCCTTAAACTCTCGCCTCGTCGAGCTGTTACTTTCTTGCATTCATTTCCGCGTATGTTCCCCTTTAGCCTCCTGTGCTGTCAAGAAGGATTGTGGCCGTGCGGTTCTCCACGGCTTCAGGTCTATACGCACCGTATCCATTGACGCCGTGGACGCTGACTGGTAACGCTCTTTTACGATTTCGACTGTCCCTCGGCAACGGCGGGCAATTTCGCGAACTGTGGAGGATCTCTGCTTACTCGTGGAGTCCCGTCGTCCTCCGCCTGTTCTATATCTACCTCGGACTTCACTCCGTCCGACAATAATTTCAGTTGGTAATCGTTCACGCATCCTGTGCAAAACTTTCTGGTGTTGGAACGCTTGATTGTCGACCGAGTTGCCTCCGCTCAGAAGTCTTGAGTGCAGGTGGTTTACGCCCCCTCTTTGCTTCTGCCGAGGGATGTACACATACGCTTTTGTGGTTGGAAGCTATTGAGAACAGCGTATTAGACAGCTTCATTCTTTGTTCCTCAGTTCCGGTCCACCGCCTGCTCTGACTACGGCCTCGTGTTACCATCTCCGTCTTCCGTCGATCCTTCGACGCTGTCTACACCTCGGAGACACCCTCTGCGATGCGTTTGCCCGATCTTCTTGAAAGAAACATCACTTCTTCTCCGTCAGTCTGTGGTACGTTTTGCAGGGCTTGATGAAGTTTTTCCCACCTGTCCTTTCCAGTATTACCACCGAGGTTATCTCCTGTGCCTCGCACAAGACTCTCAAAATCGATCCCGGCGCCCTCCTACCCGCCTGCATCTCGCCTACGAGCTTTGCGACTCACGCGTTCCCCTCTTCAGTCGTCCTCCTTTAGGTTTATTTCCTGTGCGTTTTTTTCTCCCACCCCGATCCCCCGACTGCGGAGCCTCCCCGGTGCGCTGCCGCAGTCAGCAAACGTTTTCTTTTGTCTCGTGTAGCCTACACAGTCAACATGAGTTCCGCCGCAGCAGTGGCCCGGCCTCTGCCGACCACTTTTCCTACAGAGACTCACGCCTCCGCCGCAGCACCTGCAGGTGTGGAGGAGACTGCACCGCTGTCAGTCCGCCGAACGAGAGATCTCTATGCGCAGTTGAAAGCTTTGCAGAAGCGACTGGAGTTTCTTAATATCCAGGCAAGTGCTGGAGTACTCTTTGTATCTCGTTAGGAATTGCAGTCGTGACTGGGGGAGAACAACGTGTATTAGCAATGATAGCAGGTGTACTACAACCTCCTGGGGTGGTGTTTTTGACGTGAAGTGACCGTGTCAGTGGGGGACCAGTGAGTGTTCCGGTACAATACTCGTACCTGTGGCGGTATACATATACACATATATACATATATATATATATATACATGTGTTGTAGTGGCCGAAAGTCAGATGCGTGGACCTGTACAGCATGTCGCTCTCTGGCTCTGCTTGTTTGTCCTCCTTCATTTAGCGCGTCTCTCTTCCCTTCGTGGGAAATACATATCTATGTATATGTATATCTCTCTATCTATATATCTACCACTATATCTATCTATATATATATATATATATTGTGTAGTTGTGTGCCTGGGGCTCTCGCCTCGACACGGATATGTCTATATCGATATAGAGGCAGGTGTACATACACCATCTAAAAATGTGACGGCACAGAGGAGAACGTCTGAAAAGGACACTGCGGAAGTAGTGTCCCCATAAACTTATTCCCACGTTGGAGCACGTGTGAGAATCCGCTGTTTTCGTAGAGAGTGGTAATGCGCACCGATGCGCCTTTCTGTCAAGTTGCGCATCTCCATATCTGTACCACCGTTACATGCCTAGCGAGATTCGACCAGCCATCTCTTCACCCTGCGCACATGTGATTACTTGCCTAAATTGAAGGAGTTTTAGGAAGAAGGGCAACTTTGTCGAATGCAGGTGGAAAGGCGTTCCCCCTTTCTGACCTTCGAGGCGTCTTATTCCGAACATATATATATGTATATATATTTCTCTACTGTGCGATACGCACAAGCAAATCCCTGCCTGAGATCGTTTACCAGGAAGACGCTTCTGTGCTTTACCGGAAGGCGAAGATGACGTCTACGCAAGCGCCTCAAACACACACATGCCGGGAACACACACGTATGTATCACCATGTCCACAGATGTATGTACGCAGGGAATCCTCTATCTCTGTATAGGTACGTATGTGCGTATGTATGTGTGTACGTATGTGTATATGTACGTACGTATGGATGAGTGTATACGTATATGGGTGTATGTGTGTATGATTGTACGTACGTATATACGTACGTGTGTAGGTATGTATGTGTGTATGTAGGGATGCGCATATGTACGTATGCGTATACGTACCTATACGCATGTGTATATATAGATGTATATGTACGTACGCATGTATGCATGGACGCACGCATATATATATACACATATGTGCGAATGCATAGAGGTGCAGACGCATGTATCTATATGTAAACGTATGTATGGGTATCCGTAGATGTATAGTATGTGTGAGTGTGAACCTGTGTGCTAGCTATCCACGTTCGCGTTTTCTGCGGCTCAACGTGCCTGCAGGAGGAGTACATTAAAGATGAACAGAAGAACTTGAAAAGGGAATTTTACCGGGCGCGGGAAGAGCTGAAACGAATACAGAGTGTTCCTCTCGTCATAGGACAGTTTATGGAGTTGATCAGCGCCAACGAAGGCATCGTTGCCAGCACAGCAGGCAGCAGCTATGTCGTGCGTATTCTCTCAACCCTCAACAGGCAAGTTGAAGTTCTCCTGAATTCGAATTCGGAAAAGCAGATACACTTTTTCATAACTACAGAAGAACAGATGCAATGAACCGGAAGCACACACACACACACACACACTCACACATATACGTGTACACCTCTCTTTCTATATATATACAGATGTATGTGAATATACCTCTACAGGTATGTATGTATACGAGGACGCACGTGTATATATCCATGAGTGTATACGGGTGCAGTGATTAACCGCGCCGGGCGCATCTTCGGGTATCAGCAGACTTCACTTTGCGCAGAGCCGCAGCAGGAGATACAGGAAGCATGCTGCGGGCATCCGTATGTGTCTCTCATGTTGGTCGACTTCTGTAGGGGACGCGTTCGTGTCAGATGCGAGTCTACGAAGAGAAAGATGTCGCTGCACAAAAGAGACAAATGCTGCTTCAAATTTACAGTCGCAGTCGAACGCCACACCCACACGTAAATATATATGTGTATCTCCTGTAAACGCGTAAGGACCGCGATGTACGTAAATATTCATCGTATATATCAACCTTATACATATATATATATATATATGTATACAACCACATACCTACCTAGACATATATATATATATATATGTAAACGTAGCTAATGTATTTGTGTACATACACATGCAGAGACATCCGTGCCCAGAGTCAAGATATACACGTAAATCTATTTGTCCATCTAGCTAATGTGTCTAAACATTTGTATGCGAACACACACACACACAAGCTTTTCTTCCTTTATAAACGTAGCTCTAAATAAGGGTAGAGTACGTGTATATATATCAAGGGGGGCAGCGTTCTTCCGTATGCCCGCAAGCGTTGTAGCAGCAGGTGAAGACCTCCCGCGCGAGACGGCACTCGATGAAATAGCGTGCCCCACAATTTAATTTGCTGCGTAACGAGCGCATCTTGTCAGGAGAGGCTCCCCGGTTTTCCTGCATGAGTAAATCGATGATTCAGAAGTTTACGAGAGAACGCCACGTTTACAACATGCGTCTCCCCCGTCCGGGAGCTGCGCGCTGCTATTGTGGGCGCCTAGGGCGTCTGTCCTGCGCTTCCTCCATTACTTGCGTGAGTATCTCCGTGGATTCCGTTACACGCATATGAACCCTCCGCGGGAAGTGGAGGGTTCCAGCTGCTCGTATTAAGTGTGTGTATGCGTTACGTTCATGCGTTACATCTGTGTGTGTTTAGATATGTATACATATATGTGTGTATATGCCGACCTATGCCCGTGTATGTGTACGTATGTGTATATCCGTGGTGCCTTGTACAGACGTACATATATAGAAATCTGTGTATGTACGTATATATATATATATGTATGCGTATATGTATAAATAGGTATACTGATCTATACACGTACATATACCAAATACACATATTTATATACATATCTAAATGCCGACCTGTGTTCGTGTGTGTGTGCAAAGATATATATATATATATACATACATACATACAGTACATACATATATATTTGTATGTTGATGTGGTGTTTTGTATATGTAGTATACACATCAGTCGATACGTATATATATATATATGTGCATTGATCTCTCTCTCTCTCTATATATATATATGTGGGTGTATTTAGCTTGTCCAGCTCTCTGCGTTATTGTGTGTGTGTGTCTGTGGGTGGGTGAGCTACACACAATCGATACGCATATATCTATATATATATATTTGCATTGGTCTATACATATATATACGTATGTGTGGGTTTATGTAGCTCTTTCGTATCTGAGTGTCTGTGTGTGGATGAGCTACATACCACAGATGTATATATATGTGTATGTGCACGTTGATCTATACGTATATATACATATGTGTATGGGTCTTTTTAGCTCTTCCGCGTCTCTTGTGTTAGTGTATGTATGCGGATGAGCTACGTACTTCTTTTTCCGTGTATTGTGGAGACTACATTCATGTTTGTGCCTTGCAGGGAGGCTGGAAGGATATTATCCAAATGGTGTGTACAGAGAGAAATACACACGTGTCGAGATGATGTTTTACGTATGTCTGTGCGTACGTGTATGGTGGGTGTAATTTTCTTCGATTCATCGTAGGGGTTCGTCGACGTTTTCCTTCGTGTGCATCTTTTCGTTTTTGTTGGTCGTTTTCTTTCAGAGAACTGCTGAAGACGGGCTGCAGTGTAGCGCTGCACCGCCACTCGCACTCGCTCGTCGACGTCCTTCCCCCCGAGGCAGACTCGACAATTCAGACGCTGCAGCTGCAGGAGAAGCCGGACGTCACTTACGCGGTGCGTGCCAAATTCTTCTTGCTGACAACTTTGTCGAATGCTGCTGCTTCTCTTGGTTCGATGCCGTTTCACGTGCCACACTTCCTGTCGTTCGAAGGCGCGCGCCAGGCTCGTCGTCTTGGGCTGTCTTTTGAAAGAGGGTTCTTCCTGGTGGTCCAAACATTTGTGCGACCCGTGCGTCTCGTCTTCTTTCCACCGCTTTGTCCCATTTTCCCCCTGTCTCCGTCTCTGTCTCTTTCGCCTGCTTTCTCTTCTTGGAGCGTGCAGCGTCAACGAAAAAGTGGGGGGGGGGGGGGGGAAGAAGAGGAGAAACCGAACACATGCGAGAGCCTGACGTATGCACGAGTGCCGGCTGCCCCCCGAGTAATAGGGTAGGCGGGATTTGGTGTATTTATGTGTGTATGTGTGTGTGCTCACACGAGAGGTCTGCAGAGAAGACGGGAGGTTTGCAGGAGGGTGACTCTGCGGAATGCAGCAGAGCAGGCAGCAGGTGGTGGCTGCTGTGGAGTGTGCGGTACATGCAACAGCAGATGTACGCAAGTCGCTGCGGAGGGCGCGATGCCTGCTGCAGGAAGATGTTGTCGCGCGGTGTGCGGTACACGTAGAAGGTTGAGCTGGCGACTCTGCGCCCGCGGCCCCGCGCGTGACGGTGATGGCAGAGGTGGTGCCTGCGTGTCTATGCTGCAAGTGTGTGCTGCGTGTGTCTGGTGCATCTGCAGGACATAGGAGGGATGGATATTCAGAAGCAAGAAATTCGCGAGGCTGTGGAGTTGCCGCTAACGTGTCCCGAGTTGTACCAGCAAATAGGCATCGACCCTCCTACGGGCGTGCTGCTGTATGGCCCCCCCGGCACTGGTAATGCTGCTTGTAGGGACGTGTACGCTTGCCTAGAAATTGTGATGCAGCTGCCCCTGCGCGCGCGCGGGCTTCTCTGCAGCAGCTGCAGCGGGAGGGCTGTTTTCTCTTTTTGTGTACATCCCACAAACCCATGCAGATACGCACCCAGCCATGTGCAGATCGCGCGGGCGAGCTTCGGTTTCTTCCCTGGCGCGTAGAAGAAGCAGTTTTTTTCCCCACGACGAGAGGCGGAGGGAGAAGCACGTAGAGGGGCTAGGGATGTTGCGTCATTGCATTCGTGCCGTCGTGCAGCATGCAACACGTCGCGCATGCGCAGGGAAGTATATACACCGAGATGGGATTAATGGGCGGATGCCACTGCCGCATGTCAGGGCCCACCCACGCGTGCCTCTGCTACTACAGCAGCAGCAGCAGAAAACAAGAGCAGTGCAGCGGGGCTCAGAAGAGGCAGCACCAGCAGGGGAAGAGAGCGAGACACGGTAGAGTGAGGGAGGCCCAGGAGCGGGAGACCGCGACGCCTGCATCGCTCGCTGGGCACGCAGCAGGAGCTGCGGAAATACAGTATCTACCGCACATGTATAAAGATCGTGCCTGCGGATGAACGTGAATGTGAGGCGTCTGCCACACGCACACACCTACGTGTCTGTGCGGCGGGCAGGCCCCTCAACAGGAGGCACGACAGAAATAGTGCAGTAGCAGCAGCAAATGAGAGCCGCTGCACGTTGGTGTCGCGTGCTCGTACCGCACAAAGAAGGCTTAGCTGCTGCTTGCTCGTGTGTCTCAAGCTTCGTCTTGCCGCAGGAGATGACACCGGAAGTGCGCCTACTACGTAGCAGTCGCAGAGAGCACAGCAGCAGTTGAACTGCAGCTGTTGCTGGTGCCGCAGCGGAGGGGGAGTGAGCGGTTTCCCTGCTGGAGGCCTCAGGCTGCGGCTGCTTCTGCGCACTGATCGCGGCTGCTTTATCAGCCAGTCCTGCTGCTGCAAGTGGTGCCACAACGCTGCAGGTGGCACTGCTGTGGCGATGCTGGTGCTTCGCTTTCCCCCACGCCTGCGGTTGCTGCTGTGTCGCTCTGCTGTTCGCAGCGCTGCAGCTGCTCCGCTGCTGGCGCGGAGTCTGCTGCTGCGTCTCCTGCTCCTCACGACTGCTGCGGATGCTGGCGCTGCTGCCTTTTTTGCCGGCACTCTTGCTTCTGCTGCTGTTGCTTCCGCGGCTTCTGCTGCTGCCGATGATGATTCTCGTGCTCCGGCTGGTTCGAGAGTGCGGCTGACGCTGTTTTGCTTCCTGTGCCACTTCTGCGTCGGTGCTTCCGCCGCCTCTGGTGGGCTTGCGCCTTGCTGCTGCTGCTGCCGATGCTGCTGGTGCCGACCTGAGTGTGACCAGCTGCTGCAACTGATGGGATCTTGCTGCCGGTTTTGCTGCTGTTCATCAGGCAAGACGATGCTTGCCAAGGCTGTGGCCAATAATACCACGGCCACGTTTATTCGTGTTGTCGGCAGCGAGTTCGTACAAAAATATCTCGGCGAGGGGCCTCGCATGGTGCGAGACGTCTTCAGACTTGTAAGTCAGCTGCTGCTTCTTCCCTACTGCTACTACTGCTGGCACGTCTGCCTTTCTTCCTGTTGCTACGTGCTTCATGCTGCTGTCCCAGCTCGCATTTCTGCCTTTCTTTCTCTTGCTGCCTCTTGCCTGCTGCTTCCCTGTTGCCGCTGCTGGCGCTTGTGTGTTCCTTCGTGCTGCTGCTGTTGCCGGGTCCTGCTTCTATCCTGCTGCTTCTGGCGCTGCCGCTGCAGTGGTGCTGCCGCGTTTCTTCCTGCTGCTGCTGCTGGTGGTGCTGTTTCTCTTCGTGCAGCTGCTGATCCCGCCGCGTCTCATGCTGCTGCTGCTGCTTTCCCCGTTCACGCCACTGGGGCTGTCTGCCGCGCCCTGTTTTCTCTGTTGTTGCTGTTTTTCTTGTGTGTCTGTCTGTGATGCTGCTGTTTCTGCTTCTGGTCCTCTCATCGTACAGCTTCTGCTGCTCCAGCTGCTGTTCTTCGATCTTTGGCTGCTGCTGCCGCCGCTGCGGATCCCGTTGCTGCTCGTTCGCGCCGCTGACGCTACAGTGCCTCGCTCGTGCTGCTCTCACTTTTACGCTTCGCTGCTGTTGCTGCTGCTATGTGTTCCAGGCACGCGAGAACTCCCCGGCGATTGTTTTTATTGACGAAGTCGACGCCATCGCGACAAAGTAAATTCTGAGACATGCATCTGTTATTTGTCTTTCTTTGATGTTTTTCATTTTTTTCTTCCCACACGTCCCTTCCTCAAAAATCAAACATACAAGTCGTAGAACACTTGCAAAGGAAAGTGTAGACGACTAGTGCTGCTGGCCACGCTCTCTGTCTGCATCGTCTTACAGAGAAGTATAGAAGTGCATACAGCAGCGCGAAATCTATACTTAATATATGCGTCCACATATATGTATATATATACGTATGTATATACAGTGGCGCGTGAATATACTCAATATATTCGTCCATAAAAATATATGTATATATGTATATATATATGTAGGAATATACAGTAGCGCGTATCTATACTCAATATACTCGTCCATATGCATATATATATATGTATTCGTAGATGTATACGGTAGCGCGGGTATATACTCAATGTACTCGTGTATATATATATATATATATCTATACGTAGATATACACAATAGCGCATGTATATACTCATCCGTAGAGATATATATATGTATATATATGCATACACGTAGGCGTGTACGTGGATAGGGCTTGAAGCGCATAGCAGTGGATTACATCTGTCTAGTCTTCTGCATGGGAAGACGAGCGGCGCATGCATTTTTGGCTACTGCGGCGATAGCAGCGTCTGTAGTGCTGGTGTGGCGCTGGTCTTCTTGACAGCTCGCACAACTGCTGCTCTCAGAGAAAACGCCCTGCTGCAAAATTATTTTATCTTCTGGGCTTCGCGCACTGCCGCTAATACGTTCGTGTGCCTACGCGTGTTCTGCTGTTGAAGCACACCTGTGCCAGCAGCAGACCGTGCTTCTGCCTCTGCACCTCTCCTCTCGTTTTCCTGCTGCTGCTGCTGCCACGTACGTGCCAGGTCGTCCCGCCGCTGCCGTCTAGGTGCAGCTGTCTGCCCTCGGCTGGATCGACCGCCCGTCCTTCCTGAACTCGTGGCGCTGTTGGCTTTTCTCGTCATCCCCACTTCTGCCCGAGCTTGCTGCTCACTTCTATTAAGCCGCGCGTAGACTCGTGTACATCAACCCACACATACATAGATATGTTTGTGTAGTTGAAAACTACCTATACCTGTGCGTATATGCATACTGGGCGACACATGTATATACGTATGAACCTATACGTATGTATTAGTGTGCGTAACCGTGACGTAGACCATAAAACACCAGCACGTGCAGTTGCAGCTGTTTTGCGGGCTGCTGCGTTTGATGGGAAGGCGGTTTGATGCGCAGACCGGCGCAGACCGCGAGGTTCAGAGAATCCTGTTAGAGTTGCTCAACCAGATGGACGGCTTTGATCAAACGACGACTGTCAAGGTGAGAGGGTTGTTGTTCATTTCCGCATGTCTGGTGCATGCTCGCGGGGAAAAGTGCCTTTCACCGGTGCACGTCGAAACAAAGATATGCATGTGTGGATGGACACTTACGCGGCTGCATTACCCGCCTCTCCCTGTGTGCGTGTGTGCGTGTGGTTACGTGGATGTTTCTGGAAATGTGGGGCGTTACTTGTCTGGTGTTCCGCGGTCTATTCGTGAGTAGCTGGGTGTGTTCTCGCGCCAGCAGATCTGTGCGTGGCTGTGTGCTGCAGGCTTTTAATATGCGTCTGTAGCCACGTGTGGATGGAGTTGTGTCTATGGCAGGAGCGGAGGCAAGGAGGAGGAGAAGGAAGAGGAGGAGAACGACAACAATAAACTGCTGTGCTTGTGCGTGTGGGTGTGTGTAGCCGTTCGGGTGCGGCTTTGCTCCTTCTGCTGCCGGTGCGTTTTTTCTGCTGCTGTTGTGATGGTTGTTTTGCAGCTGCAAGTGCGTTTTCTGCTGCTACGGTCGCTTTTGCTGGTGTTGCTGTCTCTCCCATTTGCTTGGTCGTCGTGTTCTTCGCCGGTGCTGCTGGTTGTGCGTCTGCTGCTACACTCTCCTTCTATTGTTATGTGTGCGTCTGCTGGTGCTGCTGGTGGTGCGTCTGCAGGTGATCATGGCCACGAACAGAGCAGATACCCTGGACCCGGCGCTGCTGCGTCCTGGCCGACTAGACAGAAAAATTGAGTTCCCTTTGCCGGATCGAAGGCAGCGGCGATTAATTTTCCAGACAATAACTGCGAAAATGAACCTTTCTGATGAAGTCGACCTTGAAGACTGTGAGAGAGTTACACATTTCCTTGCCTGCGTACGAGCGTCTCATTCGTCCTGCGGCTGCTGCTGTTGCTGCGGCGTGCGCGCCAGCGCCCGCGCCGATAGGATGGGGTGGAGCGGCAGGCCACGTTGTCTGCAGCCGCAGAAGGGGACAGCAACTGCAGCGGGAGGACGAAGAGGAGAGAGGGAAGAGCAGCAGCAGCACCAGCAGGGAAAAGGAGAAATGCGAAGCAGCAGCAGGTGGAAGACAAAGGAGAGAAGCAGCTGCGACAGGAAAAGGGAAAAGAAAGATGAAAGAACAGCAGCAGCAAAAGCAGGAGCAGGAGGAAGAGTGAGGAGGAAGGGCAACAGTAAAGGAAGTAGAGGTATAGCAACAGAATGTGGGGAGGAATCGAGGGGGAAGAGAGAGCAGGAAGAAAGAAGGGGAAGCCGAAGAAGACGAGCGACAATACATCAGCTGGAGAAGGAGAAGGCGCGGCGGGAAGAAGCAGCAGCAGGATGAGAAGCACAGTCGAGCAGCAGAAGCAGAAAGAAGAAGAGCAGCAGCAGCTGGAGCAACAGGCAGAAGAGCAGGAAGAAGCGGAGCAGTGCCAGAGCAGCCAAGAAAAAGAAGAAGACAAAGCAGGAGGAAGAAGAGTAGAAGCGGAAGGATGGAGCAGCAAGAGGAAAAAGAAATGCAGCAGCAGGAGGAGGCGGTGTGGAAGCGCATGCAGTGGACAAGCAAAAAGGGAATGTTTTGTAGCACGGCAGTACAGCAGTCGCGAGGGCGGCAGCAAAAATGTCGATTCTTCAGTCGATGGGGGGTACAGTAGTAGTCCTGGGTTACGCATGCGCCTTCTGCTTTTTCTATTTGATATGTATGTATGTTCTTGAAGCCTACATATGTGTGTAGACAGTGGAGAGGGTGTACCTTCACTGCAAAAGACACGTATCCTTCTCTCTCCGCCTCTCTGTCTCTGTGTATTTCACGTGTTGGGGTCTGCGTGTGTATTTGAAGTCTTTTTCTTTGTTGATCGTCCAGGGGGATTAGTGAAGATAAGGACAGCACCAGGAGGAACAGATAGGAGCAATAGCTGTAGCAATAGTAGTATAGCTGCAGGAGCGTAGGACGAGTCCCACAAAAAACAGGAGCAGGAGGATCTAGCCCTCCTACTTGTAGTGGCAGTAGTAGTAGGAATTTTAAAGAGTCTATAGTAGTAGTAGTAGGTGTGGGAAATAGTACTACTAATGATAAGAATAGTTGGCACACTACAGGCAGGCGAAGCGCTAGCGGTAGTAATAACGGGAGAAGTATTACTGCTGCTACTAGCACCGGTATTGATAGTGACAGTCTTACCTTTATACGACAGTACAGAAGTACTGTAGTACTATAGTAGTAGTAGGAGTAGTAGTACGACAATAGTAATGTAAAGTAGTAGTAGTAGTATTAGGTAGTCGCAAGTGTTGTTGTATAAGTGTAGTTGTATAAGAGTATGGTAGTGGTAGTGGTACTAATCGTACGACTACCGTAGCATAATAGTAGTAGTAGTATAGTAGCAGTAGTCGACGTGAGTTGCAGCAGCAGTCGCTGTAGTATAGTAGCAGTAGCAGGAAGAGGTGTCATATTGTAGTAGTAGCAGTCGTAGCAACGATAGTAGTACTTCGTGTGGTTGTCATTAGTAGTAGTAGTAACATTATTTTAGTAACTACTGAAGGGTCGTACTCTACAGTATTACACTATAGCATCGATAGTAGTAGGGTAGTAAGAGTACAGTAATATTAGTAGTAGCAGTAGTGATAGTAGTAGGTACTACGGTATCACAATAGTGTAGTATGGTAGTAGTCACAATACTAAGTGCAACAGCGTAGTAGTGGTAGTAGTGGTCGTGATAGGGGAAGTGTAGTTGTGATGATACTAGGAATATTATTTAGTATGTCAGAAATTTTCGTGTAATAGTGTAGTAGGAGTGCCGTAGTAAGTAGTAGTAGTAGATGTAGCAGTAGGAGTAGAAGGAGGAGTGGTAGAAGTAGTAGTTGCGGTGGTAGAAAAAGTAGTACTAGGCGGCGTGGTCGTAGCAGTAATAGTAGCGACACTGGGTGGAGTTCGTATGGGTAGCGGTAGCAGCCCAGTAAGAGTTGTAGTACATCCGTCATGTTCTAAGCAAAAATTAGAGGCGTGTGACGTCTTGCAAGGGAAGCAGGACGAGTCGCAGAAGCAGCAGGAGCAACTGTCACAGTAGCCGTCGCAAAGGGCAGCAATAGTGGTAGCAGCAGGAGCTATAGTAGTAATAGTCGTAGTAGTAGGACAGTAGTAGAGCCAGTGGTAATAGTATCAGAAACAGATATAATAGGAGGGGTGGCGTAGTAACGGTAACGGCAATAACAATAGTAGTAGTAGCAGTAAGAGTAACATGAAGTCCGGTAGCCTGAGCAGGAGCAGCAGCAGCAGGAGAAATCTTAGAGGCGCTGGGGAGTAGCAGTGTATGGTGGTGGGGGAGAAAAGCTGCGTCGGTCGAACCGGGAGTGCTGTCACTAAGACGCGTGGAAAGGGACGAAGGGGACAAGAACAACATGCGAGAGAAGAAGGAGACGAAAAATTCGGAGGAGGACGTAGAGAAAGCCGCTGTGTTCTGCTGCACGTCTTTTTCTCGGCTTGCGTTGCCGTTCCTTGGTTGCTCCCCTCCTCACCAGAATTCTCCGTGTGGAAGACAGACAAACCTGTGATACATATATGTGTGTGCGTGCATTTAAGATTTCGTATACGAAGATAAGAGAAGTGAGGAACTCCACATTTTGAGGGAGAGAAATAAGTGAGCAACTTCACCGCCCTTTCTTTCTCTCCGAGCGTGCTGCGCATGTGCTGCAGATGTTTCTCGGCCTGAGAAGGTTTCTGCGGCAGACATCGCGGCAATATGCCAGGAAGCCGGCATGCAGGCCGTGCGGAAAAACAGGCAAGCATTGCTGCAGCTCACGATGCTGCTGCTGGTGCGTGCGGTGCTGCTGCTGCTGCTCGCATCCTTGCTGCTGCTGCTGCTCGCGTTCTTGCTGCTGCTGCTGGTCTTTTATTGCTGCTTTCTTTCTGCGGCCTCGCTGGTTGTTGGTTATTTCTCTTGGAACAAAAGGCATGAAATGCATGTGTCAACGTGTGTGTGTATGTCTTAGGTAGACTTACGTATATGTGGACGTATCTGTATGCACGCGTGCGCAGTCTATGTGTGTGGGAGCAAAGAGGCGGAGGAGAAGGTGAGGTGAAGAAGAAAGAGCAAGGCGACGAGGAGTGCGCCCCGTGACCCTGCTGGGTTGGGCTCTGCGTGTGTATATTAGCACACACGAGAGAAACACAGAAAGAGGAGAGTTGATACATGTATATATGTATATATACGTATATGTATGTGCAGATGGTATAAATGTGTACGTGTAGAGAGGCAGAGACATAGTGGTTCAGCGTACACCGATCTACCTATATATATATGTATATATGTACACGCACGCAGGTGATATATAAGTAATGTACGTGTACAGAGGCAGAGCCACATTTAGTGTATATACCGAAGTACTTTATTAGCCGCAAAAACATGTCTGCCAAGGACGCATGGGCGCGTACGCACCCATCTACCGGGTAGGCATCTGCGTAGACTCTTTTCCTTCCTTACACTTGTATTGTCTACGTCTCTCTTGTATTGCGGGGGGCGCCACGTATGTGTGTGTCTGTACATACGAAGATACATGTGTGTGTAGTGAGGAAGTCTGCGTGTGTAGAGAGATAATTTGTCTGGTGATGAGGAGATGTGGTAAAACTGATACGTAGGTGCTTTTACATATATGTATGTATACACACGCAGATACACGTGTAGCTATCCTGCTCGTATATATGTGTACGTACTCAATGTACATACATGTGCTGAAGGAGTAATTCGTTCACTGCTTTCATGTGCAGTAGTGTTTTTGCTGAATTTGCAGATACGTTGTTCTTTCGAAGGATTTTGAGAAAGGGTGGAAGGCGCATATCCGGAAGCACGAGCGCGACTTCGAATTCTACACGTTTTGAGGATTCCGTTCTTCTTACGCAGGAAGACGGGTTCCATCGTCTGCTGCATGCGGGGCCCCGCAGGCGCGCTTGGCTTTTTCGTTTGTTTCCAAGCGTCAAAAATATCCGTTTTTCAAGGGTTGGTACGAGACTTTCACCCTGCCTCCGTTTGTACATCTTCGAAGAAAACCAGACACCACACGCTCTTGCATGTCTGCGGCGTGGCGCCGATGGAGAACAGGCAGCTGCTGCTGCAGCGCAAGCCACTCCACGACACAGTCGCATCCCCAGCGGCTTAATACGCACAACAGCAGCACGGCAGCAGCACACGCGCAGGAGCAGGAGCGTGGCAGCAGCAGCAGGCGCACGAGCCTACCAGAGCAGCAGTAGCATGATCTCAGCAGCAATACGAGTAACGTAGCGGCGACACCGTAAAGGCAACAGCGTGCCAGCGCAGAAGCACGGTTAACACCACCAACACAGCAGCAGCAGCATTAGACCGGGGCACTGACGCGCTAGGACCACAGCAGTAGCAATGTCAAGTCGCCCAGAAGCCCCAGCTGCAGCACTTCCGAAAGGGGCGTGCAGTAGAACAGTCCAGAGGCGTTGTTGAGTGCCGCGGCTGTGTAAGGCAGGTCAGCAACAGTTGTGCGTCAGAAGGCGCCTGTGAAGCACACGTGACAGAGGACACGCGTACGTTTGCTTCGGAACCCCGTTAATTAACTTTATTCTGATGAGATAATGTGCGAGAATTTAGGTGTATATTATACTCGGGCACACATACACATATAACGATATATATATATATGTATATATATGCACCTGGACATTCCAGGGCATACAAATTATATATGTATATATATATATGTATATATATGCACCTGGACATTCCAGGCATACAAATTATATATGTATATATATATGTACATATATATATGTGTATGTATATGTATAGATATGTGTGTGGGCGCACCCATATAATACTCCGCATCCACGTATGTATATCTGCTTGCACTGGGTGGAAAGGCCTGTTACAGATTTTCTACCCTGGCACAAGAGCAAAAGCTGCGGACCTTTGTGTGTGGAGTTCACGCAACAATCTTCTGTGTATCTCTTCGTATACATGGATATATATATATATATATACGTACTGCTACGAGTGCACATTTCTCCAGACATGCGTGTACATCTCTGTAGATACGTGTGTACATAGATACACATGTGGGTACGTACACGCGTGTAACAGCAAGTTGTGTACTCTTCGGTTTTTCATTTATTCACCGAGTGTCCACTGCACGCCGGTGTCGTTTTCACACGTACGTACGTCCGCGTCGCTGCCTAGAGAGCCGTGTATCTAACAACGGATCCACGTCTTTTTTTACTGCTGCTACAGTTGCAAATGTATAATGGTCTGCTGCAGTCGGGGCAACTGGAGTATAGAAAACTCCCCATGTGGCAAAACCCCTGGCTCCTCGCATCTTCCGTTCCACCACTGGAAGTGGAAGATATGCACACGTCCCTGCTGCAGTTCTGTCCCTGTTGCGCGACCCAGAAGCTCCCTCTGCGGCAACAGGTACATCTGCACTACTAGCACAGTCGTCTCTGCAACTTTCACTGTCACCTTGTTAAGGCCCTGCTGCCATTGCTGCACGTGTGTGAGTACGGTGCTGCTGTAGCCTTCACAGGCGCGTCGCGAACTGAGTTGTTGTGCAGTTGCTGTAGTCGCACTGGTACAGAGTTTCTGCTTCGGCCTCCGTAGTATACAGCGCATATACTTGCAGTAAGCCGTGTGTCTGAAGAGCTAGTATCACGAGAGATGAATCGACTCTGAAGCTAATTAGTGCGTGCACAGAGCAGCAGACAGAGGGAACACCATCCACGGCTGCAGCTCTACACTTTTTGTGCTACCGGTGTGAGGGGATTTTACAAGTTGACAAGAAATGTCCTCGCATGTACTTTCACCCAAGCAATGTAAAACGGTAGGGAGACTCAGCTTAGCGCGAAGCTTCTCTGCGTAAGGAGACTGTCGTGCGTTTCACACTCCGGCAATAATTACGTTTTACACACGGCCACGCATACGAAAGCTGGAGAGGTACTATCACGAATATTCTATCTATGTGCGTACGCCCACACAGGGGAGATCGCCGGCGGCCGGTGGACATGCACCTATGTTTGCGTGAACGACTATGCATGTATTTGTGTATTGCGAGCGTAGGGAGGGGCAAACACAGATGTACGTATAGGTAAGTGTAGTTGTAGTACACCCTTTGGGCGAGACGTGCGTCTACGTTGTCACGTATTAAAACCGGACTGCGATTGCATAGGAGTACACGAACAAAAAATGTTGCAAAAGCATCGTGTGGCAATGAAGCAAGAGTAGGCCGAGCAGGATTCGAACCCACGACCACCCGATCCGTAGTCGGGCATTCTATCCAACTGAACTATCGGCCCTACAGCGGACGCGATTCTTCTCACCATCGTGGGACGTAACAATATACCCTTTCCGCCGTAATTTTCATACGTGGCATGAATCGGCGTTCAGGGCAAATCGCACGCTTTCATCCACAGGCGAACGAGGTACGGAGCAGTGTAGAGAAACTTTCTGCCCGGCTCGAATTCATCTATGATGTGAACTGCAACAGTTCCAGCTCCGTAGAGACCGCGCAGCAAATGGTGCCGGATCGATTCTTTTAAACCTGAGAAGCACCGAAACACGCCCTCACTCCAGGGATACGATAGAGAGATTCGGTTGAAATATTTTCACTTGAGCTATCCTCAAATCTGACGTGGTTGTGCTGAATGGGGATGCTTTCCCTGCTGCTCATTCGCCTGATCCCTTAACACAGGCACCTGATCAACGTAACGTTCGAGGACACATTTACGCCAAGTCGTACATATGTCCGTACTGCAAATGATCACACTAGGGGTGAAACACGCGAGAATGACAACACCCATTCTTCTGATCTCTTCTTCATAGTTGTGGACGAATGAGCAATGGAATATGACGATGTGGCGTTTTTAAGGTGCACGTCGTTGTTTGTAACGTATACGTACAGATGCTTAGCCGGTGCTCCCTCTGGACACGCCCGTAACGAACGGCGCTCAAAACGCAGTTTGTGGTCGTGCACTCGAAAATTATAAACCTAGATAATGTACACTATTCCAAATTGTTGCCTAGTGATCCAAAAGTGGTTAAAGCGCAGCTTCTGGTGACGCAGTTGCGAACTGCCATGCTAGATAGTGCACATAATTCCAAGTTGCTGCTGGGTATTCGTGGAGACACACACACTAGTATGTGTACATCTACACCTGTACGGCATGCCGATGGTGGCGGATGAGCGGATGAATGCTATTTTGCTCTGTGGAGAAACACACGAGAGAGTGACGTTTGGAGCATCTACACGTTTACTGGGATGTACCTCTCAATCTACACTGCGTTGACAAGCAGTGGGGATACAACGTTGTGTACATCGGAAGAGAACAAAGCACCACGAAATAAAAAATGTTTCAAAGGACGCCACGATCTGCACAGCAAGGAAAAGTGAAGTGAGTCAGTGCCTGCTTGCCGTTGATGGAGACGGAGGCGTACACCTACAGACGGATAACGTACACGCGTGACAAGAAGGGCAACAGGAACCGCCTCCGTTGAGATGGGATTGAATGGAATTCAAAAAATATGAAAGTACACAGGTAACGGGATGAGCCAAGGTTGCTGTTAAACAGTCCGACAATTTTAGGAAGGGGTTACGATGGAGCATGGAAGGAAGTCTCGGGAAGTACAGAATGGGTGAAGAGTAGTTCACGTGATAGACCACACACAGCTTGTCACTGCACGAAGTCAAACCCTCTTCCTCCCAGTGGGCAGAGATTATCTGGAAAAGATGTTAAGAGCTGAAGACGGATAATATCTACCTTACACATTGTGTACTTGAAGGGGAGAGATGCTCGACTGGGACGGTGCTCCACCGGATTACAGGTAAACAGATACGTGAACGTAGAGAGAGACACACTCACACAGCACACGGAAGAGAGAAAACTGTAAATGAATGCGCTGCGGTGTACATCTCTCCTCAGGGGTATACACGGGATTGTACGTGTGTATATTTCGACCGGAGGGTGATGGGATGATGGACTGCAGGGAATGCCGGTCCACGTCTGCGGAAGTGCACTGAAGATTCGAGGGGGAAACAGACGCGTATGTAATGTTCTGTTGGTGGCAAGCGGTCTGCACGTGCACAAATGCAAGCAAGTAGATCTCCTGCTGCGGGTGCATACACCTCCGCGCGGTACCACGATAAGTCAGTGGCCCAGCAGAATAGTAGAGACTGCATAGCTTTTAGGGGATCCAGGAAAAGACTCAGAGAAGACGTGCATGTACGCTCATCTATCGTATACACGCCATACACGGAAGAGGGAATGTGGGGAAGACGTGCACGTATGCATATTTATCGTTATACACGTTACACACGGAAGATGGAATATGGATCCAACGAAGTGCACCATCTCAGTGAGCGACTCACTAAACAGAGAGGCTGCTCCCTCAAAGCAGGCAGTGACATCATATACACGGCAAAAATCCGCATCTGTACGAGCCGTGAAGCCCCGTCGTACACGTGCAATCACACACACCTCACCGATGGCGAACGCTTACGCAGAGAAAGGCTACATCCGTTGTACGGCTCGGTATACAAGAAGAGGTTTCAAAAGTAGTTTAACGATGGTTGATCAGCAGGTAAATAAAATTTTGTTTCAGACCAGCATCGGTATTGGAGAAGTGAGACCGACCGCATATCGGTCCGAATCGTCTAGAGGTTAGGACAACACGTTGTGGCCGTGTAGACCCAGGTTCGATTCCTGGTTCGGACATATCTTGCAAGCTCGTATTCATTCGAGCGCGTTGTGGCCGTGTAGGCCCAGGTTCGATTACTGCTTCGGCCACATTTGACAAAACGTATTTATTCGAGCAACTACGTCTGCCTCGCTATCCAGACTGTGGACATACTTACGCGCAGTGCGTACAGAACACTGTACAAGCGGCAAACTGTTACTTACGCGGACCCGGATACGCCCGTGCGCGCCTGGACCTCCACTATGGCAGCAGATGCGCGTGTACTACGTGTGTGGTCTAAGTTCATGCAACGCTAGCGCGTCACAAGTAGAATTTTTTCTCCGCACTGTGAAGACCCCACGACAAAGACATACAGATAGCACACGACGGTGCGCACAGATGCGTTGTATACACAGAATCTCTATTTCTCTCGCTACGTATATACATATATATATATATATACATACACGTATTCAGCTAGAGAAGTTCTGCAAAAACCTGCTGTAGTGCACGAAATTCACTACTAAGCAGGCACCATACTGATTACTTAAATCTAGAGACGAATGTAAGGAATTTGCATTGAGAAGATACGCTGCTTAGCCGCATTAGGCAGCGTTAGTGCGAGTTTCTATTGCCTTGGCTCTAAACGGATCATTGCGAACAAATCGACTTTGCAGAGCAGCTACCGCGCGTGGACTGATCTGGTCAGAAGCAACGGCAACTCTTCGCCAACGTATTTCGAGGTGACTTACAACTGGAGAACGGTTGGCACCACCCAGGGCCATGTAACACCTGTGACGAGCACGAAGGGGGCGTGACTCTTTTACTGCCTATGCGCGAATTACAACTGAACTATGGCACTTGTTCACAGACTCTCTACGGCAAGAGTATACACGGCAGCTGTTGAATGTGGGATGAGTGAACTTTGTGTGGCTGTCTTCGGCTGAAAGTACACTGCGCAGAGTCGATTTTAGCGCAGCAGGTGCTCCACCAAAATCATGCCGCGTCTGTTTTTTCACCAGGCAGCTGCATCCCGTGAATCAGTTCCCACTGGAGTTTTACACTACATACATAGGCACACTTCGGTATACACGTACGAAAGCTAGGCGTGCAAAGTTCTGTAAATACAAACTAGTGCCTCAGTGCCTCAGCTGTAGGTAGGTGGGGAGAGTTCATGTAGCGGTGCATCCTACAGCGCTGCTTGTGACAGCTGATCCACATATACGCACGCATGTGGATCTGTCGCGGCGATACTCCAGCATCTGCAGAAACCCTTGACGTGCACGCGCCGTACACATGAATTCCGCACACCTAGGAATTCTCCCTTCGTGCAGCTAGTATTTTCCTCTGCCGTGACCTCGATACACGCCATCAGATGCCAAAGGACAAAGCGTGCTGCGTTTCTCCAGGGTAACTACTGAACAATAAAAAGCAACCCACGAGAGAGCGGGCACCACGGGCTTCCATGGCTCTGCTGGTTTACGAAAGTGTGCAGAAAACCACCAGGATACATGCGCGCTTTCCAATACATACAAGTGCATACACATAAATAACTACAGCTGAATTGTTCATATACACCACGGACGTGCCCGCGGCGTACTCATGCTTTTTGCCTGTATACGTATACATACAAATCACTCAAGTTGCACAGCAGCGTGGTTCTTCCTCCATGAATTTCAAACAATACGCATCCAGATGCAGTCCTACACCCAGTGACGCAGTACGCTGTTTACTATGTCAGGTGTGTGACCACGTAGATGGGTGCGGCTACCACACAGGGGGCCTTCGGGAACACGTGCGTATCAAGCGACCCCTGGGTCTACGAAGTGGGTGCCTGGAGTCTTGGCAGGCCGTGATTTTAAAGGACAGAGGTACCTCCGTCCACCTAAATTGTGTCGAGAAATCTGTGTGCTCGATTTGCTGGTACAACCCCCTGAGGCACGCCATAAAACAGACGCTTGCCCGGTTGTCTCTTATTTCCTACTTGATGAACGTGTCCCTGTTGCGTTGTGGGCCCACAAATTCATAGAGGTCCACACGGTGTGAGGTTTCTGTGCGTGTGCAGCGTGTGTACGTAAGCACACGTACGAATGCATCAGAGCGTGAAACGTTACAAAAATGCAGGTATACACACAGCGACGAATGTTTTGACTATACGGGCATACGTGCGTTTGCGTCCAGGCGTGTGTGTGCATGTGCGTACCGGAATAGAATACTGGTATGTGCGTACAAATCCATCAGAAAACAACTCCACGCGTGCCTCCTTCTCAAGGTTTCTTAATACTGCATACGCTGCTGCTGCTCGGCACTCCACTGCTGCTGCGAGCACCTTCTAGCCCTCGTTGGTCAGACGCAGCCACCAAATCGGCACTTTTTAAAAAGTTCACAGGTTCCTCCCCTTCTTGCCGCCGCAAAGAAAACAGCTGCCTGCAACGGTGCCGCGGGTGCAGACGTTCCCCTGTTGCTGATGTAACTCTCCTGCTCGTCCCGTACGGATGTTGTGGTGTTGTTGGGGAAACGCTGTCAATCCTGCAGTAGTGCTGCCGCTGCAGTGATGGTGCTGCTGCTTCGCGTTAGTCCATTTCTCTTCGCATGCGCAACACCACTTCTAGATATTCCGCTACTGCTTGTATTGAATACGTTTCTTTTTATTGTCGTTCTCTTAGCTCCTTCTTCCTTTCCCTGCTCCCCAGATAGTGTTGTTCTACTCCGTCTTCCCTGTTCTCTTTTACTTTCCTGTTTTCAGCGCCTTCTTTGTGCCTCCTCCGTTCCCTTCCCTTTAATCAACAAATTCGCTATAGTGTTAGTTTTCTGCTGTCGTCATGACTGCGTATTTTTTTTCCTTCTGTGGATAGCTGGTGTGTGTCTCCTGCTTCTTTCCTACCATTTTCGTCTTCAGGTTATATTCGCTTCCTTATTCGTTCAGTGCCGTTCGCTTGCTCGCCACTCTCTTTCTTATTCGGCTGCTGCCCGCACTTTACGTCTTAATCATCTACTGCTCTCTCTCCGGTTCGGGCTCGGGGGCGATTTTGATGAAGTCATCTATCCGCAAGATAGTAACAGCAGCTTCTGTTGCGAAGCGCAGAGCCTTGGTTTTGCTGATAGCAGCTTCAACAACGCCAGCTGCTAAATTATTTCTCGGCTTCCCCTGTAGCAAATCCAGCCCTACCCACTTCAAGTTCTCTGCCACTGATGCTGCTGCTGCTGGCCCCGCTACTGCTGCTGGCGTTGTTGCTGTTGTGACTCCGCCTGCTGCCGCTGCTACTGCTGTGGCCTCCGCCGCTGCTGACGCTGACGCAGCAAGAACTCCTGCTCCGCCGCCGGCTCCTCCTGGTGCGGTCGCTGCCCCTGCCCCTCCCGCTGCTGCTCCTGTCGTCGGCGCTGCTGCTCCTGCTCGGGCGCGCATCAACTGGCCCTGGGCCTTCGCGTGCACAGCGCGCAGTTGCGCAATCAGCTCTGTCGCGTCGAGCGCAGCATTAACAGCAAGCGTTTTGGGGATGACCAGCAGTGCCTCCGCAAATGCCGCGATGGCCAGCTGTTCCCGCGAACCAAGAGTTCTAGCAAAGTCTTCTAAGTAAACAGACAAGGCCGTCTCTACGGCTCCGCCTCCCGCACAAACGACCGGGTTCTCCAGGGTACGCGACACCCCACACAGCGCGTCGTGCAGTGATCGATCCACCTCGTCCAACATGTACTCGTTCGCTCCCTGAGGCAACAACCCCACCAAAGTGACGACAAAACACCCGCATCAAGTACACAAGGTCGTTCAATACAAACGTGTCGTAGCAGAGTTTCAGATTATTTGTCTGCGGGCGCGACTAAGCGTATACACTGCGTACATGCAACGCATGTGTGGGGGCACAGGCAGGGACGTGGTCAAGGAGCCGACGGTAACTGCTCGTTGCGTGAAGACTCGCGACCGCTGCAGTAACACAGCCGTCGGTTAACGCAGAGTACGGCACAGTAAGTAGACCGGCGCGGAGACAAAACTGACACGAAGGAAAAGATGGAGACGCTGCAGGAGACGGAAGGGAAAAAGCATCCGTGTTCGACGAACCATGCTTGTTCCCCCCACACATTGGGATTCTGCAGATACACACACATGTGTATCCAAGAGCAGGATTTATCACGTGCATATAGACGTATGACCGAAGCACGCGCCCGCGCCATTTACGCGGTGATTTATCGACATATGTAGCACGGATGCCCAGCTGTTTTTTTGGTGACACCATTACCACACAGTCGCACACATACGGCCAGAGAGAAAAGAGACCCCTGTCTCTCTGTGCTTATGCGTGTGCAGCTCTGTACCTGCGTGTGTGTTTGTGTGTCTAGTTCTAACGCATACTGGTACATGTGTGTATACGTCTCTATCACCTTGAACTGAGAACCACAGGAAGTACGTGCGAGCTCACATACGTATATATACATATATTCTGTATATACATCCCTGCATCCTTCCTAGAGCCTCCTACCTGAAGTACACACAGACTTTTACGTGCACATATATACGCAAACATACACACACGCATATGTATATATATATATATGCACTTGTACGAATTTTCCTGTGTGCATGACTGGGTACACCAGTACAAACTTGTGTTGCATCTACGTGTATATTCAGCGTATGTGTGTGTATGTGTGAATCTGAAAGCGTATCTGTATCACTACATTATATATGTGTGTATGTGAGAAACAGTAAGCGTGGCTCTCTAGCACATCTCCATGTGCACGCTATATATATATATACCTATCTGAGTCCGCACACACACACACACACAGATGACATAGGCGGGCAGACGTATACAGTGCGTTCTTTCCTAGCTTACGTTGAGCCGTACAAGTTGTTGCATCACTTTAATCCGCAGAGAAAGTCGCACCTGCACTCTTCTTTGGAAAATCTTAAGCCTCTCTAGACAAAAGAAACATTGCCTTCCCCGTGAGTGATGCCTGGTTAGTCGCTCTCCTCGGCCCGTCAAAAAATGTGGAAGCCACGATCACTCTTTTCTCACGCCCACACAGAGACGCCTCTCTCTCTATCTCTCTGTCGACAGTCTACCTCTTTAAAGTTCTTACATATGTGCCCGAGCTATGGATATATAGACAAACAGTATGTATATGTAGACGTACAGAGAGGGCCAGGCTCACCATTCCAGACGGACACACACCCAGAAGTAACAGACAATACACGTAGACACGCTTGCATTTCCACACATTTACCTATATGGACGTGGCGTATAGACACGCTCCCAGTTTGTCTCCATATGTAGACACGTATAATATAGAAGACGGGTGTAGACACACTCCCAATTTGTTTCCACATGTAGACACCACACACAGAAAAGATTAATGTGGGCACAAACATCCAGCTTCACATACACACACACAGACATCCACACACAGACAGACATCCACACGTACATATATGCGTAAGGAATGACGCTTACCCGAAGAATGATAGTAGCTGCTCTGCCCCCTTTGCACCCTTTGAAAAGAATATGATCCCAGTCGCCGATGCGCTCCTCTGCCACTTCGTCGCAGAACCCCAAATTCTTCGGGTCGAACGCTTCGTCTCCGTCCAACGTCGCCAGCGTCAGGCAGACCGTTGCTGCGACACACCCACACATATTCCCCTAAACGGATGATGTGTGCCCGCGCGGACGTATACACACACAAGCACCCACCGGTAAAAATCCACATATATATATTTTCCAGATGCACACACATATACAACATTAATGCGTATGTATCTGTATATATACATACACACACGCGGACATTTACACACACCTAGACCCATACGTTCAAACATCATTGCCTGCATACAGAGAGACGTGCAAAGCACGTCTATTTGTACACATTTTTCGCACGGTCCACCAGACGTTCCGTCTCGGATTTTCTTTCTCCTCCTTACAATCCCCTCCACTCAGATATGCCCACCAAGACAACACACTTGTATCTGCATCTACAGATGTATGTACATATATTCATATGGAGACAGACAGAGAGGGGCGATATGTATATATATATATATATATATACATGCATATACACATACACATACACACGCCTATATACATATGCATATATATATATATATATGTGTATACAAGTACAGATACATGTACACAGGTATGTGTATGAATGCGTGTAAACGGGGGCAAGGAACTCTCGAACCAGACGTAGTCACAAATGTATCTGACGCAACTCTCTGAGGCGAACAGAAACATGAGCAGATTATCCTCCAAGGGGAGACGCAAATGTCGACTAGCCACGTTTCTTCACATAAAAATCCTCATTCACAGATAGGTCTACAACTTGCACGGCCCCCCGAATTTCGAAGCAAACGCCCAACTCTTCCGAGCTCGTGCCGCGCATGTCTGCGGCCCCGGACCGCTCGAATGATCACCTGCCTGCGGACGCGTTGTCCGCGGAAGCCACTTGCACACACGCAGGACCTGCTGCTCTCCCAAACGTGACGCGCGATATGGTAAGCCCCAAGCCTGGCGGCAGAGATGGTTAGGGGGCGCGTGGTATTGGTGATGATGTGGTTCACGTGGTGGTAGTGCGGGTGTCTGTAGTGAGGCGCGGTGCTGGTGGGGATTGTGGTCGGAGTGGCAGAGCATGCGGATGGTGGTAGTGGGGTGGTGGTGGCTCTAGGGACAATGAAGGGGAGGGTGGCTGTCACAGTGGTGGTGGTGGTGGCGGGGATCGGGGGGTGGTGGTGGTGGTGTCACAGAACGCATGCGGACGACGGACAGAGACGCACCTCCGGTGATTTTGGCGATGCGACGAAGGTCCTTTTTGTCAACTCGCCGGACTGCAAGAGCCCCGGCTTCGACGAAGTACTTCAAACTCATATCGTCGATGCCTTGGGAGGTCAAAACGACGTTTGCCCCGGCGGCCAAAATCTTCTCGATTTTCTTCGCCGTGATGTCTTTCTCTCTGTGCATGCCAAGCACCAACATGCAGCAACCCGCCATGACACGAGCCTCTGTGGCTCAGCAGCAGCAGCAGCCAGAGGACTACTGTCTAGAACGACAACAGCACGGAGAGGAGCTGTACACGTACACACACAGACGCAGCAGTCCTTCAATACATACAGAGACCAACACGCATACACGCGTACTACACATAGACATTATATTTACTATAAAGAGAACTGTTTACGTACGTTTTCGTCTCTTACGAGCAACAGCATGTTCTACAGAAAAAGAGGGACGCCTTCGGATATACGTACATCTAGGTACACATATATGTATACACATATGTGTACATACCTGTATGTAAATACATGTGTCTGTGCGTATACATATCTATGTGAGTATGGTATATGACCAGACGGAGGAGAAGAGCCAGCGACTTCACCTCTACGTATAAAAGCGTCACTTTACATTCAAAGACATATAGCTCCACTGCGAGAAGCGTACATATACGCCCCCGTGCGTGGGGGGATGGTGAGGACCTGTGCAGCGGTGTAGATGAACCAGACAACTGTTTAGCAGTTCTCTACTACTGCGCACCTATTTCTGTTCTGTTGTCGCCCCGACAATATTCACACCGTTGGATACATCCGCGCGTAGACGTGTACAGAGAGACCCACCTGGACGAAGTTTATACATATACATGTGTAGACAGGTATATTTATATGTGTATTATTAGCTTGCGATTGATCACCTGGATGACGTCGTGTGCACGTACCGGGTATAGATCTGCATCTAGTCAACATACGAATATGTATACTTGTGCCGGTTAGTCGGTGCTCTTAGCAAATATGTACACACAACGAAACAGGCGCGCCCACATACGTATAGCGATGGATCTGCATGTAGCTACTAAGAAGATACACAATTATACGTGTACATGTAAGTATATGCAGCCATCAATATGCATGCATCAAATACGTATAGATAGATGTACGTCCCCATCGCATATATATATATATATGCCTGCAGCCACTTATCTGCAATGACACATATATATATATATGTACATATGTACCATTTAGTAATATATAGAGAGATACATACATACGTATACATACACATATGTATGAAGACATATATATAAGTGCCTGCAGTCATTTATCTGCAATATATGTGTACATGCAGTCATTATCCTGTATAGGTCAAATGCACGTATGCATGTATCGGTTTACGTAACGATCACCACCAGTATACAGATGTACGGATATGCCTTGTCGCATAGAAAGAGGAAAAGTCTGACTTTTGGCGAATTTTTTCGAGTTCTTCTGCCTGTTCGACTTGTATTTGAACGCCCAGCTGCATGCGGTGCTGTCGCAGGGTAAAGTCCAGCAGCGCAATTTTTGCGTTCTTCACGCACTGCGGCATCCCTGCAGACAGCCACACGACTCACTCGTACCACGTCACATACACCTCTCTCTTTTTCTTTTTCGCAGATTCACCTCTCCACCTCAAATCCGTCTTTCTTTTAATCCGCACACTCTCATATGCGTTTACATGTGCGTGTAAGCGTAGAAGTGCATGCGTGTGTGTGACATGAGAAAACTTCACGAACGAGAGAAATCCAGCAGTCTAAATTTGTGCATAAACGCCTCTTTGTCGCTCCTTCTCTCTCTCTGCCTCTCTTCCTAGATCTACGCGTGATCCTCAGCAAAGTCGTAGGTCCTGCGTCGGTGCGTCCCCATATACACGCATATATATACAACCACCCACGTCCTCGGCGGCGATGCGGACTTACGTGCGCCCGTAACGCGAAGACCAACGGAGAAAGAAGAAGACGAGAAGAGGGGGAAAAGAAGAAGAAGAAGAGAGACGGCGAGACAGACACGAACACGGGAAAGGACCCACGACAACGAGGAAGAGACACACACGAAAGGAGCACAGGAGAGCAGGCGAAAATACGGACGACATGAGAGAGGGAGACGATGAAGAGACACACAGACAGAGAGACGGACAGAGAGAGACGCGCGGAGAGGAGGAGAAGAAAGGAGACGAGACACAGAGAGAGAGAGAGAGTAACATATACAGAATGCATATGTTACTCGACTCGCACTTCAGCAAAAAGCAGCAGGCGACAAGATGAGGAGAAAGTGTTTTTCAGTTGTTAAAAGAGGAAGAAGAATTACCCTGCGATGCTCTGCCTGCCTTCAACGCGTAGCCCTCAACGAGCTGCGACTCTCGCATCGACCGTCCGTGCGTCTTGATAATATTGATTGCGGAGACCGGATATTTGACGTCGCCTTTGTCATTAATCTGCAGATATTACAAAACGACCAACGCACGCAAAAAAAGTTACTCTCCTCCCTTTCTTCAAATACACACCCACACCCACACAGCCTTCGCAGGTGCTGTCACTCTTCCCCCCCTGTCAAAAAACCACCACTCCACCCGCCGCACAGCACACGCAGCCGCAGCAGCAGCAGCAGATGCAGCAGCAGATGCAGCAGCAGAAGCAGCAGAGGCAGCAGTAGCAGCAGAGGTTCCTGTTTTTCCTCGCGGTTTCTCTGTGTAGCAGGCAGGCGCAAGATGGAGAAGACGCGGCACCACGAGCAGCAGGAGCCGTGTTCAGTTTACAAAGAAAAATGGCAGACTTCTCCGGGAGAGCACGCAGAGACTTCTTTGCCCGACGCACTGCGGAGAGCGACTCCACTACAAACAGAAGACGCTGCCCGCAGCCACACAGAACGCGATGTACGTACACCGCAGCCACGGGGACCGTAAGGGGGCAAAAAGTGAACTGCGACCACGCACGTGATGCAGATATTTCCTCTTCTCGCGACAAACCTGCACCACCACTGCTCCTGGGCAGACAAGTACGAACAGCTTGCGTTCCTACAGGTATATATATATATATATATACGTGTATGCTTTATACGCCAGGGTGCTGGTTTGCCTACCCACCAACAAATATTATATGTATGTGAGCACGTGCGTATACACACGCAGAAGACGTAAGTCTGCCTAGGCGTGGACACATTTGGACGTGTGTACGCGGGTAGTTATATACATACGCATACATTTCTATATATATGTATATATGTATACATCCATACACATATACATACGTACAGGGGTATGTAGCCCAGCACACATACATACACACACGTTTCACGCGTAGACGCATCTGTACGACTTCTCTGCGTAAAGTCAGCAACACAACTACACAAGCAGCCATCCCCCCACCCACCCGCATACACAGGAGCAAAGACGTTTCTCCCTGCGAGCGTCACCCCTACAGATACATATATGTGTACACATCTATATGCGTGAAGAGGCACCCAGAGTCCTGGCAAAGTTTTCCTCTTAATGTTTACATACACATGTACATACACACGTTCAAACAAGTGTGTACATACACAGAGTTATATGTGAAACTCAGCGGCTGTCTCGGCGCAGGAAGCAGAGCTTCTGGCAGCCCCGTACGCAGAGATTTGCGGCCGCGCAGCAACGTGCCCCTCATCACCTCCTCAAATCGAA
Organism: Sarcocystis neurona; assembly: GCA_000727475.1. Lineage (NCBI taxonomy): Eukaryota > Apicomplexa > Conoidasida > Eucoccidiorida > Sarcocystidae > Sarcocystis > Sarcocystis neurona. The sequence goes on along the minus strand of KL647288.1, from coordinate 8,918,696 downwards.
AGTACTGCTGCAGCAGCACCAAAATTCTGCCGATAGTCGCTCAGCACGCCCCCGTCTCACGCCTCTCACTATCTCTCTATTCATATATATATACATATATGTAAATGTAGACGCAAGACACACACACATACATACATACATACAGAAGACGGAGAGCATCTACATATGTATATATATATGTGCATACATATTTCTGTATGTATGAAGGAAGGGGCATACCGCTGCACCTACGTATGTCTATACGGATGTATACATATACGTCTTCGGTATAAATGTACGTTCACACATATATTTGTGGGGTTCTCTTTTCATTCTTCGATTCAGACGTATATCTATATACATGCTCACACATACAAAGCAATTTGTAGCAGCAGCACCTCCTCCACCTGCAGCAGCATCATACATATATATACACATATGTCTAGACACACATGCGTATCCATATACATATATTGGTAGGCGTGTATATCTATAGCAGCAGGAGTAGAAACGGGGCATCTCCGTGCCGAAGTAATCTCCTTCTCGAGGACCCTCATATGTGGCAGATTTCTCCCCACAGATATGTCGAAAGAAATATACACGTATATACACGTCCAAATCTACGCGTGTACACAGACGCACATACACACATACAGAGACAGGCACGACGTGTGAGTCTGCGGAGAACTTCTCCTTCCGACCGCAGTTCACCATCCTTCACATTTCTGAGACCCACAGAAATATACAACTATACAAAAGTCAACACTTGTTTATCCACACTTTTACTACATATGTGTGTGCTTACACAGAACACTGCAAGTAGACGAGACCTGCACAGACACACGTATATAGAGAGCAGGGACAAAGGAAGCAGCGACGCGTCCTGCTGCTGGTCCTTTTTCTTCCTCCACGTTTTCTTCCTTGCAAAGGAACCAGACAGTTTCGTACCATTTGCACAGAGAGAACCGCCTTCAGCACAAGTTCAGAGAAGTGCTGCATCTCTGCGCCGATGAGCTTCGAGCTGATGGTCGTCTTGGCGATATTCAGCAGCATTGCCGTGTTGCTGGCGTCTATGCGTTTTGCCAGGTGTTCGTGGATGAACTTCACGCTTTCCTGGCGAAACGAGGAGAGACAAAAGAACGGGGACAGGCGACGAAGCTGGGCGACGGGACGGAACCGGCAGAGCGGCGTGCAGCAGAAAGCACGAGAAGCAGCTGGGGAGGAGACGGGGAAATGTACGAGAGCAGGAAAAGGAGAACACGCAGAAGGAGAACACACAGGAGCAGAAGAGAAGAAACGAATTAACAAATAAAAAGAGAGGACCGGGAAGAGACCAGGAAGAAGAGGGGGTGACCAGCTGAGAACCGGAAAGGAAGTACAGAAGACGAGGCAGCAACAAGAAGAACAACCTCCTAAAGGAGACAAAGTGGGAGCTGAAAAAGAAGAAACGAACAGAAACCGACAAATAGACGAGAAGGAGGAGGACGAAGAAGAACTTGAAGAAGCAGAAGAAGAAGAGGTGCAGAAGAAGGAGACGACAACGAAGACGCGACACAAAGAGAGACCACCCGCAAACAGAAGAAGAAGAGTCGCAGAAGAACAGGGAGTCGCAGACAGGAAGGCGAGACCCTGTAGAGCAAAAGTTTATGCGTCCCATCGGTAAAAACACGACGAACACGTTCAGGCGCACGCGTTTTGATCGTCGACGTGTTTCTGTTGAAATACACGAGGAAGCGAGCGGGTGCAGTAGTGGGACCGGCGAGACAGGGCGAACAACTGCGGTGCAGTAGTGGGAAGTGCACAGGAGACGAGACGCGGAAAACAGGAGAGAAGAGAGGAGAAGGCGAAGGAGACGGAAAAAAGAAGAAGGCGAAGAGGACGCGGGACGCCTGCGAGAAGTACGGCAGAGAGAAGAGAAGGACCGCCAGCAAAAGAGAGCACGCGTTCTTCAAGAAGTGACCGCGAAACCCTCCACCAGCGCACACACGCCCACCACAGCGGCGCGACAAACAGAAAGAGACGGAGACCTACAGCAACACAGACGAGTCCTCTCCACTCTCTCATCACATGAAAGGAGAGCACTCCTACAGACGTTAACACTTGAAAGCGAAGTGTCACACACATACACACATACACGCGTCGCAGCAGCAGAAGATGAATCAGCACCCAGAGCCGTCGACGTCTCCGCTACCGACATCTACCACACAAATACACATTTAAATATATATATACACCAGACCTCAAACACAGACACACAGACATGTATGTAGATCTACACTCAGACACACACACACACACATAGATATACATACGTCTACACAGACGCAGACACACACACACAGAGGTATCCACACACATATACACAGCCACAGACACAAAAAATCCACATACACATGTACATACACACACATATGGATACAGAGCGACACACACATCTCCACAAAGAAAGACGCACGCACACACTCACACGCCTGCGCCCACACGTGCGTATGACTTGCCCAGATATGCACACATATACAGAGACAGAGAGACACGCACACACGCATATCCAGAGACACACACCAGACACATGTAGATATACGTACATACACACAGACGTCGATACGCACCTACGCAGACACACACATATACGCAGATCTACACACACATATACGCAGCCGCCCACAGATATGCACATGTGTACACACCTATACGCAGAGAGGCACATGCACACATACACACGTATATGCGGACACACACATACACACAGAGAGGCATACACACGTATACGCCGATTCCCACACACACGAATACATACACATAGGTCCGCAGACATACACACACAGAAACAGAGTGCCGGGGATATATCCACGCAGATACGTAGATACACGCCGAAGTGTCGACCACAACGGGAGAATGTGGACCCCCGGGGAAAGGAAGCGAAGGAGGAACTCCTACACACTCGTACACCGGAAGGACGCGTGAAGAAGAAGAAGAGAGAGTCGTTCTCGCAGCAAGCTGAGGAAAACTGCGCGCGCCGCCAGAAGTGCTGTTATTCCTTCTCCCCAGGCAAATTTACACACCAACGCAGTACACACGTGTACACCCACACATACACGCATGTGTCTGAGAAGAAAGAGAGAGACAAATACAGCAACGCGACGACACACAAACAGAAGGACGCAGCGACACACACACACACACACACACACACGTATCCACGTTTATACACACAGCAGAGACTACCCGCGTGGGTGGACGCGTAGAGCAAAAGAAGAGAGAGACGTCACACAGAACCGAGAAAAGAAATTCGCTACACAGACAGGGGAGACGGAAGGAGGAGAGAAACAGATACGGAGGAAGACACCGGGTAACGAAGACAGGGGGACAGAGAGATAGAGAGGGAGACAGAGAGAGGGAGACAGAGAGGGGGAGGGGGAGACAGGGAGATAGAGGGGAAGACAGGGAGACAGAGAGATAGAGAGGGAAAGAGGGAAAGGGAGACAGAGAGGGGGAGGGGGAGACAGGGAGATAGAGGGGAAGACAGGGAGACAGAGAGATA
>KL647288.1:8854022-8914513 GCA_000727475.1 Sarcocystis neurona | reverse complement strand
AGAGAGAGAGAGAGAGAGAGAGAGAGAGAGAGAGAGAGAGAGAGAGAGAGAGAGAGGAGAGAGAGAGAGAGATAGAGAGGGAAAGAGGGAAAGGGAGACAGAGAGGGGGAGAGGGAGACGCAGAGGGGGAGACAGGGAGACAGAGAGATAGAGAGGGAGACAGCGAGAGGGAGAGAGGGAAAGGGAGACGGAGAGGAGGAGACAGGGAGAGGAAGTGCGATGCAGCCTCTGGACGCAGTCACACAGAGGGAGGCCGAGCGAGGAAGAACGGAAGAAAACGAAGAAGACGGAAAGCGAAGAAGGACGATGGAAGTGCACTCTTTCGACAGAGTTTTCAAGAGAGGGGAGAAGAGTGAACACATAGACAGGAACGTGCACGCCTCTGCAGACACCGGAAGCCAGAGAGAGGGAAGGAGAGACCAACCGAGAAGAGCGAGGCAGGAAATATATTCCACGGACAACACCCTGATACACACACAGAGAGACAGAGAGAAAGAGAGAGGAGCAGCCAAAAGAAGGACAAGAGCGAGGAGACGCACTACACACGGACGTACACACACAGTGAAAGAGAGAGAGAGAGAAGGAAAGGAACCGGAAAGAGGAGAAGACCAACACAGGTCTACACTACACGCACACACACAGAGAGACAGGGAGAGAGAGAGAGAGAGCCAACAAGGCTCTATACGCATAATAGAGACAGAGAGACACACAGAGAGAGAGAGCGAGAGACGGAGACAAAGGAAGACAGAGGTCGTCTACATATATACAGAAGGGGAGCGGAAGAGAGAATCGAGAGAAATCCACACACAGGCAGGGAGAGAGAGGAGAGAGCCGAGACGAACTTTCATGGCAAGTTTGAAGCCGGCAATAACTGCGGTCGGATGAACCCCCTCCTTGACGAGAGCGTTTCCGGAGCGCAGCAGCTCTGCCGCCAGCAGCACGACAGACGTGGTGCCGTCGCCCACTTCTCTATCCTGCGTCGCACACACACCCACACACGTGGACAGAGACCGAGGGACACACAGAGAGAATCTTTCCTGTGTGAAGAGGTGTGGGAAGAACTCCCTACTGCTATGCGTGCCTTATTTTGGCAGTCGACACTTGGCGAAGCACTCTTCTTCTCTCGAGACTTGACGCAGCAATCTTCCTCTCTCCTCCTCTCAGAAAGTAGTTCCACATATAATATACATGCACATATGCATATGCCCCGGGGTCTACATGTTACGTACGTGGGCAGGAGGCGCGAGCGGATATCAGCCGCAGCGTGCGGGCGAACAGGGAGATGCAACGTTCACCGAGACAACACGTCACTTTTGTTTCTCCACAAACTTGCACACACATATATACACAGCCGGCCACCTACTGCCACGGTACACGATACGTGTACCGCGAGGCCGGTAGACGCTACTCTTCTGGGCCGTCGCGCAGCCCCACCCTCAGCAGCAGCTTCTGCAGCCCTCTGCAGAGAGCCATGTCTCTTTGTTTCGAGAGAAGCAAAAGGAGCCTGCGATGCGGCGCGTGCTGCCGCTGGGACCCACCAGCACATATCACCCCACGAGAAAGAGAGTCAGGTGACACAGGGAGACACACCCCTACGCACACACACGTATGTAGAGAGACGTGTATATATCCTTTTTCAAGGTGAAGAGCAGACGTATACAAATAGAGAGAGAGACAGGCATACATATATATATGTATGTGTGTACTCTGTGGAGGTGCAAGACTCACACAGACGCACACAAATAGACATGCACGTACACACGTTGTATCTTCTCTGTGGCCACAAGACACACACATGTATCATACACGTATTGTACCTGCTCTGTGTCAAGAAACACCCATATACATATATATATATATCATATACTTGTTGTTTCTTTTCTGTGTCAAGATACACCCACCCATACATCCTATAGATGTTGTATCTCTTCTCTATGTCGAGAACTAGCCACACATACATGTAGATCATATCCATGCTGAATCTTCCCTGTGTCGAGGAGTATATGCATGCACGTATGAAGTGGGGAAGAAGTCGAGTAAAAAGAAAGTAGCAGGGTGTGTGGCGACTCCCCCAGGACGAGGTCCTCGGCGTAGGCGAGCCCCGGGATCCCATTCAGAAGCGCAAGTGCAATGACAGGGTTGGGAGAAAAAGCAGGAGCCACGGCGCCAGCGCGGGACGGGAGGGGGTCTCCCCGGCGGGGCGACAGACACGGAGACAGATGAGACAGCCCCGGGGGAGGAGCGCAGGGAAGATGTGAAGAGATGTTCTGCACTGCAGTCAGCGAGACAGAGACACGGAGACACAGAGAGACGGAGACAGGGAGACAGGGAACGGAGAGGCACAGCGAGACGGAGACACGGAGAGACAGGGAGACGGAGAACGAAGAAATGTAGGAGACACGGAGAGGAGGAGCGCGCGAGGGGAGTATGTGGCTGCTGCGTCCGGAGGAAGAAGAGACGAATTACGGGGTGGGCAGCAAGCAGGCGGAGCAGCACAGATGCATGCAGAGAAGGCTGATAAGACACCCCAGCCCTGAGGCGCAGCAGAGGTGCTCGACGAGGGAGAAGAAGAAGCCGAAGGACGTGAAGAGGACGAAGAAAGGAGGGCAACACGCGCGTAGACTCTTCAGACCCCCCTGCTCCCCCCTTGCCCGCAGCAGCAGCAGCAACCGCGTCGGCCCAGCGAGGCGGACTCTCGTCGAACTTTGTGCTTCTCTTCCGCGCGTTCCTGACCCTACTCCATTTTCATCGCCAGCATCGACAACCGTGGACATAACCGACTTTGGCGATCTCCTAATATACTTACGTACACAGATACATACATGTACATACATATGTATACACGTGAACTTACATACATATGTACAATATATATACATACATATATACACACACACATATATATATAATCTTGGCGTGTGTGTATACACCTTTCAGAATTCTGTATGACCTACCTATACATATATATATGTGGACATGCAGATCTTAACATGTGTCTCATCATTTATGACACACATAGAGATACACATATTCTTTACTTACCTAGCCACCTTCCAGAATGCCCTAACATATCTACAAACACATCTGTGTATAGATACGCCAATGTCTCCATGTGTGTCTCAACACTGACCACACATATATATGTATATATATTAGAAAGAATGTACGTACGTGCAGATATGTGTGGATATGCGCGCCTTTATATGTCTCTCAACGTTGATAGTCATGACACATACATACATATGTATGTAGTAGGGAGAGATAGTGTACGTAGGTGCATGTATGTGTGGGTCCGTACGTGCATGTATGTGTCTCAACGTTAACATTTATAATATACCCATATATATATTCGAGAGAAATTGCGTCTCCAGGATTAGTATCTCCTACGTCAGTGATGCATATGTATGTGTATGTGGGGCAGGAAGAAGGCCAGGAGAGCAGCGCTGAGAAGACAGGAGCGAAGGGGCAGCAGAAATGAAGAGGCAGAGAAACTTGGGACTTTGCTGGTGTACAGACGGACTTGCAGATCAGAGAGTTCGACAAGAACTTTCGCGGCCGGGTGCTGCACTTCGAGCTGCTTCAAAATGGTTGCCCCATCGTTTGTGATGGTCATGTCGCCAATGTCGTCCACGAGCATTTTGTCCAGGCCCTGGGGCCCCAGCGAGGAACGCAAAATATTCGCGATCGACTGCACTGCCGCCGCTACATGCAGCAGCAGCAGCAGCCACACACGTGCGCACACACCCCGCAATGGCTTCATGCGGGACCACCAGCCCGCAGCCAGCAGCACAGCACACGGCCGGCAGCAACACATGAACGGCAGCAGCAACGCGTGTAACAGCAGCAGTGCGTATGACAGCAGCAGTGCGTATGACAGCAGCAGCAGCAACCTGAGCAGCAGCAACACACGACCAACAGCAGCAACACATGATCAGCAGCACCAGCACGTACGGGAGCACAAACACGTCCAGCTGCTGCAACATCTACAACAGCAGCAACGTTTCCAGCAGCAGCAACCTTGACGGCAGCGGCAACATTTGCAGCAGCAATGCGAACCTTCGTGGGCCACAGGGGCATCCACGAATAGCAGCGGCACTCAGGAATGGCAGCACCACCAACAGGAACAGCAGAATCAGGGACGAAAGAAGCTCTGGCAGACGCGGCAGGAGCAGCGTGAGGAGCATCAGCAGCGCACAGCAGACTGAGCTGCCATGCAAACACCGAGCAGCAGCACAAGCACCACGGTTCGCGCAACAGTAAACCACAGGGTCTGAGTTGCAGCAGCAGGAGCACCGGCAGGGCTTGTGAAAAGGCAACAGAATCATCAGCAATAGCAGCACCACCACGACAGCGGGGCTATGCATACGATGCTCGAACAGCACGCGGTTGACACAGCAGCAGCAGCAGCTGCGCGACAACTGAGCTCTAAGACACCGCGAGCACCAGCAGCAGCAGGTGCAGCGAAAATTGGGGACTCCTACGAATAACGAGAAGGAGGTACCGAGACAGAGAGAGACACAAAAAACAGCTGTGGCAGAAGAAGAGCAGCAGCAGAGTGGAAATCGGCAAAGACGGAGTGGCAGTAGTAACAGCAAGCGCGAGCAACGGCAGCACAGTCCCACGCGGCCGCAGTAAATAAGCCCTTCGTGTAACACATGCCGCCCCCCGCAGCCGCGCAAGCAGGACGGCAAGCAGCACTTTTTCCCCCACTGCAACGTGTGGAAGAACCTTGCTCTCTGGTGGCGCGATGCAGCAGCTGCTGCTGTGCTGCTACTCCTTGTGCAACTATCCTGCAGCTGTCGGCGGCGCCGCTGCGCAAACTGCTTCTTGTTGTAGCCGCAGGAAGAGCTTGCTGTCTTCGTGGGTCTGGGCAGGATGCGCTGCAAGACACTGGGTTGCCGCTGCTGCTGCTGCCCCGCCTCTTATTCTCTCACGCTGTCCTGACAACTCTGCTGCTCCTGCTGCCCTTCGTCCGCCTGGGCTGGACGGACTTCTCCTCCTCTCGTGGTTGTCCGCCTCCCTACAACTGTTGCTGCGAGTGTCGCCCTCCGTTTGCTGCGCTGCTGCCCTCACCGTACTACGCTTGCGTCCTTCGTGCTGCTGCTGTCGCTCGTCCTCTTGCTGCTGCTGCCGCCGCCCTTTTTGCCGCTGCTGCCTGGGCTGCTGTCGTCGCCCCCGCACTCGCTCTCTCGCGGCTGGGCTGCAGTCGCCGCCCGTTTCTCTCTGCTGCTTCTCCTGCTGCTGCTGCTGGTTCTCTTCGCTTTCCACCTGTTGCTGCTGTTGCGGGCCTGAAGCAACTGCTGCCGCGCTTACCGTTCGCTGTGCGGATATCCTGGCCGCTCTGGCGCTCTCCGAATATGGCGAGCGACATTTTGCTCAGCGGGAAGGGGGAAAAGGGAGAGTCTCAGAGGAGAAAGATACACAGCTGCTTTGCGGTGTACGTACACCCGAAAGCTGCGCAGCTGCAGGGACACGGGAAAGGAACGCCGTGCGTGGAGAAGAAACGGCAGTCCCCGGTGGCGATGCAACCGAAGTAACCGACGGGCCTGGACAGCGTAGAACGCAGCGGAGGAGGGCCGTAGCCGTACGAGTTAAACTGCAGTTTAACTGCTGTTTAACTGCTGTTAACCCGCGCTTTGCAGCGGGGTTGCTACACCGTAAGCCCGTGCAGCACCGTCGTCGGGAAGAGGAGGAAGACAAGGTGGAGAAAAATTAGGACACAGCTGCGCGGCAGTGTCGTGCCGCTAAGGCGCACCTGGGCGCACCAGGCGGCTGAAGGCGGGAAAAAGGGGAAGAAAAGGCAGGTACAAGGAGGCGGCGTCAAAGCTGCACTGCAGTGTAGGGGGCACTTGCGGCGGCGGCAACAGCAGGAGAAAGGCTTGTGGTAGTCGCGTGTGTGTCTGGGGAGATGGACCCGAGGCGAGAAGATGGAGCAAATGAAGAGGTAAACTGAGTGTGCGGAGGAGAAGTGGGACGATGGGAGAAAAGAGGAGCGTGAAGAGTCACAGGGAGAAGGACATGCGAAGGAAAAAACAGACAAGGAGTGGACGCGCAAACATCCCGCCCGGTCGCAGCAGAAGGGGAGAGAAAAGGGGGAGAGGAGGGACCATCAACCGAACTTATCCCGTGAAAACGTGGAAGTCGATATGCAGCCGTGAACAGGGATCTTAAAATCGGCTTCCCCCATCACACCAATCACCAGGGGCATAGTAGCAGCACCTGCAGCAGCAGCAGCACCAGCACAGCAAGAGAACTCTCCCAACAACAGCAGCAGCAACGGCAGCAACAGCAACAGCAGCAGCAGCAACTGCAAGTACCGCAGCAGCAGCAAGAGCAGCAGCAACAACGGCAACAGCAGTAGCAGCAGCAGTGGCGACAGCTGCAGCAGTAGGGACAGCAACAGCAGCAGCACCAGCAACACCGAAGAAGATAAAGCAGCGGCTCTCGAAACAGCAACGCTGCGGAGCAACACCGGCTGTCGTCGTCAGTGGCAAGAGGAAACAGACCCCCACCCCCCCAGGCCCCCAGGGCCCCTGTGCGTCCAGTGCGCGGTGCGTAGAGTAACTTGCTGCCCCGGTAGCAGCAGATGAGTGAAGGCGGCAGCACAGCATCAGCTGCAGCACCATCTACTAGTGAAACAAGAGTGCAATAATAGCAGTTGGAAGCAGAGAAGGTACATACGAAAGGAACAGCGGCTGGAGCAGCCGCGGCGCGTAGCAATAACGACTGCGGAAGTGCCGCCTGCACGCTCGCGCGCGCACCAATGCGAGGACGCATAACGAGAAGCAGCAGCTGCAGTACATACAACACACTCTGGCAGTCTAATAAAAGACCAGCGATGAACCAGGGGAGCAACCGCAGTCGGTGCAGCAACGCTGACGCAGTCAGAGAAGAAAATAGCGGTAGCAAGAACAGCAGCACCAGCAACAGCAGCACCAGCAACAGCAGCACCAGCAACAGCAGCACCAGCAACAGCAGCACCAGCAACAGCAGCACCAGCAACAGCAACACTAGCAACAGCAACATCGGCAACCGGCAGTTGGAAAATGCAGCGGCAGCAGGTGCAAGTGCATATATGTATTCTTTATGAAGAAAAAAAGGTGGCCTGAGGGGCCTTTTGTAGAGCCATGAGCATTTGTGGCAAGTTCAACAGTCCTTGAGAGAAATGTCCCGCCAGATACGAGCGGCAGCGCTGCAGGTAGCTCGCATGGAAGTATACTCGATGGAGTCGTTTGCAGCTGCAGTAGAGTTACTACTCCAGTATAAATACATACATGAAAACACACATTCGTACGAGCAGGGATGTGTGCAGGTACTTGTATAGATACACATATATATACACAAATAAATACCTGCATATATAGCTCCACTGGTGTCCCTACACCTCTGGATACATTCATATCGAAACACCCATCCGTACACCTATTAGTATATGTATATGTATATATATATATATATACTTTTGTACACATAAATACATGCATCCAGCGCCACACTATGGCATCCGTTGTCCTGTCCACGTAAGTGTGAGCACACCCCTTCCACATGCAACTTGAGGCACGTACACGTATTCAGAACTACAATTCCTAATTCAGTATGTATCTCCATATGTAAACGCGACCCTACAGCGTAGATGCTCGTACGTGGATTCATGCAAAATATCGTAAATGCGTCTGTGTACTTTTGAGTGTGTACTTCTGATATTCGTGTACTTGCCCCTCCTCAGCCCTTTACCTGCAGCCGTGTGGAAGCGTGTAGACCCATGTATCACTATCTAAACAGATATCTACACGCACATTTATGTAAAATCGGATGTGTATACATGCGCGTCTGATTATACACGCACACGAATATATACCTCCGGAGCTGTATCATATAGACCCTCGTATCAATATCTAGAAAGACGTTCACATATCCATATATATATATATATAGTATGTAGGAATGATGGTGTGCATACGCACATCTGTCTGGACAAATATATGAGAATATACTTGTGATGCTGTGGCATGTATACATCTTGGATGCATACGAGTGTCTAGAGGGGCTCCACAGGAAAAAAGAAAAGCTAGACAAAGAAGCGTGGGTGTGTATCCGAGCTACCCGGCAAGCGTCTTCTCTATCAAGTCCGCTACTGAGGATTCCCGATCTACACACGCGTAATGTCTGCCCTTGTTCTGGTTTGCGCATCTGTTACCACTTTCTTGCTGTTTGGCAAGCCTGTGAACTAACACCCGCTATACTGTCTCCACATGTAGAAATGCGGGCACATGCACATGTGCATATATAACATTTGTACATATATATGTGGGAGGTTCCCACTGTTGAAGAGTCAGCCGGATGCACTGCTCCATTTCGTAAGCTGAAAGGGTACGTACCGCACACATAATATAGGCAGGTGCTGAGTTCTCCACCTACGCGGATAGATGTTCGCGTGTAAATATCTGTGTGCATATATGTTTATATAGAGAGAGACAGGGATATGCGTATAATATCACGGTCCACGTGCACCGTGTTCGCGTCTGTACAGAGATATCGGTAGCTTATATTTATGTAGATTAGTAGGTGGCCGCACGAGCGTGCGCAAGTACGTATACATATACCTCTACAGACACGCATGCGCGTGCACGCTGCTCTCTACTCACCCAAGTGCTCCTGTGTTTCTCTCTCCGCCTATTTTCTCGTTAAAAACCATTCTCGCGCAGTGGGGAGATATTCATTTGACAGCGTTTATTAACGAAGAGCACTTGTTCTTCGTCCGCGCTCCGAGAAGGGCGACTGGTTGACAAGCAGGCTGCCGTCGGCCAAACGTACACCTGACTCTGCCCTTTCTGTAGTGAAACCGAAGGTGGCACACTCTATATTTTTATGCGGAGGCCGCAAGGCCCGCATCGTCTTCTACAAAATAATGAGCGTGTACATGAACTGTGGAGTATCATTACGCCTTTGTGGACGCAGACCTGCGCGGCACACAGAAAGCTTGCTGTTTACCAAGAGGCGCTTCCTATCACAGAAAACTGGATTTCTCTGCATCCGTGTGAAGACATGCCAGAGTGTCGGGAGCAGTGTGGACGTGAGTAGGAACAGGAGTGCAAGGCTGTGTAGGCGCTCCACACAAGTCCATATGTGCCAATATGCCTCTGGTACTGCGTGAGAGTCCCCGAGTTGCGTGTGCATCCGCACGTTGTGGCACACATCTGTGTCACCCCTACGATACCACAGAGATATCAATTTTGTCCACGCATTGCAGCTGCGCTACCAGTAAACCACGGATGTGCAAAAATATGCAGTTCTGCTGTAAAACCGACGCCCCTGCCAAACCGGGGTGCGGCGTGAGGTGTCCACCCCACGCACAGCTACTTCCTTTGAACAGCCAAAGTCGTCGAGAGTCTAGTGTCTAGTTTGCTGTTCACGTCCCTTTTGCAGTTGCACACTGTGACTTGCCAGCGGGGAAAGTGTTGAAGGGAAATACAGCGAATCTACATGTTGACCCGTATATGCAATACATACAGGTACTTAGGTGCACGTGCAGGAAAGCGTGCTCAATGTCAGGTGGAACGTTGAAACCTTCTCCAGTGCTTTTCACATTCCGCAGACTTCTTCGACTCACGTAGCTGCTGTTGATTTCGAGGCCAGGAATGACGTGGCGAACACTAAAAGCGCGACCCACAACAAACGCGAACTTTGCTGCAGTTCAGTAGTAGGGCCCGCCACATAGAAGGGCCCAGGCACGGCACTGCTTCATGACCAGCAACACGAGCGAAGGCGAAAGCAGCACTATTTCCTTGTCTATGTATATATATATATATACATACATACACATATATATATCGAGACCAAGACGTCTACACAAGCGCACAGCTGCGTAAATAGAGCCACGTCGAAACACGTGTATGTGTGTAGACACCTGAGCATATATGTGCTTTTCCTTTTCCTGAACAATTTTTGGTGATTCACGATGGACACCGAGCCGACGTGCGCGAAGAAACCTGGCAGTCAAGCGTGCAAAAAATCCGTAGGAGCCAGTCGCTGCTGCAGTTGCACTACAAATACACGGCTCGACTACAAGTGTGTATGTCCGTGGTGTTCCGCTGGCGCAATTTCCCCATCACGGTGAAAACGTGGACCTTTAATTACTGCGCGGCAGACAATGCCACAAACTGTGCGCGCGATTCACGCCTCAGCAGCATTCCCACATAAAGAAAAAAACGTTCTGTAATGACACTCGTGACTCCGAAAGGCATCAGTACACCTACAGGTTGGTTTCCCATGTATCGATCCTCAAGAGTGCGCTACGATTGTTAAACGTGACGTAATTGCTGTGCTGAATAAAACGTTGAACAGTGTGGCTCTAGAACGTCTTCTTGCCAAGTTGTCCACTCTACGATTATAAGAAACACTGATAGGATCCAGCTGCAGCATTGCTCCCGCATCTCTACCGGACTTTCTTCCGTTTTCTATCTACTCGGGACTTGAAAGTGGCCCGACTGTCCTCTTGAGAAACCCCCAACCCAAGTCGACCGTGAACTACGTTTCTGCGCTTCCCTTTCCCCTTGTTTCGCTCTTGACTACATATGTCTGGAAAATCCAGATCATTTTTATCTCCCGACAGCTGCAGGCGTGGCTTCGCACGCTCACTGCAAGCGCCCGCGAAGACGCGGAAGAGACTGAGAGTTTTGAACAGTTGTTCTGAATTCTTCAAATACTACTGTTGCTGCTGCTGCTGCGGAGCGCTTGATTCTCACCGGCAGCGCAGCAAACGTAGCACCACCACCGGGCTCCACAACCGACTGCAGCTCACTGTGGACAGCAGCTTTTCCTCAGCACCGGCAGCGGCACGAGCAGCTTCTCTGCGAGAGCAGCGCCGGTCCCGCCGTGTCAGCAGCAGCAGCAGGCAGCAGCAGCAGTCGCCAAACGAGGGTGTCATCGCAGCAGCTCAGCAATTCAGCAAGTTCGCCAGCTCCGCAGTGCCAGCAACACGAACAGCAACAGCGGCGGCAGCAGCAGTCGCAGGATCGCAAAGACCGTCCCAGCGTTTTATGTTTTCACGCACGCCTCGCCGTTCGTCGGATCTCACCGCGCCTCTGCAGCGCGTATTCCTGGGAATGTACATATCTTTCCCCTGTCTGCTAACACATCCACGCAGGTGTACTCCTCTAGGCGACCTCAGGTGGAATTACATAATCAAACACAGACAGAAGCGCCAGTACGCCGCCCGTACTTCTCTCCGCCAGAACGCGCGCGAGCCACGCAGAACTGTAAATTGGAGCGTGTGCGTGTGTCTGTCACAAGGCTGAAGTCGCCATTCATGCGTCTGCGTAGCATCACCTTTCTGGCGATTCGGCGTTTCTTCGAGAGACAGATGCGACCATTTTTTGTACATGAACGCAATGCTAAAACTTCCTCGTTAACACCGAAGCGCCACAGCGACAACAAATTCAAATCCCGTTGTACGTTCTCTTCAGCCGATTTCTCGTAGAGTGTCCTTACTTACTGCTCCCGCTTACAGCAACACGCCGAACCGCCACCCCACAGGACGCAAAGCTCGACGACATACACATACTTACATACTGAAGCACCTATAAAAATACATGCTGCATCTCCGCAGTCGTGCGCACACCCACATGTGTATCACACACATACGTACGCACATACATATATGTATATATATACGTATGGTATGTACCACGTATCTCTATCTCTCTCTTTCTATGTCTCTCTCTATCTATCTATATATGTGTACACAGACACAAAGTCTCCTTGGAAGTCTTTCTGCGACAGAGTCACCGATGGTGCACGTGCGTAACAACGCGGCCCCGCTCACGCTTGGACGCAGAGCGACTTCCGTTAGAGATATACAGATGCTTCTCCCTCTCTAGTGAAAATTCACATACACGTACACACACACATACACACCTATATATATCTACATTGACGTCTATAGATGCATGTGTGATGCTTCGTGGACGCACATGCGTGCGCACGTATATAGAGGTACATCCACACACACGCACATCAATGTACATTTACAACTACACAGGCACGCACATTCACCTGCAGGCACACACGCATATATATATATATATATAAGTGTACATCTACAGGTATACACTGACGCAGTCTCACCTAAAGACACACACGTATGTATATACATATATATATATATAGGTATATATGTATATATATGTGTACGTACAGACCCACACGTACGTATGTCAACGTACATATGCGCCACACAGTGTCGCACATTACCTAGTGACACAGAAGTATATCTAGATACAAAGACCCCCACCAACGTGCGTACTCACCCGGAGGAGACTCGTTTGCGGAGATACATACTTTTGTTTACATACACACAAACACACAGGCAACAGTACGCACGTGCGGGTCGCGAGTCCGTATATATAAGAAAATGGGACCACTCGACAGCGGCTCTACACCAAGTACTTGTATTTAGAGACTGTGTACCGAAAAGTAGTGATAAGTACGTCTATGCAGAGTGTGACACTTTTTGCTACTTTCACACTTCGAGATATATATGAACCTTAACGGTGATGTGCCAACGCAGAACACTGCAGCAGCTTCTTCCCTCTCCATCTATCTAAGAGCGACACAAGAGGCGACACATTCATATATATACGTATGCGCCCAACAGCAGCACACGAGCAACACGCTCACATACTGCCTCGCTGGCCGCAGCAGCCCCATGTGCACGAGAGCACACTGCAGTGCGCGGCGGCCCAAGCACGACACCCATATATACAAACACATATATATGCGTGTGTATATATATATGTGTGTGCGTGTATTTATATACGTATATACATACATGTATGCGTGAGTCCGTCGGCGGCGCACGCGTACGTCTTTTTCTCGCAGACTTTGCTGTCGCACTTTTCCTGACAGTGTGAATACACCCAGGCCCCTGCCTTCCCCACCAACGTCCACTTCCGCGGCCCTACAGTGGACAGGCTCTCCACACGTAAGGAGGGAAAAACTTTGTGTCCAGCGACAGCAGTGAATTTTTTGCTGCTGCCACGCGCGTACAGCTGAAGAAGAAATGCACACCTCCGCAAGACAACGGGTGACGCGAGAGTCAGACGCACCAACACTTGCAGAATCGCATATACCTGCAAGTTTTCACGTCTTATAGGTCAATTCCACAGACTCACAAACATGCACATGTGTGTGCGTATATACGTACATTTATCCATATCAGTGCCGCAGCTGCAGAAACGCAAACATGTTAACATACATGCTGACGTAAACACAAACAAATGTGTACACACACACACACACACACACACGCGCAGACATACGTACACAGAGGGAATGCTGGACAGGCAACCAGAGCCACGTGTGGTGGGGGCAGCGGCGGTGACACACGTCTTCGAGAGAGCGGCCGCCGCGTCATTTTCAGTTGCACGCGTCCCCCCGCGCGCAGCAGCAGACCGCCCCCCCGCTACGAGGAGCACAGCAGAGCAGAGCTGCGGCCTTTTTTGGCTTGCGGTCTTCCTGCGTTTTTTTGCATCGCTTCGCCTGCAGACCCGCAGCGAGGCAGAGAGAAGGCGAGACCTCTGCAGCTGCCTGCAGCACACGTCTCCCTTGACCAGGCGACCTGCAGCGCAGGCTCTTCTGTGGAGAGACAGACAGAGATACAGACACAGCGAGAAACAGAGAGACAGACAGAGAGATATATAGATAGAGGGCAATGTAGACAGATAGACATATAGACAGAGAGGAAGGCAGCCACAGAGAGAGACACACAGAGAGAAAGAGATAGACAGAGAGATAGAAATAGACAGAGAGAGATATAGACAGAGATATATATAGAGAGAGATTTACATAGAGAGACAGAGAGAGATATAGACAGAGAGATATATAGAGATAGACAGAGAGAGATATAGACAGAGAGAGATATAGAGAGAGACATAGAGAGATATATAGAGATAGACAGAGAGAGAGATATAGAAAGAGAGATATATAGAGACAGAGAGAGATATAGACAGAGAGAGGCATAGAGACAGAGATGTAGACAGAGAGATGTAGACAGAGAGAGATATAGAGATAGAGATATAGGCAGAGAGAGATATAGAGAGATAGAGATATAGGCAGAGAGATATATAGACAGAGAGATATATATAGAGAGACAGAGAGAGATATAGACAGAGAGAGATATAGACAGAGAGAGATATAGAGAGAGACAGAGAGAGACATAGAGAAAGAGAGATATAGACAGAGAGAAAGATAGCCAGAGAGAGAAACACACAGAGAGAAAGAGATAGACAGAGAGAGCCATAGAGAGAGGGACGGGTAGACAGAGAGAGAGGTAGAAACACACACACACATATATATGCTATACACACGCAGGCCGACGCAGGCCGACGCAGCACGTGGCCAGTTTTTTTTGGTACAGCGGCGGACGAACCGGGCGTTCACGGAAGTGGAAGAAGTGTCTCTGCGTGGTGCGGATGTGTTGAAAAGGAAGGCGTGTCTCTCTCTTGTTGCAGAGGGACGCTGCAGAGCACGCGTGCTGCCGCGGGAGAGAAGAGAGCGAAGTAGTCATACGCAGATCTCGCTGCAGCAGAGACAGAGAGACGCGCTTGAAGTCAGGAGAGAACGAGACAGAAAGACAAAGAGGAAGGCAGAACTCGTCCACACTCGTACGCACACGTAGAGCACGGCGAATGCAGAGGCAGACGACGCTCGGACACAAAGAGTTACGTGTGAGACGCATGTCCACGTGAAGTTGGGGCGCAGGCCCCCACAAACAACTTTCGGACCTGCCTAAATTCTTCAGACTCGAACAAAAAGAGAGCAACTGCGACAAAGAGGAAGGGAGGAAGAAAGAGATAGAGAGACAGAGATGCATGCAGAAACTACCAGTGGAACCGCTTCTTCGACAGAGATACAGCGAACACACACCTGTTGCTTCGCACAGAAGCAGTTCTGCTGCCAAAAAGCCGGACGGTGACGCAGGGATGTGTCTGCTGCTTGCTGCTGCAATTTGTTGCTGCTGCTGCTGTGCCGCGGCAGTCGCTGGCACCGGCATGCACCCGGTGCGCGCTGCAGCCGCACGAGGCGGTGGCTACGCGCCTGGTAAACGCTGCTGTTGCTGCAGTGCAGCGCTGTCCTACTGTTGTCTTGTCACTCTCGCTGCTAGCACTCGGTACCTGCAGTAGCTCCCCTGGTGCCGCTTCCCTGCTGCATGCGTCTTCACGCCCAGCACTGGTTACACAAGTGGAAGTCGGGTGTACGTACACTCCCTCATTTTTTTCCGCAGTCCCGCTGTAAATGCACTTCCTGCATGACTCTTTCTCTGGGGTTTCCTGAATCACGAGGAGGAAGCGAGTGTGGACAGAAGTTCGTTGAAACCACCCCCCGCAAGCGTCTTGTCGTCCACCTCCACTGCGCTCGCGTACAAATGCATGCAGAGGGTCGCACCGGACGAGCCGTCACCAGCTTTCACGAAAGACACAGCAGTTCTTGCGTTGCTGCTGTAGCGGGGAGAGGAGTCAGTGGCGTGCAGCACCGCACGTGTCTCCCGCTGCTGCACTAGCTGCTGTGGACGACCTTCATGTTCTCTTCCTTTGTCTGCCCGCGACAGCGTGCTGCTTCTTTCCATTCGTTTTTGTGTGTGCTGCTGCTGCTTTTGTGGGGCGGCCTTCTGCGAGCTGCAGAATGCAGACATGGTCGCCTCCCTCCTCATCTTCTGAAAAGGCACCCCTTCCCCTGCTGCGTGAGGTGCTCCACCAATTACTCCTGCTGCTGCTGCTGCCTGTACCGCTCAGATACATGCTCGTACTGCTGCTGCTGCTTCCGCAGTTCGTACTGCTGCCGCAGATGCTGCTGCTGCGACCCCACCTCGGGACGCTGCTGCTGCTTCTTCCCCATCTGGTGATGCTGCTGCTCCTCTTTCCCCACTTGATGCTGCTGTTGCTTACGCAGCTGATGATGCTGCTGCTCCTGTTTCCCCATCTGCTGCTGCTGCCGCCTGCTGTACTGCGGCTGCTGCTGTTCCACCAGCTGCTGCTTCTGCGCGTGCTCCACCCGCTGAGCGTGTTGCTCCCGGTGCTGCAGACGCTGTTCTGCGGGCTGCAGCAGAGGCAGCAGCAGCAGCTCCTGCTGCGGTACCATACAAACGGA
Source organism: Sarcocystis neurona (assembly GCA_000727475.1). Lineage (NCBI taxonomy): Eukaryota > Apicomplexa > Conoidasida > Eucoccidiorida > Sarcocystidae > Sarcocystis > Sarcocystis neurona. The sequence continues at coordinate 8,898,367 of KL647288.1, read as the reverse complement.
GTCACGCCGGCGGCTCTGCCCCTCCCGCCGCTGCTGCTGCAGCTGCGGTGCACGCGTGCCCTCGCTGCTCCTGCTTGCTGCTGCTTCCTGCCGCACCACCAGTACCTACAGCTGCTCCTCACACAAGCGCGCACGCGCCGCAACAGCAGCAGCACAGCGGCAAAATCAACCACCTGCGTCACTCCGTCGCACCACAGCAGCACGGCCATCTGCAGGACAGTAGCGACGTAGCCTGCGGAGGGGAAAAACACGCAGAAAAAAGCAGTGGCGGCGCGCAAAAAGGCACGGGTAACAGGTACAAAAGCACCAACAGGCGTAGAAGCAGCAGCAAGCACAGAAGCAGCAGCTAACACAGAACCAGCAGCAGCCAGAGAAGCAGCAGCAATCACAGCAGCAGCAATCACAGCAGCAGCAAGCACAACAGTGGCAAGCACAACAGCGGGAAGCACAACAGCGGTAAACACAGCAGCAACAGCAGCAGCAAGCACAGAAGCAGCAGCTAACACAGAACCAGCAGCAGCAATCACAGCAGCAGCAATCACAGCAGCAGCAAGCACAACAGCGGCAAGCACAACAGCGGCAAGCACAACAGCGGCAAGCACAACAGCGGCAAACACAGCAGCAACAGCAGCAGCAAGCACAGAAGCAGCAGGAAGCACACAAGCAGCAGCAAGCACAGCAATCGAGCTGCAGCAGCACCCAAGAAGCAGCGATTTGACCACCCGTGCTGCTGCTTCTCTCTGTCTCTCTCTCTACATATATAGGGCTATCTACGCATTCGTAAAGTACTACATGTGTAGACATCCATTTACAAATGCATACATCTAGATCTACATATATATATATATATTTCAAGAGGTGTACATCTGCAGGAACTAGACTCCCCGTAGAAACCGTCTGCATGCAAAAAAAAGCAAGGGACACTGCGATCTCCCGCAGAACCGTGTCACGGGGCTGCAGGGTCCTGTCGCTGACGCTGCTGCTGCTGCTTTCCCTTGCAATTTCTTCCCGGTCTTCTGTAGCATTCACCAGAAGCTGCACGAGCTGCGCGATCACTACCGACGCTATGCAGAGCAGCGCGACGACTGTCTGCATCCCCATGCTATGTACATACACTAGCACATGTAGAGAAGCAGCAGCAGCAATAGCAGTAGTGGCACTCGTTTGCCCATATATGTACATACATACACGCGGAAAAAGGCAAGTGTCATTTATGTGGATCTCTGCATGAAAGACGTCATGCGGGCAGGCAGCAACAACAGCAGCAAGAAGAAGAAGAAAGGCAGACGAGATGCTCGTGCTCGTCGTTTTACTGCTGTGAACTTGCATACTAATAGACTGAGGAAGACTGAGGAAGACAGCAGCAAGTGGGATGGTCCTGCTGCTGTAAACTCTGCGTAGTAACAGAAGAAGAGACGAAAAGGAAAGCAACAGCAGCACCACGACTAAAAACGAGCCGACGAGACGCCCGTCAGAGACCGGGCTTGCTGCAGCAAGTTTGCGTACTAACGAAAGAAGAAATGAAGAGCGCCGGGACGTTCGTTGTGTAACCGTACAAGCTCCACATGCCGTTGCACAGGAGCATCATACAAGCCAGGGGCCTTGGCATATTCTGCGAGCTGCGTCTGTCAATCATCTCTGCCTGCAGAAGAAGAGAAACAGCAGCAGCACAGTTGCGCGAGACTGCAGGACCAGGTCCTCGCTTCTTCTCCCCATCAACGAAGAGGCCACTTCACACAAACACACACGCGCACGAACACGTGTACATACACCCGAACACAAGCGCACGCCTGCAGACCAACTGCGTATCTTCAGGTAGAGACACATATACTGTCTTATGAACAACTCACTATATACATATACATATATATATACATACATATACATACATATATATATATATCTATATACGTGTATGTATATAGTGAGTTGTTCATAAGACAGTATATGTGTCTCTACCTGTAGACACGGGGATACATGTAAATATACGTATACGCATACCTACTATACATATATATATATATATATAGTTGTGGTGGGGGCACATATATATATGTGCATATATGAATACGTAGGTGTTTGCTGAAGGAATGGGCGTGCTTACATATATATACATGTACATCTTCAGGTGTAGGTACTTGGTGAAGAAGTGGTGGGAAACTGTCGTGTGGCTCCTTGCGAGTGTAGAAGTTCCTCGGGAACGAAAGAAGCGAATGGAGAGCCACCTGCGTCTCTTTTGTACTTCCTTGTTCACTCTCTTCTTCCCGAAGAAGTTCACCCATACATATACACATATATATATATATATATGTACGCACAGACGCCCAGGCAACTGCGGCTTGTTTTCCCTATTTGTGTTTCTGCGACGCGTGCGTCGGCACGTGAAAGTGTCACTCGCCCTGTACCTCTGTCCTCCTCTCTCTGTACGAATACACACCAGGAAGCACAGAAACCCTATATATATGCTTCATCACTCCATGCCCGGACGGAGGCGAGCTCTATAGTAGTCAGCGTCAGGCGGCTTCCTCTACGACACGTAAACACAGCGAAAATACTTAATACATCTCCATATATCCATACTCACCTGTCTTTCTTTCTCTCTGCATATATACGTAGACGTATGTGTACATACTTCTATGTAGACGCCTGCACGTACACAGATACATACATGTACCGAGGACTTGGTACATTTATGTATCTATACTCGCGCGTCTCTGTACCTGCGTGCGTAGACAGAGGTGTACACGTATACCTCTATCCACGCATATATATACATATGCATATATATAAACATATACATAGATACGCCCATGTATACGTGTATACATGCATGCGAATGCGGAGAAACACTTGTGACCATGTATATATATATATATGTTCACATATACATATGTGTGAAACACATATATGTATTTGTCCACACATACAACCACGTGCAAACGTATGAACGGCAAATATCCGAGTCCAACGAGCCAAGAAACGGGCACGTGTTACTACTTCGCCATGGGCTACGCGCACGTGCCCCTGCGCTCTGCCCTGTCCTCTCCACTCTCACGGAGATACGGAGAAACAGATACACAGACACACACAATTTTGGAGAAGAAACGCTCCTCCGTCTACCTGTTGTTCTCTTTATCAGTCCGTCTGTATTGAGACGAGACTAACGGGCGGGCCTCCACCCAGTGTAAGTAGCCACATACAATCTGCCCAAAACAAGTAGCGAACACATCCTTCTGCGGCTCTCCCCCTCCCTCTCTCGCTGTGTGTATACACGTATACACATCACAGTATACATATTTACATATATACATGCGCATACATACCCCCCGTATATGTGCCTCTCTTTTTTTCTCTCTGTATACATGTACACATAATACACCTGTGTACATGCGTCCAGACCCTCTCTATATTTGACTGTCCCTCTCTGTTTCCCGTTCTGTAGGACGTGTGCACCTTGACGTGCATATGTACATATACATATATATGGAGAGAGAGATATATATATGTGTGTACATATATCGACACACAACTGTGTAAACTTGGGGACTTTTCTTTAGGAAGAGTGAACACTCACTAGAAGGGCTAGAGGACTAGCCGTGTAGCCGATGTTCAGGAGGGTGGTGAGGACGGCCAGAGTTTCTGAAGAGAGGAGACACGAAGCGAGGAGCACCGGCGAGACACAGAGCCAGAGACGCGCCATCTGTGCGGCGACCCGCAGCCAGAGCGGCAGAGAAAGCGGAGAGGGAGCGGTCAAAGGCGAACAACACGCAGGAAAGGAAGTATACAGAGCGGAAGGAGATGGCAACGAAGGAAACGGAGGGAGACTGCGGGAGGACGCGGAAGACGGTCGGAGAAATACGCGTGACACGACTGCAGAGCATGTGCTGCAGCACCACGCGGGTCCGTGCTGCTGCCCGGGGGAGACGAGACGGGGCGCGCCAGGCTTCCAACACCCCCCTGGCCGCTCACCACCCTGGTGGTGCCTCCTCCTCTGCTGCTGCCTCTGTCCCTCGCTCTTCTTCTGTTTCTTGCTCTGCGGACAGTGCGGCTGCTCGCCCTTCTGCTGCTGCGGCTGCTGCTGCTGCATTCCCTCGTGGCCCCTCAGCGAAGACGCATCTCGTTGCTCTTGCACAGACGCGCACCACAGCAGCCTCAGGCTCGCTGGCCTGTTGCTGGCCTCTTTTTCTTCCTGAGGTGCCCCTGCGACCCTCTCACTTGCTATTCTCTCTGCAGCAGCAGCTGCTGCAATGTCTCGTCCGGCTTCTGCTTCCCGCGGCTGCCGCCGCAGCGCTGACTTTAGCTGCTCCAGCTTCTCACCCGTGGAGGCGCAACGGTTTAGAGAAACGTGTGCCGTGCTCCCGAGAGCGGCAGCAGCAGCCTGCTGCCCGTCCTCTCCGGCAGCGACAGCAGTACCAGCACTCCCCTGCTGCGTGTGCTGTGGGAGAGAAGCCGCGGCGGCGACAGCAGGATCGGGTAGCTGGCGCGCCTCCGGAGGAAAAGCAGCAGAAAAAACAGCCGACGCGCGGAACTGCCGTAGCCGCTGCTGGGACGCTGCAACAGCAGCAGCAGGAAGGGCTCCTTGCGGCACCAGTCCGTCAACAGCAATAGCAGCTGCAGCAGGAACAGAAACAGCACTCCACACTTCCCCAGCAGCGCCTCTGTCAACGGCTGCTTCGCAGTGAAAGTGCTGCTGCCCGATGAGTGCTGGAGCACCAGCAGCAGCAGAGAGTGACACCGTCTGCTGTTGACCCCCTGCTGTCATTTCTCCCAGTACTGCACACATTTCTTGCTCTTTTCCTTCTGCTGATTCTCGCTCTGCGCCTTCCGGTCCTGCTGTTTCTTCGCTCTCTGCGTCGCACTCCTCCACGTCTTCTCCTTCTGCTTCTTCTTCTTCTTCCACTTCACACGGTTCCTCCTGAACTGCTGCTGTTGCGGACGCCCCTTCTCCTTGTTCTGCGCGATGAGCAGCAGCAAGGGGGCTGGAGTAAAGTCGCTTTGCGTTGGCACCAGCCGCACCAGTTGTAGCAGCAAAGTGTCGTTCTCCTTCTCCTCTGTGCCGCCGTCTCGTTCTCTCTGGAGAAGATGCAGCAGCAGCAGCTTTGTTCACTCGCGACGCAGCGGCAACTGCAGCAGCAACAGGGGCGCTGTCCGAAGATTCTCCCGCTGCAAGCAAATTCGTGAGCCGGTCCGGTGCTACTGCTGCTGTTCCCCGGAATGTTGCCGCTGCAGCGACTCCTTTCGAAACAATTGCTTCTTCCTGCGAAGGTAGAGCACAGCCTGCCCCTTTCGCTGCAGCTCCTGCGGATTGTGTCGACGCACCTGCAGCAGCAGCACGGTTGCTCGACGCACTGGCCTCCGCCGCGATTGGGGTTGCTGAGGTAGCAGCTGCTGCTGCTTCGAGCGCCGGTGCTTCTGTTGCTGCTCGTGGCCTTGCTGCGGTTTCAGCAGCAGCTGCACGTGATACTGCCCTCTCTGTGTAACACATGTCTGGACTTGCGGCTGCAGCAGTATCGATGTGTTCACCCGCTGCTGCTTCTGCTGCTGCAGCGCGAAGACAAAGAGGAGGAGGAGAAGCGGCAGCAACTGCAGCAGCAGGCGACGACTCACATATATTTATGTTAGCGCCACAAGCAGCCAAAGTTTCCCACTCAGCAGCATGCAGTGGTGCGTAATGAATTCTGCTGCTACGACTCTCGAGGGGCTGCTGCCGACGTCCAAAAGCAGCACAGAAGCGACGGTGCATGCGCAGCAGCAGCCCCACATCTGTATCGGCTTCCTCCTCTTCTTTCTCCTCCTGCTGTTGCTGCAGCGCAAGAAATTGCTCGTGCGCCCTCTCCTCGCGACTGCTCGTGTCCCCGGACAACGCGCATTCTGCTGCCGCTGCTGCTGAACGCGCTGCGGCTGCCGTCGTAGGTACGACTGCTGTTGCTGCTGCTGAAGGTAGCACTGCTGCTTCCAAAGACGCTGCTGGTCCTGGCAAAGAAGCCTGGAGTTCTGCAGCTGTGCCGGCGGCAGGTTTTCGTTCAGCTCCTGCCGTTGCAGCAGAAACGTTTGCTGCTGCTCGTGCTGCTGGGACCTGTGAAGACAGGGCAACTGCTGACATGCGCCTCGGTGTTACCTTTCTGTATTTGTCAACGTGATGGACGATCCCTGCTGCATTGCTCTCTCTCAAACCTGCCTCTGCATTTCTTCCTCCTGCTGCTCCTTCCCCTTCTGCTTCTGCTGCTGCTGTTGCATCTGCTGCTGCTGTTGCATCTGCTGCTGCTGTGGGGGGGGATTTGAAGGAAGCAGAACTTGCTGCAACGCTTCCGGCCTCTACTGTGAGGCAGACAGCTAGCCACAGCAGCTGCGTCGTCAAGCCTGTACAACAAAAGCAGCGGCAGCAGCAATGAACGCAGCAACCGCAGCACAGCAACCACCAGCAGCAGCATGTGCGTACAGCAGGCCCAGAGCGACAACAAAGGCAGCAAGCTGTCCAGCGCAAGTAGTCGCGGGAGACGCAGCCGCAGAAGCAGCAGCAGCCTCAGTAGCAGCAACCGCAGTAGCAGCAACAGCAGCTGCCTCAGTAGCAGCAACGGCAGCCGCATCCGTGGCAGCAACAGCAACCGCACCAACAGCAGAAGCCTCAGCAGCAGCGTCCCCAGTAGCCTCTAGCCGCGACAGCAGCGGCATCAGTGGCAGCAACACCAGCGTCAAGTGCGAGAGAAGGCGGATCATCAAAGACAGTGACAGCGACTGCACCAGTAGACAACTCATGGAAAGTAGAAAACGCGTAAATCTGTTCGTCCCCTCAACTTGGGTTTTGCAAGTGAGAGTCCTCCTCGTTAACTTTTCGTTTTTGCTGCCTCAGCAACCGCCGGCGCCGCTGTGGAGGCTGCTGCTGCGTTATAACAAGCTGCTGCTGCGTCATTGTGTCCTCCTGAGGTGATCCTGCCCTCGAGGCAGCAGCAGCACAGCGAATGTACAACAAGTAGCAGCAGCAGGGCACGCACACAGCAGTCAGCAGGGTAAGACCGGCAACTGCACGCCAGCAGCGGCTGTCGGAGAGACGCAGTAGCAGCAGCAGCAGCTGCAGTAGCAGCAGCAGCTGCACTAGCAACAGCAGCCGAAAGCGCAGCAGCAGCTGCACTAGCAACAGCAGCCGAAAGCGCAGCAGCAGCAGCAACAGCAGCGGAAAGAGCAGCAGCTGCTGCAGGAGCGGCTGCTCGGCCACAACAGCATGTGTAGCAGTCGCGCAGCACCAGCAACTGCAGCAGCCGCAAGAACGGGCCCTGCAACAAGAGCAGCGGCAGCAGTATTGGCGGCATGAGCAGCAGAGCAGCACATACACGGCTGAGGAGGACCGGAGAAAAGTGCTTCTTACCGAAGAGGTTGGTGAGAAGCAGCGAGACACTGTCGATTGTTCTTCCGTAAGCAAGTCCGACGGCGTTGCAGACGGCGCCAAGAGCGAAGAGGTAGAGAGGAAGACGTGGAGAACCAGCAGTGCCTTGCTGCTGCTGCTGCGCTACCCGCCATACTGCAGCAGCAGGGGAGAGGTAGAGGCAGAAGGAGGTCGCTGGACAGAGCACTTCAAGCACAGCAGCAGCAGCAGCGCCCAGATCGGCAGCTTGCAGCAGCAGGCCCAGTAGCAGCACGAGGCCAGCAGCCAGCAGCAGCAGACTCACCGCACGCAACAGCTGGGAGACTGCCCACCCGTGTCCCGCCGCACTCCCGGAGGCCCGGCCTAAAACAAAGGAAGAGAAGGGTAAAGAACCCGCCTCACTAGGTGGAGAAAAAGAGAAAGCGCGCGGAGAGAGACCTGAGGAGGAGGAGGCGGGGGACGGAGCAGAGGAAAAAGTCGGCAGGGCAGCAGGTGGCGACGCAGAAGCACACGAAGCAGCAGGAGGCGAAGATGAAGAGGGAGATGCCGGTCGTGGACTCGCAGACCCCACACCTGGGAGAAACGCAGCAGGAGCAGCATCCCGGGAAGTGGAAGCATCACAGAGAGGAGAAGAAGCGGCGACAGCGTGAACCGCAGGGGAACTTCGAAGCCTGTCTGACGCTGCTGGAGCAGCACCACGAGGAAGATGAGACGCAGCTGCAGCATCACCAAGTCCTTCCGCAGGAGGAGAGGGAGGAGCAGCAGCAGCAGTGGTCGCAGCTGCACCGTCGCAAGAGGCAGAAGTAGCAGCGGAGGCAGCCGCGGTCGCCAGAGAAGTAGTCGAAGCAAGAGAAACACCGGCGGCGGGCAAAGCAGCAGCGATGACGGTTGTGGCAGCAGCAGCACCAGTAAATGCTGGCGGTGCCTTCTTCGGCGAGAAGCCAGGTGGCGGGGGAAGAGGAGGAAAAGCCGCATGTGTTGCAGCAGCTGACAAAGAACCATTGGTGCCTCCTCCTGCGGAGAAGAAGCGCGAGCACGACACAGAGAAAGACGACGGGAGACCGGCCTTTCTGTGCGGCAGCGGCAGTCGACGCGGTCTCTGCGAAGAACAATATGTGGTAGGCTTCAAGACCCCACACCGTTCACTATCTCCTGCTTCTTCATCCCCATTCAGAGGGATGCGAACGAACTCTTCCTCCTCGTTCTTCGTTTTGCTGCTGCTCTCTCCGCTCCAACCGGGTGGCTGCCCCGCAACACTACTGACGCGACCGATGCCACTGCAACCTCTCACTTTTCTCCTGCCGCTGCTGTTACTGCCGCTGCTGCTGTTGTTGCTGCTGTTGCTGTCGCTGCAGCTGTTGCTGTTGCTGTCGCTGCAGCTGTTGCTGTTGCTGTCGCTCTTGCAGTTACTGCTGCTGCTGTTGCTGTCGTTGCCGCTGTCACAGCTGTTTCCGTTGCTGCCACTGCTGCTGTTACTCCTGCTGCTGCAGCTCCTACGGATAGCCGGCAGCGCAGCAACACGTGCGTCTGCTGCGGTTGCTCGTGCAGTACCGCCAGCATACTCAGAAGAGGCAGCGGCAGAAGTAGTGGGAGCAGCAGGTACAGGAGACGCAGCAGCAGGCCAAGTTGCGGCCGCAAGTGACATGGGCGTGGCAGACACCTCTACGGTGTGGCCACATTCAGCGCCAGCGGTGGCAGCAGCGGACGAAACGGCTAAGGAAGAGCGGACACCCACAGCGAAAGCAGCCTCTGCTGCAGCAGCTTCTCCTTCGGGTGCAGCCGTGGTGCCACGCACAGCAACAACAGCAGTGGCAGCGCCAGCTGCTGCTGCAGGCCCAGCAGCAGGTCCCGCGGATATATCAGCCGCAACAGCGGCCTGCGCACCAGCGGCCTGCGCACCAGCAAGTGCCCCAGCGGCACCGTGGCTTCTGCAGGGAGACCGGGAAGACGAGGAACAAGAAGACTGCTGCGCAGCGACGACTTTCTCTTCAAGCAGAAAGGACGTACGGTTTCTTTCTGGCTCCTTCTGCTGACGCTTCTGCTGCTGCTGTCGATCGTCCTCTTCCTGCTGCCGCTGCTTCAGAACCCGACACGGCTGCCGCTGCTGACGCTCCTGCTGCCGCTGACGCAGCAGCTGCTGGCGTGGGGGAGCCGCAGTCGCCTGACGCCTGCTGCGGGCAGCAGCCATCGCGCACTCCGCAGAAGCTCCGCAGTCCTCTTCTTCATAGTCACACGTACTGCTGCACGGGGGGAGAAGAACAAGAGCATTCCCTTCCTCTGTCCCTCCGCTGCTGTTGCTTCTGCTGCTGCTGTTTCTGCTGCTGCTGCTGCTTCTGCTGCTTCTGTTGCTTCTGTTTCTCCTCTCATTAGCTGACTCTACCGGAGAAGACCACCCACCGCCCGCAGGCAGCCTGTAGCAGTTGTACCACAGCAGGTGCTGCGGCTGCCGCAAGCCAATCCCACGGTGTGTGCTCATCTTGCCGACCCTGCTGCTGCTGCTGCTCCTGTCTTGTTCCTGCTGCGGGTCTTCCTCCTCCTCCTCCTCAACCTGTCTTTGCTGTTGCTGCTGCTCGTGCTAGTGCTTGTCTTGTTGCTGCTGCAGCGCCTGCTGTGGCTGCTCGTGTCGTTCCGCTGCCCTGGTGCGACCTCCGTGTCTGCTGCTGCGGGCCCTGGAAGCGCGTGTGTCTAACACATCTTCTTTCGTGACGCAAGCGCAGGCTGCACGGGACAGCCGCAGCCTCCCCCTCCCGTTGTTGCTCCTGCTCGTCCCCCTGTCTGCTTCAACAGCAGCAAAAGCAATACTGGGACAGAAACGCGAGCTGTGGCAGCAGTACTAGCAGCATCACACCGCTGAGGCAGCTGAGGCGGGGTGCCGCACCGCTCCCTACTGTCTTCTGCTGCCGAGATTCCTGTTGTGGTCCCTTCTTACATACAGCCTGTAACACCTGCTGCTGCATGTTCTGCTGCACCAAAGACGCGCTGCCGTAGGCACGGCATTTCCTGCACATACACCCCTTCTCCACAGGAGGTGCTGCTCCTCCTACAGCAGCACCTGCTGCTGCTGCTCCTGCTCCTCCTGTCCCTGCTGTTCTTGTTATCCCTGCTGTTTCTTCCACTCGCACTGCGGCACCCCACGCCGTGGATGCACTTTCGCTGTTTTCAGTCGTGCTGCTGCTGTTGAGTCTGTTGTTGCGGCTGCGTCTGCTGGCGCCGCTGCCTCTGCTGCCTCTGCTGCTGCTTCTGCTTCCGCTGCTGTGGGCTTTTCCCGCCATCATTCGCGTCTCCCTCTTCGCAGTCCTCTGCTGCTGCGGCGGCGGCAGCTTCTCCTAGTCGGGACTGTTCCGCGTTTGCTGCAGGTCGTTGCTGCTTCCCCGTACTGCTCCTTGCAGGTCCCCCGCATACAGTCGCGCTCCCCGCTGCATGCCCTGCAGCTGACACAAAAGTTTCTCCCCCTATTTACATCTGTATGTACGAAGCGGGCAGGAACAGAGCGGCGTCTTCTCCACGCATGTGCGTTCCACACTCAGCTGTCGCAGTGCTGCAGGGAGATACAGGCGGCCACACATAAATTTACATACCCACACACGTACCCAAGTAGTAGTATTGTTGTCGACGGATGCAGGGCGGATGTTCTGGCTCTCCTGCTGTTCTTCTCTATCCGTCTCTTCCCCTCTTCTCTCTAGATGAATACGCACACAGGTATAGACAGACGCGAGTCGCGCTGGTGTCTGTACACCTGCTCTGTGCATCCAGCTGCTGGGGAGTGCTGTGAGAAGCTAGACCAGCTTGGCGCACAAAGCGCTTGTATGGCTAAACAGTTCCTGTGTCACTACCTGTTCCCTCCTTTCCCTGAAAGACGGTGCAGATGGGTGGGGCACACTTATACTTCTCCCTCTCTTCTCTCTATCGCTCTCTCAATACCTATGTATGGACGTGTACTGCTGTGCGTATCCTACTTTCTTAGTATACACGAATATTTAGTGGCATGTATCCTTCGCCCGGTATTCTCTCCATCCCTCTTTAAATACCTGTTATAGACGTAAGTAGATGTATATATACTACTTCTTTAGGGTACACGGAAATTTGTATGCGTCCGCAGATGTGTGCCGGAAGTGAACGTTGTTGCACCAGGACGTGCGCTAGTTGCTGTCGTGCCAGTGGCGTTGGCTAGACGATGTAGCACGGCCTCTACCACGCGTGTCCGCGTCGACGCGAAAATTCAAAAGTCACCGGCCGCCATCACGGAGAAAGTGCAGAAGACAGCGGTATCTGGGTGAAGGCGGCACGGAAGGACTTCCTGAGGGAAAGGGGAAAAGTAGGCAGGAGGAGTGCGACATCAGCCCCTTTTCCCTGTTCAGTCGCCTCGAGGAAGAACTTTTTTAAAAAGCGGTGCTAACTTTAGCAGCGCTTGGAAGACAAGGAGGACGCGCGTTGCGCTCGCACATGCAGGAACACAAAGCTACGGAGGAAACACGCGGAAGAAGTGTGGGAGGGCACGAGGGATTCTGTCGGGGGAAAACAGAGAGAGAGAGGCACGGGCGGCCAGAAAGACACAGGAAGGAACCGGGGAGAGCGCTTGCTCACACGTGTGGGCGCACACACAAAGCAGCCACGTGCTTTCGTTACACGAGGCGGAGAAGACACGGGTTCTTGTGCAGTATAGGCATGGCGTCGTGATATACCCGTATACACGTCGCGGAGGCGTATCTCAAAGTCACTGCACGCGCACCCGCACACCCTTACGGCCACACGAATGCATTTATGTGGAATATTTTTCTCTACAACTGCTGACAATGAGGAACTTGGGCAGATGGGAAGTCCCGCCACGAGTGTATGTACACCGTAGTGTGCGAGAGTGACGCCGCTCTACGCCTGCTCCGTCTTCTGGGGCGGCGGAGAACGGCTATGCGACTTTCCCCCCGCCTCGGGTACACCTTCGAAAATCCGTCAGAATTTCCCACGTACGCAGCGCTGTGCAAAGTATTTGTCGTTTCCAAAGTATGGCCGATGTGCAAAATAGTTGTCACCGACGGAAGTGTCGATCGCAGTCGCCTTTCTGCCACCGCTCAACACAAGGTAGTAATGGAGTCTTCGAGGCACAGGCGCACCCGCCTGACGTACGAGGCGGCAAGGATACGTGTGTGTAGCTATCTTCTCTGTGCTTCTACGGGAAAGAAAGCATTTCAGAGAGACGCTCGCGAGCACGCGCATTCTCTTCGGATCTCCACACATTCCCGGCTACAGGTACACAAACACACGTACCGGTGTCTACTAGACCCCGCGGTCTACCACACCGAAAGGTTTTGTCGGTCCTCCGAGCGTGGGGGTCGCAATACACATCAACAGTTACCTGAGTCGACAGCCATGTGCTCATGTATGTACGTAGTGTCGGATCTCTTTCAGGCCTGGTACGATCCACGTGCGTGTAGACGTAAGGGGCAAACGGCTGCAGATACAACTACGATTAGTATGGCGCATGCATGTATAACCACACATAGACACCGATCCGCACAGTACCCCTACATACGCGCGTCGACATCTGAAGAGATATACACGCCCCTCTGGGTGCCGCCGTCCCTACCTGCAGGCGTGTATATACGCAGAGAAACAGTCGTCCGTGGATTCAAACAGCATCAGTGCAAAGATGAGTCCCACAAACACGATTAAACGTAGTCTGGAAGTATACAAATGCAGTCACCTGTCTGCGTGCACGTAAACTGCAGCAGGCGGAGACACGTGTCCGGCTTTTTTTTCGTATTTGTGTGGCGCTGTTCTCCTGCATGTCTAGGCGTGTCCGTCGATGCGATGGTGGTCGTCCTTGTCGGACGCCTGTGCTGAGGAGGCAGTTGCCGCACGGGGCGGGCTCGCCCGCGTGCATGTTGCGCGAAGGAAGGGGGAAAAAAAAGCAGCCGGGTGGCTATTATATGCCTCGGCACGGCGACTGCTACTGCAGCAGTTGCAACAAGGCAGAAAATGAGGAAACGTTGCGTTTCAGAACAAGCAGTCTCGCATGCGGTGTCCCTGAGGGTTCTTACTGCTACGGGACGGTCCCGCGCAAGTAACGCACAGCGGCCGCGCGGGAGGCAGGGCAGAAACGAGCGAGAAGGGCAAGAAGAAAAACGTATGAGGATGAAAGAGAAGAGGGACAGGTAATGGAAGCTTGCGCGAGTGCCGCCCTTCAGCCTTGTCCACTACGACAAGGCTAGCAGACCACACACTACACCATCCACGGCTTCATAAGAAGCCACAGAAGGCCCGTCTATGTTGCGCCTCCTTTTGTTGGGGTGCTCTGCTGCTCCAGATGCTTCTTTTCCGCCGACTAGTACGCCCACTTCTGATGCTGTCGGCTAACATCACTCGCCGTACAATATACTACTATTCGACTAGGACTAACCAGAGGCGCTCCGCCGACGGATGACTCGAGTTCGGCCCGTTTGGTAGTCTCTCGGAGCTTTGGTGGTAGTTGACTTGGGCTCTGGCTGCTTGGACTGTAGTCACTGCTGATGCTACTCCGCAGCTACCCGGCCAGTTTCGTGGTACGGCTGCTGCTGTTGCTGCTGTGCCGCGCTCCCATTGCTGCCGCTAGCTACCGGGGAAGTGTTCTGGTGCACCACTCTGCAGTACTACACGCATGCGTCGCAGCAGCGCCAGGGACAGCAATACATCTCTGGAGGGAGAGGAATAGTAACCGCCGGCATAGCAAGAGCAGCAGCAGTGCCACTACCTCCGACTGCGAGAGGCCAGCAGTGTAGTCGTCGCCGCAGCAGCAGCACCACGCAAGGGCGGCAGCACTAGCGCAGCTGCGCGGCCCGTGTAGGGGTGGTAGAGAAACTGTTTCCACGAGTTACAGTGCGGGTCATAATAGCAAGAGCCGCGCGTGCCAGTTCGATGAAAGAGAGATACCAAAAGCAGGGCACCACCAGCGGGGTCCGCCACCATTATTAGGGTTACAAACAGCGCTGGAAGAGCAGCGCGACGAGCCCACGAAGCGCAGCAGCAGGAGCAGCATCACGAGTGGAAAACGAGCAGGACCGACACAGTAACGCCAAGAGCAGACGAGCACCCTACACCAGGCCAGTGGCGAACGCAGCGGCACCGGCTGCCACGTCCGCTGGGGTGGCTTTACGAGTCGCAGCGCCCGCCAGGCGATGCCTCCCTGGGCACCTCTACTATGAATGATTGTACATAGTTGTATATATTTGTACAAATGCCTAGACGACCGCAGGCGTTGATGTCCACGTGTATGTGCCAGTGTGGGCCCTGTTTATGTGTGAATCCACACATTCAAACAAACGCATGAACGCACTTGTGCGTATGTGCGCATGTTTTATGTGTGCATCCATGTATATACACGTGTATTTCTGCGTACATACACGCGTACACTAATGTACAATATGAGCGTACGTAGGTATTTCCGAATCTTCAGACGTGTCCGCATGCACACGAATACAGATGTGGTAAAGGTGTATTTTGGGACGGGTCTTCAAGTGGTGTAAGGCCCGCAGCACACAGCAGTATCAACAGGTACGCATGAGGGCGTCGAGACGCAGCGCAAAATTTAGCAGTAGAGACAATGCAGTAAGGATAGCAGAAGCAAGAGCAACGAAAGCAGCCACATCAACAGCGTCAAAAGCTGCAGCCATATTACCAGCAATGGCTGCGGCGGGAGCTTAGCCGGAGATATAACGGCAGTAGCAGCTGCAACGGCACCAACACACTTCGACAACTGAAGGTGCAAGATTAGCAGAAGCCGTGTCAGCAGCGGCCCTGACCCACCAGCACCAGCAACGACTCGTTAAGTGCAACAGCCACACGCCCGGGCATGAGCAAAATACAATAGCACGCAACGGGAACAATAACAGCAGCAGCAGAAGCAGTAGGGGCTGCAGCCGCCGACGTACGAGGGACACCAGCACTGGAAGCAGTGCCAGCAACAGAAGCAACATCAGCCACAGTTGGAGGAGGAGCATCAACAGCATCAGACGAACGAGCAACAACGGTAACCCCTTGAGAAGCAGCACCAGCCGCAGCACATGCCAGTAACAGAAGCAGCTGCAACAGCACCAAAAGGCTGCAGCTGCATGGCAACCAGCCGCAATATCTGCAGCAGTAACACGAGCAGCAAAAGCAGAAACAGCAGCAGGGGCTACGGCAAGACAGCATCCGTGCAGGAGGGGAGAGGGAACAGCAGCGGAAGCAGCGGCCACAGCAGCTAGGAGGTGGAACACACTTTCGAAAACAGGTGCGCGAGCAACAGAAACGAGTCAAGCGGGTGGTCCCTACCAATAGAGAGGGCCCCGAGTCACACAAGTATATTAGTCTCAGTGTGTATACGTTCTCGTAGCGCAGTCGCCTGTTCACTTGTAAATGCTGCCGCCCCCTTGTTTGCCGCGGTGGGGTGGAAATGAAAGCATACGTGAAAATAATTCTGTATGGTTGAGTTGAATGCTTGACATGTCAAAGTGTCAAAGATGTGAAGATGTGCCAACGAGCTACAGCGAGTACAGGCTGACACAGGTACGCGTACGGGGGACGCGTACGGGGTCTCAGTGCCACAATCGATCAGATGTCTTCTGTGCAATGGATAATTTTGCACGACTATCGAATCTGTAGATTCGTCAAGATTCAACTCGTTGTCAGCCTTCAGCCTTTTCCTCCCGGTTTCTAACGCTACACGGGTGTGATGGACTCAAGTGCTGGTTTGGTTTCTTCGCCTTTCTTGCTGGAGCCCGTCTGATGCGCAGAGTCTGTCTTGATTATTAGAAGTTGCCTCGGTCGATGGCGTTTATGCCAAGCTACGTGTTTTGTGGTGGTCGTGCACACGCGGTGTAGCAAGACGCCATGGCACTCCTCCTGCAGAAACGTTTGCCCTAATTCACGCATGTGAGCTTGACACGACTGGCAGTCTATCAAAGTCACAGCAGGTGACAAGTGTGCAACTGTTCGTTGAACTGGAATCTCAAGAAGACTGTTCTTGACAACGGTCTGAGCTGTCCCACTCCGCCAAGTGCAACCTAGCGTTTCAGAAATCAGCTGCTGCTACTGCCGCTGGCAACGACGTACTGTTGCCAATTTTGTTGCTGTTGTCTGGTGCCACGGTAGTACGAGACAGCACCACAAAGTTCGACTCGCCGTCGCTGCTACGCGATAAACACGGGCATCACGGACCGGCGCCTTTTTTTGAAGTCTCGTCGTTTTTTTCAAATACAAGTACCGAAGCAACACAGCAACAGCGAGTAACAACGGCGTCCTTGCCTGCAGCCACTTCAACAATAAGGCGCACACCTCAGGTGTTACACATGTCTTGCAACAATAGGCCATCATCTTCGCACGGTCCTCTACTTAAGGTAAAAGGATGCGTCATACAGACCCTGCTCCATGCGGACGGGTCCACTCGGTTGGCTTTTGTCTCTGTTTGGAACAAATAACAGTTCCGCCTTCCACACTGAACGTGTCAAACTGTGCTGGGAGACATTGCTTTCCACTCGGTCCAGTCCTCGAGGACAGATAAAAAAGTGCGTTACACGAGATGCGAGGGCCGAAGGAGACGTGTCATCGCCATCAGACATTTTAAGAACCCACTGTGAACTCACTCTTGCAGAGAGCCGCACGCACCATTAATCACAGTTTTACTCGCGGGTTACACGCTGCTGCGGCAGAGAGACTCAGGCGGTAGAGCACTAGCATGCAGATTGCCGATAGAAGCGTTGTAAGCGCGTGTAAATTGGTGCAAGTGTTGACCCGTTGGAGCGACCAGCAGCACATATAATTCATGTTTACAAAGGCACGTTCTCCCGTTAGGCTGGATTTCTTTTGTGTGTAATGCACAGCCCTTCAACCGGTTCTGCTTCCCGCTGACAAGCAGAAGACGCGAGCCCTGGTACACGTCGTGACACGAAGTGCTCCCGTCTGCGCCTACCAAAAAATATTTGCGTACTGATAGACAAGCAGCAGTGCAGACACATATGTAGATACGACACCATTTGTGCGAAGACTTGGCCACGGTAACAGTACAATCCTGTACTCAATTGCTTCTTTGTGTGGCAGTCGGTTCACGCATATATGCATACACGCAGACAGATAAAACAGTTCTCTGCACAGTTGTACGTAAATCACGGGACATACATATGCAAGTCTGCCCAGTTGTGCATCTACATGTAAATACGTATACGTTTACCTGCACGTGTGTGTATTCATACACCGATGTGGGAGTGTGCGCCGAAAAGGAGACCGTCTATCTCTTCTTGTGCATGAGGCAGAAAGAGACAGGTGCGCAAAGAAAGGACCAGAAGTCTGACAGACACAGGAGGCTCACAGACATACTGTGAACAGCAGGACTCTCAAAACATGTATGTATGTATGTATGTATATGTATATATATATATACTTTTGAATTGTATGCATACACTGAAGTGAACTTGTTGAATTTATCCTTCGCTCCATCCAGTGGACACACACGTGAGCATGTATGTGTAGAGGCGTGAATATATTTGTACGACTGCGTCCTTCACATACGTATATTTGGGCAGATGCCAGCACCTGTAGTATTTGCGGATATGATGTTGACTCTGGACACTTATATTGGAAGAAATTCGTACGTGGTCCTGTGCACATTGCATGGACACGTTACTGCAGGCACACAGACCTCCTAATGCAGAAAATGTTTACTGAACCTGCATATGTACTCGCGCAACTTTCTAAGTGCGTAGAGGAGAAACACCGATTCCAAGGTACCCAGAAAATGTAGCTGCATGTGAATGCTTACATCAGACCGCGTGCCCGCGTGTGTATCCATGTTTCCTTCCGTCACACCTGGAAGCCCGAAAGCAGTGACGCCACTGGGTGTAGTACGCGCTGCAGAGTCTGTTAGAGAGCTCTACCAGCTACAAGGTCACACGTTTACGAAAATCATCACAGGGAATGTCTCAACAACTACACTAGAGAATAAGGTATTTCATATATGGTGGCCATGTGTGTGAAAAGGGCTGTTTCAGTGTTTTTTCTTAATAACATACGCACCTGTGCAATTGCGTCGTGCAGAGCGCATTACCGACGCTGGTGTAAACTGTAGAAGAAATTCTTACATCGGTGCGAAGCATTCACACTGTGCACCGCCATACTTACAAAGTGCTACGCAGCGAGTGTGTGGAGAATTTTGACCCCGGTTTGTACACATATTGATAGGAATATTTAGAGAATGCATGAGTAAGAGCGAGTGACAGTTTGTGTACGCATCTAGGGAGAGACAGGGGAAGACAGAGAGGGTAATAGAGGGAGAGGGCCACTTACGTAGCCTAGTGTATGTCTTTTAGAATGTCATGTTGGGCAGCATGCTGACCTGGACAGGCGCACACAGACATAGGGGCTGACAAGGAGATAAAATGAAGAGGCACTGAAGATCATGCTGCAGCTGAGTGACACCCTGTTATACTAATTCTACGCATATGTGGAGGTTAGTAGTCTCGGTGTCCAGAACGGTGACTTTCTCGAGCGAAGAACACAGAGCCCAGCATTGGAATTACCACTTACAGGTGGTTTATCATGTTGACACGTCTGAAGTCACCATGCTTCGATTCCCTTACATATGGGCACCGCGGTGGGTTGCACAAGCACCCGTATATACTTCACATTAATTTCCGGGGGAAGTCAATCTCGTTCCCAGCGCCTCGCTCCAAAAAGTGCAGCAATTTTCTAGTCTCGCGTTGTTGTAGCAACAGGGCACGCTGAGTCGAAGAGTTTACGCCCGAGACCTGCACGTTTTGGAGACAGACAGGTAAGTACATACGCATACGCGCATAGACCACGTGTGAAGACGGCCGCCAGGTTTACTGTGAAAGTGCTGACAGCGCCACCGACGAATCCGTAGCTTACGTCGTGTGCGCCTTCAGGCGATGCAGTCGTATCCGTCGCTCTGAAATACTTAAGGCAGGGTACGATGCGCATTACCGAACACGATCACGCAGGTGTATGCAGTCGAGTGGAGTCTACGGATGTAAGCAGCACGCGTACTCTGCAAGATAAACTCGCACGCATGAGCTGCACGCGGGTACACGAGCACTACCTCTCGACGTGCGACGCTCCACTCTTCAGTGCTAACCGTGCTCGTAAGGGTGTCTGCTTCATCACCGTTAGTAATCCCTGGATGAAAATATCTCACACTTCAGGTACCTGCTGCATGAACACGCTAAATGTCCGCGCACTTTTGTGCGTCCAAGTTAAGGAGCTCCCTTCACTAATACTACTTGCTACGTGGACGGTAACCATTAATATCGCTGCCAGATGTAGACTCAGACTTTATGCAGTCCTTATTGCTTTGCCAAGCTCTTCGTGTTCACTACACTCGTGACTTCTGCGCGGGCACACTCTCTCCGGTAAGACGCAGCTCCTGTGGAGTTTCTGGGGTAACGCATCCGGACAGAGGTTTTGAAAAGCACTGTCTTCCCTGTATACGTCGCAAAGCACGAATACCACTGTGCGCTTCTGTTCAGATACGCATATATGTATATGTGCATGTACGTACCCGTACGTCAACACAGCCAGCGTCGCTCGCTACAAAGCAAACACATGCTCCGAGGAGAGTATGTGGAACGCCGCATTTTGTGTGTACGGGATTCTGGGCTGGACTAGTACGCACACGATGGGAGAAGCATATGTGCATATATAGAAAAGTTTTTTCTATCCATTCTTCACGCCTTCCAACGTGAAGAGCTTCTTTCAACAGAGTTCTGCTTTCCAATCAAATAGACTTTTCACAAGGTAAGATGGCCGCAACGCCACACTGTTTCTGTGGTGCTCGCAAAACTAGCCTGTTTTTGTGTTGCTCACTCTATATGTATAAATATGATAGTACATGTGTAGTCCGCAGATGCAGGTATTCGGCTGGAGACATAAGCGGCTCCGTGGTGTGGGAGACTCGATTGCTTGGAACGACTTGAACGGAGACGATTGCGGTAGACCATCAGAGTTTGCGCCCTCAGGTGGATGAAGAGGTGACGACAAACACTACGCGTCTGTTAGATATCTATGTGCGCGTGTGTATGTGTTGATGTGTATTCGCTTGCTTACGTCAGGCGTATCGCCAGCGCACACCTGGACGTTTAAGTGGATTGGTTTGCATGCATGGGTACTCGAGTACCATACCTGGCGAGCTTGTCTGCGCGACAACAACCGCGTGTCGTACCTCTTGTGGTAAACTGCAATTCAGCACAAGTCTACTGTATGGGATTGGGAGGAAGGCGTAACATATTTCGGTGACTACGCAGACTCGCCTGCCAAGTACACGACCATGAGGGAGATGAAGCAAAGAGTCATCAGATTTCACCTTCACACATATATATATATAAATATACGTATACATATATATGTATATACATATTCAGCATCAAGCCCTATGAACATGAGTGCGACAGCTATACCTTAATGAGCCTCCGTATGCACAAAGCAGTGTCATTTGGTACCGGAAGATTGAACTGAATACCCTCAAAATGACCCATCCCGCCCCGCACGGAAGAGTAACTCTGGTGCTGTCGCAGTGTCGAGACATCAGTTCCGTGTCTCTCCCAGCTATGCTATCTCTCACGTTTTGTAGCAAGCGCGGCACCTCTGATGCCATCGGCTTGCTCCTGTCGTATGCCAAATTATGCGCAAATCCAACATAAAAGTAAACAGATTTTTTTCGTGTAAAACCTTTCCTTGACTAGGAACGCGCTGTCGCGGCGTAACAGATTACCCCAGCATGCTTCACGGCGAGTGCGAGGCCTTTACCTTGTCGACCGCTTGACTGTGATGCTTCTTGAAAAGATGCTTCAAGACAGCATGTAGACACTTGACTGGTAGGAGGCCTAGGAGTGGCACTCTTGCCCCGCACGGCTTATAAATCATATACCGCACGCGAACAGACTTTTTGCACCACTCGCTGAGTAAACTCGCATAGATGATGTTATCTGGAGCTGCACGAGGGAAAAATGTAAGCTGCGGCGTGTACGTTAATGAATATCCCTCTAGCCGCTCAATGCAGCACCACCCCGCTCTCCGCCAAGCTGCAGCAAAATCACCGCCTAACACTAATTCTTCGAGACTCCAGGCGTGAAGCCACAAAATTCACAGTACCCTCCCTTCTTCCTCTCCCTCTTGAACTTCGTCTTTCACTAAGTAAGGCACCTTCTTCAAAAAAGACTTGCGTTGTGACAGCAAGTATTCCAAACGCAGGTATCCATATCCCAGC
The DNA here is from genome assembly GCA_000727475.1 of Sarcocystis neurona. Taxonomy (NCBI): domain Eukaryota; phylum Apicomplexa; class Conoidasida; order Eucoccidiorida; family Sarcocystidae; genus Sarcocystis; species Sarcocystis neurona. Next base: position 8,876,783 of record KL647288.1, on the reverse strand, counting down.
AGCTCCTCTACTTCCTGCTTCCACAATGCGGGGATATTCATCTTCATCAATAGAACCCGTCGGAGACTCTTCGACAAGCTCGTAAGGAGCACTAAAAATTCCTGCAGACTCCTAGGATTGGCCCCGTTTTGGAGATTCACTACTGTGGTGCTTTCAAGGAGTTCAGCAAGAGAAGCGATCAGCCGCCGTAGTGGTATGTCTTTTGACTTTCTAGGGATACGTGAATGCTTCGACTCCTTCACGTCAACGCGAAAAACTCGTACAGGATCGTCACTCCAAGACTGACTGGTTTGCAGCGGAACGGGTTGCTGCCGAATTTTAAGTATCTCCAGAAGTCGAAGCGAGTCCCCGTGCAGAATGCGCCTCTGTGCACCGTCAAGGAGATACTTGAAGCCTTCCGGGGCACGTGCTTCAGCAGCTGCTGCTATCCTTGCTCGTTCTACTACAGCAACCGCTGCTTGGCTTGTCGATTGCACAAAGGCTCTAAAGTGCGGCGTAGGCCCCCTCCCTACTTTAGTTTTCACTGATGTTCCCCCCCTCCGTGCTACACTTCCTGCATGTGCCGTCATTGACTGTGCTGTCACATCCAGCCACTGTTCACGATCTTGGAAGTCCGGGAAGAAGAGCTGCTCAAGTATTTGCAAAGCGTCATCAAGTGTTGCACGGGCGAAAGTCATAGCCTCCTCCAACTCGATGTACCACGCTTCGAGATCAAGGTCCCACACGCCTTCCGCATACATGAGGGCTTCAGCCACATCCAGCAGACAGAAGAGGATGTTCTTGAGACTGTGTTCTGAAGGTTCGAGTCCACTAATAGCACGGTGCAATGATTCAGATTGAATCCAGAGGAGCTTATGTAGAATTTCCAGGGTCCAGAGGTGGACGTGTGTGGTTCCATTTGGAACCTTACCTTTAAGTCCTGCCTGTCTTGCATGCGAAACTGCAACATGCCAGGGTGAGATTTCCGGTTTAAATGGAACGTCTGTGGCGTGCTTACTCTCCACGGAAACCAGTGGATGCCGTGAGGGGGGAGCAGCGACACGACGATTTGGGTGGCACGTGCCGCTAGATCCACCGCGACTGTTCGTGTCCGTTTCCTCCTGACAACATTGTGAGAACAGACTGATGTGCCTACGAAATGGAAAGCCGACGTCACCGGTAGAAGAACAGTCAAAAGATTGACGCTCGTGACACTCAGGATTCGAAAACGGCGAATCCGCAGGACGAGTGGACGAATAACCGGAAGACGACGGGCTTGATGAGGCAGTTTGGGGACCATCGCGCGTAGAGGAGATAAATCGTGTAAACGGTGCTACTAGAGACCGCCCAATAGAAAAACGGGACGCAAAACTGTTTCTACTACGTTGGGGAGGTTTGTCCGAATGTGACTTCACGCCACGACACGGAAGGGGGCCGTGCAGAGCCTCAGGCGCCGCATCGAGTTGAGAAGGAGAAGCCGCACTGCCACGCGTAGAAGCAGATGATTGAGAACATACCGAGGATGCACTGAAAGCAAAAGGACGACAATTTGCTCGCTTGTCTTTACCTTCGGACGACGCGTCGGCAGCTCTAACATCGTGGGGACTGCACAGTGTTGAAACCCATATGAGGGCGAGGAACGCTGAGAGCTTCCTCATTGGGTCCGAATTTGTCGGATGTCGGCAGTTGGTCCTCTTCCTTAAAACCAAGAGTCTGTGGCCCTTCTATCGAAAATTCAAAGCAACCTCCCAATAACGATATACCTACTAGTTCTCTCGGCGACCTTCAGCGTGAAAATGATGGTGGGGATGACGCAGTGTTCCTCGCGTCGAAAAGTACCAGCTCCGTCACCCACCACGGTACACACGTGTGTCGCATTTGCCACAGCTGGCCCGGGCTTCAGACAGTGGCATTATTAAGTGATGTCTACGAAAAGGAAGGTCGTCTCATCTGAAGCGTGATAACGCGTCCTCCAATAAATCGCAGTATAGCTGGTTGGGTCTCCCACTCTTGTACCGCCTCTTCGTCTCCGCTTTAGAGACGCACTATGAAGCGAATAGCTGGTTGCATTCTGGCAGCGGTTACGACAGTACGGGGACCTTCACCTCTTGACAGCAAAGTCATTCTTGTTCCCATGAGCCAAAGGCGTCTCCCCATAGTTTTCGCTGCCACTGCACAGCCCTCCTGCAGCTCCTCCCTGTACTGTCGCCGGAACAGAGCCAAGCAAAACACACGGCCACCCATGCTGAACCCGCAGCTGCGGTAACCGCAAAAGCGGTTACCAACATGGAAAGTAAAAGTACTTTTCTTTGAAGTGCCACTGTCGAAGCAGGAGCTTCGCTGCTGCAGCTCCAGCGTCGTGCAAAAGAGGATTGATTCCATCAGTACTGGCAGCTGCAGTGGGCTTGTCAAGGATGTCACTTGAAAGAGTGATCCCATATTCCCGGACCCCTGCTCTGGTCTCGTGAAACATGGTGCAAATCGTAAACCGGATGTTCATGTTCTATGGATGAACATCCGCCCGGATGGTCTTCATCTTCTAATACTGAGTACAACAACACCAACGTCGACAGCGGTCGACACCTCTAACTGGATTCGCAGGCTAAAATTCGTACCACAGCTGGTCGGCCCAGAAGAGTACCACACTGAGCCTCGCAACCACCAGAATCGACTAGTTCCTACAGTGCGGTGACGTGTTACCACCTGTCATACTCAACAGGAACTGCGGTAGTCGGTGCTGCAGCTGAGTTATCACATACAAGCACATGTGTACGTGAGTCTCCATGTGTGCCTGTATCAATGCGAACGTGAAGCCCGGTGGTGGACCAGCAGTAGCTGCGTGTGTGGTCGAGGTGATTGCACACGCTCAGTCGCCCCCTGTGCAACAGTGTAGGAGCTCCAAGGCGCAAACGCGAGCTAAAGCATATGTGAGAATAAGACATTCTAGCACCTGAGCAGACCCAGGACGAAATGAAAACGTTCAAGTAGGAAGACATACAACGCAGCGTGTCTGTGTGCACTGACAAGCACTTGTTTGCTCTCCACAACCTCAAGCACACACGCGTGTATGCATATCCATGTATACTTCTGCGTAGAGACTAACGTGTAAGAATGTGCAGTTATTTGCATATGCCTGTACAAGAGTGTCGTCATAGGTAGACGTTCATACGTGCGCAAGTACGGGCGTGGTTCTCGCATGGATGTAAATGAGAACAAATATCTGTATAGGTATGTGTATACATAAACAACTGCATTCTAGCCTGCGCAGACGTCGACTGCTGGTTCTCACGGGAACGTCTGCGCACGACTTGAAGTCGTTTTCGAGCTCAGAGAGAGGCGGTGTCACCCCATAACGGGAATGAGCATTTCGGGAAATCTGACCCCCCATACTGTAGTGTTTTAACCAGCTGCAAGCGTTTACATTGCAGATGTGTGGCCAGGGCCATTTGCGATAGTCACGTGTAGGACGCGTATTTCCTACACGGCATAGGCGCCTATGGCGCGGTACGTAGGACGAAAAGTTCGCTATGAATTTCGGCACAGTGGCAAGAGGATGACCGACTTGATAGAAATGTTGCCTTGTGTCATTCATGAACTGCGTCTACAGGATACGTGCTCCAGTAGATACCTGATCCAAAGCGACAGCACGAGGGTTGCTGGTCGCCTAACAGTGGGGTGGTCCTTTTGCTGCTGCTTCTCGTGTCCCCGCAGCGTCAGCAGCAATAGCAGCGGCAGCTGTAGGAGCTGCTCCACCGTAGCAAATGCACCGCAGCAGGAGGGAAGGAAGCCGCCGCAGCAACAGCAGCTAGGGAAATGCAGGGGCCCAGCAGGCGTACTACTGGGGGAGCAGGTGTTTGTTGTAGACGGAAGTGAGCAACGGCAATCCGTTCCTCACTATTGCTCAGTCTTCTCTGTGAAGGGAGCAGCAGCACCAAATGCGCTCCTACGAGCACATGCAACCGTAACAGCCTTTTCCCGTTGTAGCAAGATCATCAAATGCAGCAGGAGTCGCAGCCGTTCCAGAGCGTGTATCTACAAGTGTATACACACCAATGAATATACACAAAATAGTTCACTCACCAAGGCGTTCAAGAGACTGCTGCCTGACAGGCGGAATAATGCGGTGCTTACATAAGGTTCTATGTTGTCGAAGTAACCGCACCACTGTAGGGGTCTCGCAAGTATGTTCCATTGTGTGCACAACGAACGGCGAATGCAAGAGGCTTGCATGCGAGGTAGGTGCGAATGCACGCCTCACACTTGCATTCTTTTTAAGAGCGCAGAAGTGCATCAGGGCTATTGATCCCCAGCTTGCCTAACTCCAAATGAACTCAACACGACACTCGTACGTCTGTACCCGTGATTGCCCTCAATTGTCCGCAGCGCATTAAGGTCGTCACGGTGGGACAGTTGTAGGCGGGATTCAGGTGCTCGTGACAAGAGTCACAGCAAGAAACATCGTATCCTGACGCATAACCATGACTGTGTACCACGGAATACTTCTACGTGTTAACGACGACGGCACCAACGTAGCGGAGGCACTGTTTTAGCTTAGCTGCCCCTGATGTATCATAGGTGTATCTGTATCTTTGTAGAACATTACTGAGAATGACGTACTGGTCAGACAGGCCACGCTACAGTCTACCAGTCGTACCAGCAGTGATACTCGCAGTACTCGCAGTAATAGTAGTACAGGTGGGTACAGGTCTAGTATTACAATTCTGCCCTAATTAGTACTATTATTATTATTATTTACACAAGCAATAGTTGGTGTTGTGTTGTCATCTGTATGGAGTGGAGTCTGGGTGCGCGAATGTGCAACGTAAACCGTTCTTTCGTCGAAATTATAGCAATATGGGCGCGCTTGTGTATGTCTGCCTTCTAATTTACAAATGTTGCCACTTCCCGACACTGTTTCAAGAAACGTGTCGCAGGCGCCTATTCTTCAGTTACCCGCGTGAACATCGAACAAGGTGTCGATAATACAGCCCAGTATATACGGCGGTGGGTGACCGTTGTCAAATGCCAAGTCGTTGCACTGAGGAACTCTGTTTGTGCACCCGGCAGATAATATATGTCGGAGGACCCTCCACATGTGTACGAAGTACTCAAGACACTGGCGTAATTCATGGACTTCGTGAGCACAACGACGTTTTCTGAGTTTTTTTCAGAGACAAAAATGTGTGAGGGTGATAAATTGTACGGCTCACGCGTAGGTTGTACACGTGAAAGATCCAGTGAGCGTCGACCACTATTCAGAAGAAGTGCTTCTCCGTCTTTCGCACTCAAAGTAGTCTCCAACAAAGCACATGTGGACATCCAGTGCCGCCGCAATGTATCAGCACTTCGCAATGTTGTGGCTCTCGGGTGTGCAACACTGTACTTCAGGATGACCCTTTCCTCCGTCTTGGTGTTACAAATACGTCGCAATTTCTTGCATGGTGATGGAGGGAAGAAGGAGGCCTATAGCTCAGTTTTCGTTGATTTCTAGGAATGCCTGAACGTGTCATTAGAAGAATGAGCCGCCAAGGAATCCCCTCAAAACGCGGCATTCCTTATTTTCTACACAGTGATGTAACGGGGGCACTGGAAATCTCCTTGACTTCTGGCAGTGAGGATTAGCTGTCACAATGATGTAAGAATTATACACATTTTGAATGGTAGATGTACTCTTCGGCGTTGTACGGTAGATCTACTCATCGGCATTGTACACGAGGGCAGCGATCACCACACGCAGCGTAAATAATGAAACACACCTAGGGGGATGACAATTATTTTACTCCTCTTACGTCAAAGGAACTAAACATCGCAAATATTTTTGTCCTCCACCGTCAAAGGAACTAAACATGCACTCAGGCACTCAGGCAATTTCGCGCACTGAAAGCGCGACTGGAAGGAGCAAGGCTGCGCGTGTGCATGTGCGCGTATACGAATCTATCTACACATTCTGAGTGTGTGCATGATTGCTGATGAAATGGGGACACGAAGAGAGATGCGTGTTCACCTAGACATATACGGAGGCCTCCTGGTATATCTGTGTCTTCTGAGGACGCGAGTGATCGCAAACGAAAGGAGGACACAAAGATATATGCGTGTTTACCTAGACGAATACGTAGGCCCGCTAAGACTAGTACATGTGACTGTGGCACACACAAGATGATTATGCGGAAAATTGCACAATAAGGGAGGTGCCGCACGTTATTGAAGTGGGGTCAAACTAAGTTCTGTGTAAACCATGCGTGACACGAGTGAGCCCATTTAGGGGTGTGGAAAGTGTGTTCATGAGGAGGTGCACGTATGAACTGTTGCTCCACTGTGAACTACGTGGTGTTCATTCATATGTATTACATGCGAAGCATGTCGAACGTGAGGCAGAAGAATGCAAAAACGCAGTGTGTAGCCTACTGCAACGGTTTTGGCTAGTTGGGGTGAAGAAGAAGAGGGCGCGCACGGAATTGAACCATGAACCTGCCGATCTGCAGTCGGCCGCTCTACCATTGAGCTACACACCCTTCGCCCCCCCGCCGCGAATTGTTGTTCTAAAGCAGTTCATAACTTTCCCTCTTCCCCCGACGACTTACCAGCGAGTGTGTGCCAATCAGAACATGAATCCCAGTCTCTGTACGGAGTCGCGCGCACACTGTCTAGGACTGAGGACTCAAATCTGATTTACCCAAGAGACTTACAGGAAGCTGGAAGGAAGGTCAGAGCCCGCGGTCTAGGGGACGAATAAACCGTTGTTCACAGAGGGACTTAGTAGGTACCGGGCTATAAGAACCTCTTCGAGCGACAGCTTTTTTGTGCAAAGCCATGGCCCTTTCACCTGCGCGCCTCGCACCCGCCCCATGAGTACCAGTGATACGTGCGAGGTATCCTTTTGTGTACCCGAAATGTTGCTGAGAGCACAAATCTCACACTTCTCTTCAAGCGGCATCTTCTCATGTCCCATTGTGTAGAGTTAGCCGTTTTGTGAACAACAGTTTATTCCTCCTCATTGTATGCATGATATCCAACCTCATCTGCACCCTACGGGTCAGTCTCTCCGGTATACCGTGGGGAGCGTACAGCGCAGGCAGTATGGAAGCCTGTCATTAGGTGTAATACATATTAGGAACACATATTAGGAAATAAGTGGACCTTCAACCTGACAGTGTATCTGTGCAGGTCTGTGAAAAGTCACATTCTCTCATTTTCCTTTTGAGGTTTGATTACCGACGCCGTTCTTGTGGACACCCCCCGCAACGTCGGCGCAGCTCCAACAGCCACGACGGTACGGTCTCCCACGCAGTGCCTGAACTGAACTGAACCTTGCTATTATTTCTTTCAAGTACCAAGCTCCCTCAGACAGACAAAAACTGTCCCCGCTCGATGAAAGAGTCTCCGCTTGGAAAAATGCGTACATATGTGGGCATCCGCTTGCAGACGATTACCTCATCAGATACCCGTAAGTAAAAGCTTGCTTGCAGTGCGCAGAGAAAACACGTCAGCGTCCGCTACACTGACTTTGAGCTTTCCCTTTCCGACAGGGTGCATATGGGGTATCATCTTTCCTTCGAGTAGTCAAAATCCTTCTTTCTGCAGCGTGCTTGTAGACATGTAGATACGCTGGCGAGGTCAGCATCGTTCTAGCTGCACCGAGCTTGCCGCCACGTAGACGCGCTGGCGTGCGTCTCGATGTGTGTCGCGAAGAACCTTGACTAGTTCATCTCAACTGGTGTATGTGTGTGTCTGTCTGTGTGTGGTATTCGTCTGCTGGGGGGGGGTGTATACGTCATCTCTGCGAGTATGACGCATGAACTCGTGTAGTATTATGCATGTGAGGGTGCAAAGAAAATGGTCGTCACCACGGGTCAATCTATAGTTCTGCGTGTCCGTTGCTCTGTATGTCCGTTTTGATGAACCTGCTACACCTGCCACTGCGGAATGCCCACAGGTGCCAGTGAGCTCGCGGCGAAACACTCGTGTAGAACTTGCAGTGTAATGCTGCGGCGTAGATGTACAGCAAGACGGTCAACAGTCGCCCACGTACAGGTCAGACTCCATCGCGACCGACTCTCCAATGAGCCTCACGGATATGAACGGGAGAGACTGTCTCCTCTGTATATTCCCTTTTCTCTTTCAGCATATACGTGTACTAATATGTATATATATATATATACACATATATGGAGATATACACGTTCGAGGAGACACAATAGGGCCGCCCGGACAGCAGTCCACATTTCAGGTGGTCCACACGGTTCGTAAACGTATAGATCAAGAATACTTGAGCGCGCCTCATCTCCCCCTCGCTTTGTTTTGTCTTAAAGAGTAACATGAAGTCCACGGAAAAGCTACTAAAGACGGTATATGGGGAAAAATTCCGTTCGAGTGCTCCCTCGCTTTTCCCACCTAGTCGTACCTTTCCTTTTTGTCCTTTTTGTCCTTTTTGTCCTCTTATCTGCGAGGGTCTCCCTGCAGAATATCAGCAAACACCGAGGTGAATTTCACTTCGCATATCAGCGTCTTTGTTGCGTTGGCGACTTTGGTGTGTGCTTCAACCCAATGTGTATATGATGCCAGAGGAGGCACAAATTTTCGTCTTTACTTGTCTCCATTGCCTTCTTCCTTTCTTCTGTGGTGGGGTTGAGTGCGATGAAACCACCCACACTACGCGTGCCGAAATCTTCTGCGCGGCACGAACAAGCTCCTCGCATTCCTCACGTGCTGCGAGCAAGGCACCAGAAACCGCAGGAGGTAGACAAGCAGCACCACCACTCGACTTGGAGTAGAAGCGCAGCAGCCGCACGCCAACGCAGCAGAGAGGGTGCACGACAATAGGAAAACCAAATGTTTATGCAGCAGTGAGAGGAGGAGAACGGACAACACCAGCAGCAGCCACGCTATCAGGCGCAGCCACAGAGCCAGCAGCTGCAGCCGTAACGGTGTGGAGAGCGAGCTATTTAAGCAGCGAAGCAGCAACAGCGACAGCAGTTCGTGACCCAACAGAGAAAGAAAAGGACACATCGCGGGAAGGCGTTACTGCCGCGTGTAAGGGACACCAGCACATAGACAACGTCTACCGCGGGGGTCGGCGGAAGTCGTAGCAGCAGCAGCAGCAGAAGCACAGCGTGTGAAGAGCGTTCTCCCGGTGATGTCTCCCGCCACATCAGCAGCAGCGACCGCAGTAGCAGTGTGGACACACAGCAGCCGCGACAGTCCCCGTCGCAGCAGGTGGCTGCCGCCAACCGCCCGAGCGCAGCGACTTGCCAGCAGCAAGCAGCCCTCACAGAGCACGCAGAACATCTTTCTTTGCACGTGCAGCCTTTAAACAACACCTGAAGGGCCGCGGGAGTACTCTCAACGACAGCGTCGCACCCACCGCAGGAGGCGCTGCTGTGTCGTCAACTGTAGCAGCAGCAGTCCCAGCCGCCGCGTCAGCAGGAGCACCCAACGCGCCGGTGTATCAGCGGGAGCGGCTGGGCAAGTAGGAAGGAACTGCAGCAGCGTGTTCTCATTCAGCTCGTGAAACTCAGCAGCAAACGCTGCAAGCTCTGTTGCCTCGACGGCGGCAGCAGATGTGTAACAACTGCCCCGGTACGTCCGAGCGAGAACAGTGCAGATCGATCTCCCGGTGCAGCGTCTTCTTCATTAGTAGCAGAAGCAGCAGGTCTCCCAGCAACGACAGGAGAAGCAGTAGCGGCCCACCACCACCACGACGTTGCCTCAGTCATACAGACGGCGTTATAACCTCGCCAGCACGCTCCTCTCATACAGCGAGAAGCAGACGACCCAGGAGGCGTGTCCCCGCAGTAGCAGCAGCAGCAGCAAGAGAGTGTCGGGCTGCCAAGCTGGCGTAGCGTTGTATGGCTGCAAGCTGAGCCTGTTACAGGCTATCAGGAAGCCATATCACCACCTGTCCTTCTCTGTAGGATTACCCTGTGTTTGTCACGCGCGCCGTGTGCCTTGCTCGCATCTCTGGGCACTGCTTCCTTGCACCTCGTCTTTCTTTTGAAGAGGCACGTCCTCCCTCTTGCTTCGGGAGGGCCCCCTCCGCAGGACGTGCACGCGTGCTGGTCGTCTTTCGTCTGCCTTCGACAAACGGCCGTTCTTTGCACAGCGTCCGTCAACTCTCCTTCTTCCCGCCGAGGCAGGACCATGGCTTCCTTTCGTTCTGCACCCCCCGCGTGTGCTTTTCGTTTGCGAAGGCGACACGTTATCACCTTCACGCCTCCCGCTCTCTGGTGAGGCCTTCTTACACGCCCGTTTATTTACCGCATCCTTGAGGAAGGTGTCTGCGGGGGAGAACTTTGTGTCTCACGTGCTTCTGACCACCCGCACGTAGACTTACACGTGCGTAGGACGACGACCCCTGGCGTGACGCCGCCTCTTTCTTCTTGTGTCGGCCCGGCATGCCTGAGAGTTTGTTGTTGCTTAGGTGACAGACAAGAGACACCATCGAGCTACTCCTACTCCGGGCCCTGCGGCCGTAGCTGCTGTGTTAGGCCCCCTACGGCTGCTGCTGCCCGATATGCTGCAGCTGCTGCTGACGGTGCGCCTGTGAATCACTTCACTGTCCTGCTACAGCAAATGTAGGCACACACTTTAGAACAGTCCTGCAGGTCCAGCACAAGCTGCCTCCCTTCGTCTGAATTCTCTTCTGCGGACTGTCTTCAACAGCAAGGCCCTCATGATCCCACCTGCCTTCCCTCTTGAGAGTACCTCTGCCGCCGGGTGCCCTCTCCTGCTCTCTGTCCTGCGTGTGCTGTTGTCTCGACGTCTTGTGCTTCTGCTGCACTGCACCTGCTGCTGCAGCAGCATTCTGTCGCTGTCGCCCGTGCTGTTGTCGAGCCCCCGCCTGCTGCTGTTGTTGCCTTCTCTGCCGGTCTTCTCGTGTTCCACTACCCCGTGCTGCTGCCGCTAGATCTCGCACCGCTGTTGCGCACACGGTCGGGCTGACTGATGGGCGTCTCCTTCCTTCGGAGTGACTTAGAAAACATCGCGGCTGCGTTGAGGCTGCAGGATTGCTACTTGCAACCTGCTGTTCATTTTCAGGAGGCGTCGCTTGTCCGGGAGGCGGCTGCTCCAGCCTTTGCCACCTGCACCGGCTACAGCTGCGCATGCTTTCTTCCCCCGCACGGGTCCTTCCACACACGACAGCAGCCTCTTCACACACGTGCGCTACGCACTGCTGCTCTCGGCGACCCGCGCGCACGCGCCGCCCCGTCCATCCTTCCTCTGCCATGGTACCTGCTGGTGGGGCTCTTACACGTTTATGGCGCCTGTCTCCCGCAGTCGCACGCACACACGCGTGGGTGAAGGCCCTTTGTCGGTCGCGTCTTTTTTCTTCTTGTGTTTGCGACCCTTTTTGCCGCAGCATAACGTTCCCGATGTGGTGCCGCCGCCGTTCGCTTTCCCTTCTTCTTGCGGCCTCTGCTGCGCCGTTTATCCTTTACCGCCTCTCCGCAGGACGTGCTGCTGCTCACGTGATCGCCAGTCTGCTGCACGCTGCCGCGGGCAGTCCTACCTGTCGAGCTGTCGCTTCTCCTCTTCCCACTTCTCTTGCTGCTGCGCCTTCGCCTCCTGTCAAAGCTCCTCCAGCATGTTCTGGTCCTAACCCTGTGTACACTTCTGGGGCTCCGGTCACTGCTGCAGCAGCAACTGCTTCTTCTCCCTTCGATTATTTGTCTGCTTCACTTCCCCCTTCCTCTTGCTCTTCTTCCGCAGTTTTCCCTTCTGTCCGTCCGCGTTCTTCCTCCTCTTCATCTTCCTCCCGCTGCTCTGCCTCTCCCTCGTTTTGTTTTCTCTTCCCTTTGTTGTCGCCTTCCTTCTTTTCCGCTGCACTCCAATCTTGCCTCTCCTCTTCCCGTGCTTCCCCGTCTCCCTCATCTTTGCTCTCGTCTTCTTCTTCTTCTCGGTCTTCAGCCGGTTGTGTTTCTTCTCCTGCTCCAGCTGCAGCAGCAGATGCCTCACTGAGGCAGGCCTTTTGCACAAGAGGCCAGGCCTCGCCGCGCAGGCTGGCCGCGACGCCGAGCGAGGAGCAGCGACAGCAGCAGCAAAAACAGAAACTAGAAGAGAAGCAAACAGCAGCGGCAGAGGATATACACGGCAAGAAAACGTTGGACGACTTGAAAAAGCCCCTTTCCATCGTCGGCATCTGCGTCTTGGCCGTTGTAGGTTCTATCGCTGTTACTGCTGGCACAGGAGGTACGTCCCATCACAAGCAGCGCCGTCCGCCAGCAGGAGAACAGCAGCGCGACAGCTCAGCAGCAGTGGCAGCAACAGAGAAGCACCAACAGCAGCAGCAGCCTAGCACCAGTACGAAAAAGCAGGCAGCATCGGCGACAGCGCAGCAGCACCCAGGCGTAGCGTCAACGCTGAGAGACCAGCCACACGGCAGTGGCCGCAGCAGAAATTAAGCAGTGCAACCGTCACGGCAGCAGCAGAGCAGGAGCAGCACCTTCCGTCCGCGCATAAGCAGCGACGTAGCATAGAAGCATCGCGACGAAATCTGCTGACATGGGAAGTCGATATTCGCCGCTTACACGTTTGGATAGACAGACAGGCAACGGGAGATGCTTCTTCCTGCGAAAGCATGGCGTGCCCTTGCAGAAAGTTCGGGGGTCGTTAAAGAAGATAGACAGAGGTACGCACCAGTGCGTAGCCACACACACAGGAGCAAAAGTAGCCGCCCTCCCCAGGGGAGCCGCGTCGCTACCTCGTTCTGCCTGTATCGTTCTATCTCTCTTCCTGCTCGTTTACTCTCCTCGGCGCATGCACTCGCAGGAGGCAGACAACTGGGAAGTGGCTGTCTGGCGTTTCTATTCGGCCGGCTGCTGTATTTTCCTTCGGTCACATATTAGTGTCTGCCGACACGCAGCTGCCAGTCTGTCACATAGGCGTATGTATATATCTTTATGTACACGTGTGCATACGTATACGTATGTGTATGAGTCAGTTGACGACAGCTTTGGAGACTTGCAGGAGGGGGTGTAGGTGGGAGGGGCAGGCAATGCATTGGTCTGTCTTTATATATAGGTGTCGGCAGGTACACACATCTCCTTCTTGAGAGGTAGGTAGGGGCAGGCAGTACACATATCTTTCTTCAGACGTAGGTAACGGCAGGCAATACACGGGGCTTCCTTCAGATGTAGGTGGGGGCGAGTAACACACGTCTCTTTCTCCAACATTGTTCCACGTCTCTGTGGCGCGCAAGGATGGCCGCTTCTGTGCATAATGGGATGGAGGGCATGCAGTACACGTCTCACGTGTATACATATATGCATCTGCGTGTGAACACCAAGACTTCATACATACACGCGTCTTATCGATTTAAACGTGCGGTGTATGAGCCTGCAAGGCTCGGGAGAAATTTTCTTGAAAGCCGGCGCACTGGCGTCTCGTGAATGAGTCAGAGGGGGGTGTGAGTCTTCACGCACATCACCACCGGTGTCTCTGTCTGTGAACAAGCGTTCACAGACGAGCTGCTCACATGGGTACACATACATATGCGTGTATACACGTGTACGTGTGCTGGATGAGACACGCATTTCTCTCCAGTCTCGTGTTTGTGTATATATATGTATACATCTGTATATCTATATCTATCTATATATATATAAATATATATGTATATACATATGTATATAGACATATATATATATACATACATATTTAGACAGACATATATATATATACACATATATGTATATATACACACAGACACATATATATACAAATTAAAGACTGGAGAGGATGGACACTTGGATATAGAGTCGTCTTGTAGATTGAGAGCGCATACTTCTTTCATCTGGGGTGAAGGACTGAGGAGTTTCTGCCGATCTTCTGTGCGCGCGTCTCCGCCGAGAGCTGACTGTTGCTGCTTTACCCCCCGGACTTCCTTGACAATCGCGCGTGCATACGGCACTGGCTGCGTATGCGAGCGCCTCTGTGGCCCAGCAGCAGAACGCGCGCCAGCGGCGGACTACCTTCTTCTGCCGACGCTCGACAAGCGACAGCGGCGGCAGCGGCAGCCTCAGAGCAGCAGCGGCTGCATGGAAAGCGGAAGAAAACTCGAGGCGGGGTGAACAGAGGAGCAACGCCAGTGAAGCGTCAATAATGTATCCTTTCATTTCCCCACCGAAACACCTGAGCGGCGAAAGAAATCTGTCAACCTCCACATGCGCCCCTACGTCGACACACACACACACACACACACACGTATATATACATAGATACAGATGTGTGTTTCTATACGTCAGTATACATACAGAGATATATGGACGGCTACAGACACATATATGTATGAGAATATCAAAAGACATGCCGCTTGTACGCTCGTGGCTGCAAGTTTTTCTCAAGGAGGCGTTGTCTGTTTTTGCTGCATGGGGAGAGCGCAAGCGGCGTTGTGACGTTGCACCGTTGCGCATGCAGGTGGCGCAGTGTTTGTGCCGGTCCTGTCACTCCTCATGGGATTCAGCACGTATGAGGCGACGGCGTCAAGCCAGGCTCTGATGTGTGGCTGCTGTCTTGCCGGCACTCTGTTGAATTTCTTCCGGAGAAATCCGTTCGTCGACAAACCCCTCATCGACTCAGATATGGTAGGTCAAGGAACCGCAGCGGCAGCAGCAGCCGGAGGCTTCTTCTGCTGCTCTCCTCGCTTCGAGAGAAACCGGTAGCAGCGGCAGTGCTGCTTCGCGTGGTCCCGCGGAAAAGAAACGGGGCATCCTTTGCAGAAGCAGCAGTCGGTGTATCATGTCAGGCGAAGAAGTCGGTGTAGAGAAAGAAGCTGCTGCTGCTGCAGCGTCGGTACTAGTGCGTAAGCGCTGAGTCATGTGGACGAGAAAGCACCCACAGCCGCAGTAACAGCAGGAATTGTCTGTCTCTCTCTCCTTATTGCGTCAGAGAAACGCACCAGGTATAGCTGCAGTCGTCGTTGTTAACGTGAACCGAGTCCGTACACGTGCGCGCCTGTGTATCATATAAGAGGACGCGTGGAGTACAGCTGAAGCCTTTCGACAGCCGTTGGCCGTTCGAGGTTATCTTAGGTCTAAGTTTCGAGCTCTGCAGTGCTTGTCTCTGTGTCTCAGCGCGTTGAACAAGTGTAAACAAAGTGCGTGCGTGCAGCGGGGTTTCTAGCAGGCATGAAGAAGATGTGGACATTTGTAGGGAGACAGGGAAGACAGCAGGGCTGCGTGTTGCCTATGAAAGTGGAAGTATTTGACTACACAGAGAGAGGGTCAACGCAGAGGTAGAGAGAGAAGAAAGTCAACGACGACCGCGTGAGAGCGGTGGTGATAAGAGCGGCTCAGCAGGTCTGCGGTCTCATCCGTAGAGACTCTGCCTCCTCACGCCTGGGAGCGATTGGTGCCAAGACACAAAACCGTCTCAACAGAAGCGCTGTCGCCTTGGGAGAAACGCACGCACACACACGTGTGTGCGCATGCACCTCTCTCCGTCTCTGGCGAAAGTACTTGCCTCTGGTGTACGTACACCTCAGCCAGTGCGTCGTACGCGCGTCTGGTGTATGGACACCTCAGCCAGTGCGTCGGTGTGCCCCTACGTGCACGTGGACGTCGAGGGTTTGACGCATCGAGCCGTGGCTGGGGGCGCAGAGCCAGCTGAACGGATGCGCGGACGCATATTATTGTTCCTCTGTTGAGTCTTCCTGGATCTTCCACATACATATTCGTTGCCATACCTGTGCGTGCACAGGACGTCGCACAGCTGTCTCCTACATTTTGCTGTCACCGGCGGTCGCTGTTTATATATAGATGCGTCCAGTGTGCGTCTCAGGAACGCGTGTGCATGTGCTTCTATTGCATGACACGGCTCCTCCTGTCACTTCGTCAACGTGTTCCACAGGGCGATCTTCTGCAGCCAGGCAGGAACTGCAAAGTAGGATAGAGGCCGCACATACATGCACGCACACATACACATGTGTCATGTATACGTCTGTAGACACACAAACGTCCATTTCGTCCGCGGCACACGCAAATACATACATGTAGACTGTCTCACGTGCATGTCCGCCTACACACCTATCGTTGCTGTACCAGTGTGTGTACAGACAGACAGACACGAATATATATATCTCTCCCTCGTACTTCATAGACACTTCTCGAGCCAGGCTTCGAAGGACGGGTCGCGCTTTATCCACTGATGCGTAGTTAGCAACCGCGGCGCTGGAGCAGGTGAGGGTGTTGGCACCCCCCGCCTTTTGCTCTTCTCAAGCGCCAACAGGGGACCGTCTGCACGGGGGGTGTGGCTTGCTGCTGTCTGCCTGTGTGCGCGAGAGCGGCTGAATCTGCCTACGTGCGTGAGCGTAGTTGCACTTCCTTGGTGCTCTGCTTGAACGCAGGGGCAGTCACTCGTAAGAGGTCATAGGGTTGGCGCCGCTTGGGAAGAAATTTTCGTTTTTCGTGTCTCTTCTACGTAATTGCTTGTGTGTGTGCATCCGCGGTGGCTGTGTGCCGGCTCGCACGGCGGTTGCTCTTCTCGTGTTGCACGGTGTGTTCTGTTGCTGAGCTGCTGCAGCACACCCTCCCGACGGTTCTGCTGCGTTTTTTCGTGTGCTAAGCGGTTTCTGCTGCGCCGCAGAAAACCCGGGCTTGCTGCTGCTGTGTGTCTACAGGCGCTGCTCCTGGCGCCGATGCAGATGTTTGGGGCATCGATTGGAGTAGTCGTGAACCACTGCCTTCCTGCCTGGTTGATTGTGCTGCTGCTGGTCGTCTGTCTTTCGTACGAGGGCTGGAAGCTGCTGCGCAAATTTTTCGCGCACCCTGCTGCCCCAGACACTGCTGCTGCTTCAGACGCTGCTGCTGCCCCAGACGCTGCTGCTGCTTCAGACCCTGCTGCTGCCCGAGGCGCTGCTGCTGCTCCAGACACTGCGGCTGCTCACGTTGCTGCTCTGTCTGCTGCCCACGCCGCTGCCGCTGACGCCGCTCGTGCGGCTGCTCCTGCTGCTGCTGGTGCCGCAGCAACGCGGAGGGCGGAACCCCCACGTGCTTCAGCTCCTAACGGGGAAGGTCAGTATGCCAGTGATGTTGCTGCTACTGGTACGGCTGCTGCTGCGACGTCGAAAGGGGCCGCATGCTCCGCTGGAGGGGCGCCAGGAAGCGCAGCAAATCCTGCGACCCATGTCTTAGTCGCAGAGACAGTAGTAGCAGCTGCACCACCGAGGCGATTCGAAACGACGGCAGAAGGAGGAGGAGCAGCAGCAAGAGTCGACGCAGCAGAAGCAGAAAACGAAGGGATCACAGCAGAAGGTACAGAGGGAGCAGCAGCAGCGACCGCAGCAGCACTCGGGGCAAGGACGGCAGGAGGAGAAGGATGGCTGGCGAAGGAATACAGAGAACCTTCGGAAGTTCAAATCAAAGATAGTGTTGCTGGTGCTGCACATGGACAGAACGCGGCAGCTTCTTCTTATCTGCGTCATCCGTTGGCTGCTGTGTCAACTGCAGCTGCCACTGCCGCTGCTACTTGCGACTCTTCAAGGACAGGAGGGAGAGAGACAGAGCGTCGTGCAACGCCTGCTGCTGCTTCTAAAATTGCTGCCGCATATGCAGGGGGGACGTCTGCTGCAGCCGATCTTTCTGCTGCTGCCGCAGTTGGTGACTCGACTCATCCCCAGTTTGCTGCTACAGGTGCTCTGGCCGCTGCGGCTGCGGCTGATAAGACTGCTGCTCGTGATACTGCTGTTGTTGAGACAGTCGTTCACCCTGCGGCCGACACCAGCACGCCTGCAGCCAGTGCCGTGGGTCCTGCTGCTGCCGCTGTTACATGCCAAAGTCGAGGACATGCCGGTGCTAATGCGGCCTCTTCAATTCTTGAGCTTTGCCCGCTAGTGGCCGGTAAGTAGCACGCGCCTGCAGAGGTAAAGTGGCAGGACTGTTATGCGTCGAAGATGATGGACGTCCGTTAATTTCTGTTTCTCTGTCCATTCTCCCGTTGTGCGCCCCTACACCAAGCGCCCACCAGGTGCCTTGCACCACTACTACTATTTTGCTACGATTTCTCTTGTAAAACAAGCAACGCGCGACACAGAGGGCAAATGTGAAGTGTTCAGACAGCCAATTTTTAATGAATAGTGAAGTTTCACTGGCAAGCCCTGCCGCCGTGTCTCCGACGATCTGAAGGCCGCCTGCGCGTCCAAGGGCCGCGCACGCGGCGCAGATACGCAGAGACGTGTCCCGACGTGAAGATCTGTGCGATGCCAGCAGTGCGAAGCAGAGAGAAGATTTGATTTCTTTGATGTGTTGCGGTGACCTCGTGGACGACGACAGGCGCGAAAGATGCTTCTTCGGACGCAGCAGTCAACACTCCGGTAGATATATCTGAGCCGATAGCTGCAAGCAGGCCTAGCCCTGCAGGTCGACAGGCTCGCTTGGACGAAGGGCGCTACCGAAAGATTTAGCCGTCGCCGCCGCCGTCCACCCAGCATCCCCTGCGTCCAGACGTACGCGAGCACGTCTGTGTCTTTCTGTTCTATACGCATGTGGGGTGCCCAAGCAGAGCTCTGCACCGCTCACTTGTGTGCGAGACATATATATATATATATATATATACGTGTATCACGTACCCTACCATCCACCCATAGGAAATGTTCATCTACAGAGACGGATCAGCGCCAAGCTTCACAGTAGACCTGCCCAATTACGACGGCAAGAGGCATCACCGAAGAGGCCTGTACGGACCAGCCGCCGCGGAGAACTGCCATCGCCACGCGCGGGGGCCGGAGAGGTTCATAAGCCCCAGGGACTTTGTAACAGATGCTCACCTTACACGGGATGGATAATCAATATATATGTACATATATTTGTATATAAATGTACGTCTTACAGAGGTGGGAGCTGCCCCTTATGTTTGCGGCGAGACTTCTCTCTCTATACGTGTATATATGAGTGTGGGTGTACGAGTGCTTGCAGTGGAGGACGTTTGAGTAGGTACAAAACTATGCATTTACATGTGTATAGAGAGAGACAGAGAGAGACGCAGAGAGAAACATTGAGGCGAAGAGACGGCGAGAAAAATTCGGAAATAACAGGAGAGGGACAGGGAGAAGCAGAAAAGGATGCGGTGTTCACACGTCAGTAACCAGATAGCTAGAAACACGAGAGTGTCTCTATAGATGGAGAAACAGAGAGAAAAAAAGAAAGAGATAGAGAAGGGCAGAAAAAGGAAGAAGGGAGCTGAGCTGACCTACAAATAGGTAGATAGCCATGTACACTCATGTATCTGCTTGCCTGTGTAGGTTTATATGAGGGGCTGCATGTTTGCCTCCTTCTGAGTGGGCGTGGTCTGTGTCCTGCCTTTTTCTGCGGGCGCGCTTGTTGCTGCGTCCCGCTCCACGCGCTCAGGCCCGCAGCAGCAGCAGCAACAACGAGCTGCTACTGCCCGCATGAGGAAGAGAAAGAGCAGCAGTTTCTTCCGCTCTTTGCTGCAGGGAATGCGGCGACAGTCGAAGAAGCGCGAGCTCAAGGTGAGGCCGCGGTCCACGTCAGGGCATGTCGAGAAGTGGTGACCCGGCCACAGCACCTTCTCCCCACCACTACACTTTTCCACACATGTCTCTGTCCTGCAGCCCGAGCAGCAGGAAGAAAATACTATGCGTTTCTGCCGCTGTGTTGCACCCACAGCGGCTCGGCGTCTGCACACGGCCCTGCGTGTTTTAGCCTGTACATATGAGCATTTGCAGTGTATTCACATCTATATATACAAATGTATACTTCCATGTGGGTCTGCGTAGTGTGAGGTTACGGCTGCACGCGTCGAGGCAGATGTCTGGGTGGGCAGGTGCCCGTCGTATGTGTGGCAGCGCTAATGTGTAGGCGCTGCATGCGAAGAGGCGTGTGTTTCCTGCGGTCGTTTAAAAGAGAGGTGAACGGCGCGCCTGTAGCTTCCTCGCAGAGGTCACTTTTCTCCCGACTCCTCTGCGTCTGTCCATATGCGTGACGAGACAAAAATATGCGTGGGTACACGAAATAGAGGGACAGAGAGAAATCTACCGCAGCTCTGTGGAGTGGAGTTGGTAGTCTTTTTGGCCTCTCTGTAAATCCGTAGCCATTGACACACACACACACACACAACTCTGCACGCCTACAAATATATATATACGCGTATACATACGTATGTTATACGCATGCAAATAAATCTATACATATATATACATATAATATACGCATACACACAATATATACATATATACGTGTTATACGCATACACATAAACATATACATACGTATATATATATATATATATATATATCATACGCATACACATCAGTGTACACATACATATACGCACACACATAAGTATATACGTATGTAAGTTATAAGCATGGATGTGTATATACATATATATGTATATATATATTACGTCTCGGAGAGAGAGCCTGCGGCACGTCACACGCTGCAACCATGCGTTGGGGGGGGGGGGGGGCAAGACGAAGGCACCCGGCGTCCCTCCGTAAAACTCGCTCGTGTGTAGCTTTGTCTGTCTGTCTCTGTTTTCTCCACACGCATGTAAGGCACAGCAAAGGGTGTATATACATATGTGCATTTTGTTTGTATAGTCTGGAGAGGTGTTCACGTCCGTAGATATATATGTGTCCATAAAACGGAATATGTAGGAATATCTAGAGACAAAGAGGGAAAGGTGTATATACATATGTACACTATGTATCTACACTCCACGCGTATGTAGAATATGTTTCTACATACGTGTGCATAAAGTGCGTGTAAAATATACTTATACGTAAGTGCGTATATCTATCTATATATATATATCCCATATGAGTACGTACATATATGTGTATAAGAGTACGCACATATAGAAGTCCGTATAAGTTCACACATATGTAAAACCAGGTACGAATAAGTAGAAGAAGAGCGAAAAGGTGTGTTTACATCCGTACATTATGTTTTATGTACAAAAACACATATATAATACGTTTTTGTAGACCTGTACCTATATACGTACATATATATATGTGTAGATACAAGACGAAGTACGAATATGTAGAAGTACCTATACACATATATATATATATATATGTGTATATATAGAACTAAGTACGAACACATGGAGAGAGAGAGAAAAGGGCACGACTGTGTGGACGTGATGTACGTATATACCATATAAAACGAGGCTCGAACCCAAGTGTGTAGGGCAAGCCACGCATGTGTGTGCATGCGGCGACACTTTTAACTACATCCACACACATACATGCAGATATACACACGAAATTCTACGTACCTATTACATTCCAGGACACGTGTCTGCCTCTATATGTGTGTATATACATGCAGCTACACACAGGAAATATACGTATATACCACACAGGGGCCTGTTTGCCTGCATGTGTGTCTATATATACATACCGACATACTTATAAGTAGACATGCTGGCACGCGTAGCTAGGCACCAAGGTTCGGAAACGTGGACCAGGATGGTGGACTCTCTGCCTTTTTGCCTGTCTGTGTATGCACGCGTGTGTGTGGGCTGCGCAGAGCTGGCTCTTCTTGCTGCTAGTGTGGCTCTTGAACATTCTTCTGACGTACATAAAAGGAGGGAAGCGGTCCTCGCAGCACCTCGTAAGACGCGCTTCTTCTCTTTTTTGAAATGCTCCACCCCTCCGACGTTGTAGGGTGCTCCCAAGTTTGAGAGAAAGTGCTACATCAATAACAGGTGTGTGAATAGCTAACTCAGTGAAGTCCGATCTCAAAGTACCAGAATCCAGTACTGACTGTGTCCCTAGTTTCACTACCAAACACATACCTCTGGTTCAGAGCCAAGAAACGCATCCGTGCTGCATGGACGCAGCAGCCGGTGCTGTTTCAGCAGCTCGACAGTCAACAACAAGGGTACCCATCTACGTACGAACCCGCACACATGCCAGCACACAAGTATAGCCGCAAAATCATCTTCGTAGGTAAAAACGTCACTTTCACCTGTGCAGACAAGATCCAGGTAGGCCACGCTGGGAGTGGGACGTACGTGGACAGCTCTTTGTCTATACACAGCTGTGGGGTTTGTGCTGACACACCTCTTTATATGTATGCGTTATGCTATATATGTAGTTTTGTTGGCGCCTTTACACACATGTATATACATGCTTTTTGAGTATATGCATGCGTGGACAGATTCAAGAGAGCGCCCTGCGAAGCCGCACCCAAGAATGCAGTTGCACAGTGTTCAAAAGGTTTGGTTTTCTCCTCTTCCCTGAGTTAGTGTCACCACTTCACTTTTCGGTGTACATCGTCTGTTTCTGTCTCTCCGCATTCCGCGCCCCCGCCCTCTTCTTCTGTCCCTCCCCCTCCGGCTTCTCCTTTTCCCTCTTCTTCTTCTGTTCTTTTTTCATGTGTATTTTCTCTCCCTTCCTGCATCTCGGGTGGTGCGCATCTGCCATGTTTTGTCAGCCGTGTTGCTTCCTCTCGTGCGTCTCCACCCGAGAATTTGGGCGGTCCGCGCTACTTTTCTGTAGCAGAGCGGGCCAGCAGGGGGAGCACAACTACCAACGAAGGGTCAGCTTGTGAAGAAAGAAGCAGCCGGTGCCCTCCTGGTGACTTCGGGTCCTGCTGTCTCTGCTGCTGCTTCACGTTATCCCCGATCTTCATCGGCTTCTGCTGTTTCTGTTCCGCCGCAGCCTCACCTGCTCCGAGCCCCCGTTCCATGATGCTGTTGCTGCTTCCTCTGCTGGTGCTGCTTCCTCTGCTTCTTCTGCTGTCGCTGCTTCCTATGCTTTCTCTGCTGCTGCTGCTGCTTTCTCTGCTGCTGCTGCTTCCTCTGCTGCCGCTGCTTCCT
>KL647288.1:8805312-8853710 GCA_000727475.1 Sarcocystis neurona | reverse complement strand
CTGCTTTCTCTGCTGCTGCTGCTTCCTCTGCTGCCGCTGCTTCCTCTGCTGCCGCTGCTTCCTCTGCTGCCGCTGCTTCCTCTGCTGCCGCTGCTTCCTCTGCTGCTGTTGCTGCTGCTCCTCCTCTTCCTTCTTCTGTTACTGCGTTGACTGTCGTGGATACTGCAGCTTGTGTTGCCTTTCGCTGTGTTGCTGCTTCGCACACTGCTGCTGCTTCGCACACTGCTGCTACTTTGCATGCTGCTGTTGCTTTTCGTCCTGTTTCAACGTCCACCACGGCTTTGATGTCTGGTGCTCCTGCTGCATTGCTGTGCCCCCTGTGATGCTGCTTTTGGTACTCTTATTTTTCTGCTGCTGCTGCCGGCCCCACCCTACTCGTGATTTTGCTGGTGCGCTTCTTTCTGCAATGCTGCTGCTGGTGCCACGTCTTATTCTTCTTCTGCCGCAAAATCGGCTGCTAAGGCATCTGCTTCTGCAACTGCTCCAGTATGTGACACCACCTCTTCTGCTGCTGCCTCGCAAGCCGTTTCCGCTACCGCAGCTGCTGCCCGGCTTTGTGCTGCTGACGACGTTTGTGCACCTGCTACTGTCGCTCCCGCTGTTGCTTCTTCTAGCTCTCTTTGCTGCAAGACCTTCTTCTTCGCTGCTGTCTCCCCTCCTCCTTCTGCTATCCGTCGTGGCAAAAGTCAAGCCAGGCGTATGACAAGGGTTCTCTGCGACTTGCTGCTAGGCGACTGAAACTTTCGCATGCCTCGCGGCAACAGCAGCTCTGGTCCTGCCTTCCGCACAGAACGTCTCCTCCTGTTCACACAGAGCAGAAACCAACATCCCTGCAGCAAAGAAACCGACGGGAGGTCGCTGTGTACTACCCCCTGCTTGTCGCACAGGCGCCTCACGTAAACGTGTATGTATATGTGTGGGTCCACATTTTTCTTCATATTCAAGAAGTCTTGCGTGGCATCGCTTCTCTTTCTCTGCTTAGGTGTTGCTGTAGCTTCTGTGTTCTTCGGTCGGATGCTTGCCTTTTCCATCCGCTGTTGCGATTCTTCACTGGCATTCTCGTTCTCGTAGTTTTCTCTCTTTATTATTTGTCTACGTTTCCTTCCCCACGCGTATCTTTCTCGTTGTCTTCCTTGCGGAAAATGCTTCTTCAGTTGCAGCTCACGACTGCTCCTGCCTTGTGGCTTGCTGTCGTGGGCGTCGAGTCCTCTCTCTCTGCAGCAGCTGCTGCTGCTTTGTGCGTGCCTGCGGTAGCTTCTTCTCTCCGTCAGGTCTGTGGCTTGCCGCTCCTTGCCGGTTTTCTCGGCTTATGCAGGTGGTCTCCGCATTAAGCGTTGCCTTTTCCGTGTGTATACGTTGCTGCTGTAATTCCGCTCCCCCGTGTGCGCCGACTTTGTGTTCTGCTTTTTCTGCGTATGGTCGAGAAATATGCTTCTGACCTCTGGCGTCCCTTTCTGCGGCTACTCTCCTGCGCCCGCAATTCTCTCCTCACCCCTGCACCGTCCCCTTCCTGCTCCTGCTGCTTGCAGACATTCCCTCTGCCCTACTGCGGCTGTCTGCGTCACTGCTGCTGCTGTTGTCCCAGCAGCGTGCTTCTTCTCAAGCACCGTCCCCTTGCTGCTGCTGCTGCTACTTCTGCTCCGTGCCCTTGCTGGCGCTGCTGCTGTTACCTCCAGACTTTCTTTCTACTCTGCTACTGCTTGCATCAGTTTGTGTGCCGCTGATGCTGCTGCTGCTGCGGGTGCCCTGTGAAGTGTTTCTCTGGCAGGGCCTCTTTTCTTTGTGGGCTGCGCGACGCGTCGTTGGCTGCTCGCTGTGTGGCTGCTGGAGCTGCTGTGTGCGCGTCTGCAGTCTGCTGCTGTTGCTAATCACTGCGCCCAGCTGCAGCAGCACCTGCAGGCTGCAGGTTGCCTTCTGTTGGCCGCTGCAGGCGGCGCTGCACCAGGGGCCTTGGCAGATTCTTCCCCACTTCGCCTGCTGCTGCTGCTGTCCTGTTACCCCGCTGCTGTTGCTGCCCGCGTCGCCGCTGCTGCTGTGGTGCTGCGGCTGCGCCTGCTTGCTCCCCGTGCCGTCTGCTGCAAGTCGCCGTGGCCGCCTTCGTGCGCGTCTCTGTAGGTCCCCTTCTGTTCGGCGGGGTACTGGGTCATCTATGTTCTGAGCAGCCTTTTCCTCGTCGGCTGCGCCCTGTGCTGGGGGACGTATTTGGTTCGCCGCCACCGAAGACGTCTGCAGACCCACACTGCCGTTTATTCGATCATCACATTCACTTCTAAAAATGTACAGGCCGTTCTCCTCCGCGCCCTGTGCGCCGGCTCCCTCGGTAGGCAGCTGCGGCAGACGTAGCAGCACCGCAGGATGACTGCCCACCACAGTACTCGGCTGTCGCCTCCAGCAGGGGGAGCAGTAACAGGAGAGATAGAAGACCCAGTCCTATGGAGAGAATCGGCGCACGTTTTTTCTACAAGGAGGGACGTGCTTTTTTGTGCGTCTGTGTACAAACGGGTGTTTATCACGAGCCCTCCTTCCACGTATACATGGGGAGGACGGAGGACCCAACAGAGATGTGCATATCAGGCAGAGTCACACAGTCCGACCGTTGACCAGCGTTGGAGTGATCCCACGGTGTGCGCCACTTCTCCGCAATCTCGCCTACACATCAGTGGTAGCGTTGTTTCTGCCCTAGCAGCAAGACGTAGCTCTGCGCCAGAGCGGCGGTATATACAGGTGGACGTGCGGACTGTAGTACCCTGATAGTGGTCGTCTTGCTGCAGGCGCTACCCCTGCGGGTGGTCCCGCTGCTGCTGGTAGTTTTGCTGCTCTAAACAGTCTTCCCGCAGCCGGTACGCTTGCCGGTGCTCCTGCTGCCGGTGCCACTGCAGCTGCTGGTAGTCGTCTTGCTGCTGGTGCGATTGCGGCTCGTACTGCTCCTCCTGATGCCGTGTGTGCAGGGGCAGTAATAGGCACCGGCGGCGGAATGATTCTGGGGCCGACGCTGCTCGTCCAGGGAGTAAATCCTCGGGTTTCCTCGGCCTTAACAACAACACTCATCCTGTTTTCTTCTTCTACTGCTGGAGCTATGAATATTGTCAGCCGCATCGCTCCTCCTGCTATTTGTGGCGTTCTCTTCGTCATCCTTTTCTGCTGTGCGCTTGTTGGCAAAGCGCTACTCGATAGCTATGTAAGACACCGAACGGGAACTTCCTTATACATCTCTCTCTCTGTCTATCTATCTCTCTCTACATATATATATATATATACGGCGCATGCATTTGCACTCCTTCATGCACACTCACTCATACACGTATATATATATATATATAAATAAATATGTGCTTCCGGGGGGGTGACAGATATAAACAACGGCAAACGCGTGCCCACACTCCATATGTGTACCATGCGGTACATAACATGTAGCAGATATAAGCATACATATATATATATATATATATGGATATATGTGCATATGTATGTATCTCTGTGTATATATATATATGTATATACGCACTCATATACACGCAAACGTGAACACCTGTTTGAGTCGTGTGTGTAAGTATGTATTTGAAAGAGAGGACTAAAGGAGACGGGGGCTGCACACGCTTCTCTGCAGCTCATGTGTGGTGCGATCAACCATGCGTCCTGCAGGGAGGTGAAGTATGTGCACGCTTACATAGACAGATCAGGCATCCATGTTTTAGGTAGTGCGCCAGCTTACAGGCCTGCAGGCCCCGTTCTTTCTCGCCTAGGGGCTTCGACTGGGGCGGGTTCATCTAGTGAATCGTGTTACTTCTCGTTTCTATTTCAGCCTCCGTGCAGGAGGACGTGTTATTTCTACAAGTGTGTACGCATTCTCGTGCAGGTGGATTCGCAGGGGTGAAAACGAGGTCCACAGACACAGTGCCTGTGATGCGGGCGCAGCTCAAACAGAGTGCGTCTTCAAGTGGACTGTGCGAACCCTGAAGATCATCTTCTGTGGCTTCTGCTGCCCATCTCCACTGCTGTGTCCGCGCCTTTTCATCAAAAGAAAAAGCAGTGGCAGTTGGTAACGTCTGCCGCCTTCACACAACGTGTCACTCACGTAGGCCGAGTGCCTCTGTCTCGTAGTCTACATAGATGCACGTACAGCAGTATATATATATATAAATATATGTGTTTGTCTGTGCCTAGGTCAATACATGCGTGCCTTTATGTCTACATGCAGACAACCTCCCACCATCTTCGTATATATATATATATATATGTTTTTCTGCGCCTATGTAGATAGACGCGTGCGTGTATATTCATATGCAGACAACCTCCCATCACCTTTGCCACGGTAAAAGAAACGACACAGGCTCTTTCACGGTCGTCTGTATAGACGCAGCGAACGTGCAGTAGGATAGTTTCACTAGAGAATCACAAGTCCAGCAGTTTGTACATGTGTAGGTCTGTGCAGCTAGGTAAATATCCTAGTACAGCCTGGCTTGAAGGCTGCCGCCCTCTTCTGGTGAAACTGCCTTGGGCTGGTCTTCTTTTGTTCGAAGAGACAGCGCGCGTCTTTGCTGTTCGCGTACGCGCGTAGACGAGGTGCTGTGAGAATTTTTCTCCTGCAGATAGTCAAACACAACTTGGAACGACTTCTCGTTGTCCTGATGCTCGTCATTCTCTGCTGTTCCATCGGTGCTTCTTCCGGTAAGCATCCTACCACTTAAATGCCTTGATAACCACGCACACACACACGCGCATATATATATATATGTATATGTCCATATGGCCGTCTCTTCACACGTGCAGCTCCGTGTGTAAATATTGCGGCGGCAGCGCGTTGGCAGCGTCGGCCTGCTTTCTTGCAGCTGCTCTGAATCACTAGTAGGGTTAGTCACTTCCGCTCGAAGACGATCCACGTTGGTCTTCCGCCGCAGACAAGTTCTTCTTTCGTAAGAGATTTGAATCTGGGGGTGTGCCGGTGGAAAGGACCGGAAAGGACTAAATCGTCTTGCGGTTGAAAAAGCGTAACGTCCTTTGTGTGACGGACACGTCGATATACGTGGGTGAACACCTGTACGGCCTGCTCAGGTGCACAGAGAGAGAGAGAGGGAATAAGGTGCTTTCTGAAGAAAATGCGAGTTTATACACGTGTGTATGTATGAATGCATATAAACCAGCAGCGTAGCAGTGCAAGGAGCGCGAAGCGCATCAAACCAGTGTACGCAGTGTAACAATTTCCAGCGCCTCTTTGCCTCTTGTCAGCGCCTCTTTGCCTCTTGTCAGCGCCTCTTTGCCTCTTGTCAGTACACCAGTATATCAGCCAAGATCGTTCACGTATTCCTATACCTACCTGCGTAAGTACGGTACACACACACACACACAGAGGTATGCGCGATGCTATGTGCGTACGTAAAAGTACGTTCCTCCTACAGGTGTATATATATATATATATATATGGGAGGTAAAAAGTGGACGCGATTCACCGCCCTCGCTTGTTCGGTTAGAGTCCGAGGGGACAGAGTAGTATGGCGATTGGCCCGGCGAAATTTCTCCGCAGTTCACACTATCTGATGGGACTGCCCCTCACGCTGGTGTTGCTCTTGCTACTATTGTTACCGCCCGGTGTCGGCGCTGCAGCGGATGTCCTCCGTATTACTACTGCTGTTTTGGTCGTCAGTGCTACTGCTACTGCCAGGCTTCTTGCCGCTTCTCGGTCCGTCGCTGCTGTTGCTACCGGTGTCACTCCTTGCTGTTGCTCTTGCCAGGGCTTAGTATTTTCGAAAAAGCTGCCGCTGTCGGGGTTACGTTGCTGCCAGTGTAACCAGTGTTTGTGCTGCGTCTATGTGCTGATTCTTCCGTCTCTGCATAGGGGTGCTCCTACCTCCAGCGCTGTTGCTGTCGCCGCTGTTTCTCTCACCACAGACCGCTGCTCCTGCCACTTGTGCTGCTGCCATCTTTTGCTTCTACTGTTGCTGCCACGGCCATGGTTGCTCCGCTTGCTGACATCGTTGCCACCATTCACACCGGTATTTCCACTTCTTTTGCCTTCGCTTTGCTGATGCTCCGATCGTCGAGTCACGGTCGCAAACGCACCAGCTACGCAGGCGTGCAAGTATCCCTGTGAATTCTAGGCGGCTGAATTGCCTGAGGCTGCCGGTCACGTAAAAGTGAGGCGATTTCTGCCCCATCCACTAGACGGTAGCGCAGAGGCGCCGTCTTCAAGGAAGAGCTATGCTGTTGTCCCAGCGCAACACACATAGTTGCCGTACTGCGCTCACCCAAACGCCACAGTCATCCTTGCCATATTACAATGTCGTCGTCTGCAAGAGAATGACGTCTTCTAACCACGTGTGTTCACAGTGATGAACTAGAACCGTCGCCATCAACGCGAAATGACATAACATTATACATCTAATGTGCTATGACATGGTAACAACCGTCAGTATATTGGAACACGCGTCTCCGACACGCTACACCGTGTCTACGTGCGGAAGGACCTGCCTGTTAAAAAACACGTTAGCACTGTTTCGTCATGAACTGCGTACTTTTGCTCTTTGACTGTACATCGTTTTCTTCCCTTCTCCCTCCTCTTCTGTTTTTCCAACGGCTACACGACGAGGCAGCCGCCGCGATCCTCGAAATCGCCACAGAGGATAGATCTCTCCAACGGTTTATGAGTCCCTGTCAACGGTGAGAGTTGCTCTCTCCTAATTCAAACCCTCTGGAGTCACTGACGTACGTAAAGACGTGCATATAGATAGATAGGTTGACAGTGGTGGTCACAAGGTTACCCCCATTTGGCCAAGCAGCGAGAACTACAAGAGATACCACATGTCTTTTTGGGGATAATCTATGTGTGTATGATGGACGTCTTGGTCGAAATAGGATTAAAGGATAGTTTTTCAATCACCTTTGGACAAGTACGCGTTGCGCCGCCCGCAGCAAAGGAAACACTTTCTCAGTTTTCAGAGCGTCTGGTGCCGGCTGCTGAAAAGTTTTTTCGTGCTAAGCCGACAACGTGCTCTAGCGTTCGCGCGTGGTGGTTTCTTTCGGGCGGTGCCTCTGAAATCAGCCCTTTCTCGAATAGTTGCTAAGCTTCACCCGGACATCTAGAAGGGCGTGCATCTATATTGGTGGTAAATCTGGGCCTATAGTATCCCTAAAAATACACACAGGGGTCTGTTTTAGACGTTTGGAAAGTATATATATATACACACACACATGTATATATATATATATATGTGGGCACACGAGATACGCTGCACACTGCTGCAAATTACACATTAATAAATCTACGTTTTCATACGTAGGGGTTAAGTGTTGGTGCGGTGTGCACGCTCTCGTGGATTATTTAAGTAGGGTGAACTGTGTATAAGAATATATATATATATATGTATATACGTATGCATATTTTCACATGCCTGTGCATTCGTCTGTTTCGATTGCTGAGTGCCGCTATGTCCTTGTGAGGTGTCTTTCAAAATTCTCTTTATTTAAAACTTTTTGACGTAATCACATATTAGGACGGAGGCTAAAAATACGCTGCAGAAGAATAAACGTGGACGTAGCAGGGACGCGAGTGCACGAACTGCGTTAACCAGCCACACTTTATTAGCAGAACGACCACGTGTTGCTACTCTGGAGGCTGCTCGTACATCTGGGCGCGACCGTTCGAACAAATCGCGTGTGGCCCCAAATTATAGAACACAGCGTGTATGCCTATATGTTCTATGCGAATACATACGTAACGACGCTTAGCTGCATAATCTACATGTATATATATATATATATATGCGTACTTTTATGTGGCTCCTGCTAGACTTCACCCTAAATTTTTATGCAAGAGTGAACCTGTGGAAAGCGCCGCAGAGCGCGTCTGTGGATTCTACAACCGAATTCGCTTCATTATGCCAATCCCTGCGCGATAGTCTTTTATACAGAGGGAGGCGAGCAACAGAGCAGCAAAGTGTTGCGAGGTGAACGCAGCGCCGGAACTGTTTCCTACTTTTTTACTGAACTTGTTCGCGTGATATATTTCAGGGCAGTCCGCAGCGAGAAGGTGTGGAGGATAGTTAAACATATTTCTTTATTGGTGGTCAGCTGAGTATCTTCGAAGCCATACGCACGTACATATATATATATATACACGGATAGTTAGGTATGTGCGCACGTAAGTGTGCGTGTGCACATACGCCTACATATGTGTGCGACTACATCCATACGTTTTCAGACAGACAGTTTCGTATATATGTAAACGTATGTACATGCACATAAAACCACTAGCATTCTTCACCTCGTGCAGCTGCTACTAACCTAACGACGCTGTAAGACGCGTACCCAAGAACGGGTAATCGCATATTTTTGAGCGATGCACAGGTTTGGATACAAAAGCGGTTTTGCTACAGGCATCGAAAAGATGCAAAGTAGAGCACCGGCAACTGTAATCACGTGTGTGTACCCCAAAGCAGAAACACACGCGCTGGCATGCATGCATCTGCACAGAGGATGATTTTCGGGAGGCTCACGCGCACGAAAATATTGATATATATATATGTCACCGCGTACTAAATTATGATAGGTATTGCCTGCATAGATGCAACCACCGCGCTCTTTGTAACACTCGCGATCCACCTTTATAGGTTACTGACGTAACAGCAGCTTCTGACAGACGCCTGTCCCCTGGTCACTGGAAGGATACGCATGTATCAACTATCGTAACTGAACGTTCATAGACGCAAGTATAACGAAATATACCTGTGTGTGTATCCGGTTCATGTGCCGGTGTCTATATCTGTATATTGTCCCTATTAGGTATATTTGAATACATGCGTTTCACACGTCTACATGCGCAAGCGTCTAGCCAGAGTGTAACCACTGTTACGCACTCTCTGGTTACCAACTTCTACCAGTCACGAGGCGTACAGCAACCCCTCAAACGGTCTCGTGATCAGAGTGGGCACAAAAGGAGGAATAAAAGCACAGACTCTGCAGAAACGACACTCTGCCTGTATGAATGCGGTATGTGGTCTTCGCTGTGGTGCTACGAGACACTTTGGTCTTAAGCATTGGTAGAGAACGAACACACGTTGACAGGCTCTGGAGCATTTGAAAGAGTACGAATTTATCTTGCTTCCTATACAGGCGTCCAAGACGTTCATTGGCTTAGTCAGATCGACCTGGAATGCGACGGTGGTCTTCACTGTATAGTGTGACCTATGTAGCTGTACGCAATGACGTACAGATGCGCAAGTACGCTTACGCGTATCCACGTATCCATACAGATGCGTAGGCGGATACGTGCGCATGTGTCAACGACTACACGCAGAGAGCTGGGTACAGAAGTACATTTGCGCCCTCTCCTTTTCCGTAGAGACAGGTGGATGGCACAAAAGCTGTTATGACTCCGTGGTAGCTTCAGCACTCGTCGTGCAGTCTGGCGTATCTGGCTGACTTGCCGATTCACATGCTTCGCCGTGGCGTACTTCAGCCGTCATCTCACAACGTCAGTGTAACTTAACCCTAAAAGGTACAGCACTGCTACTGAAATCTTACATAACCGACGCAATAAAGAGACGCGAATGCTTGACTACCGGAAGGTGGCATACAGGACGAACGCTGTGGGCCGCACTTGAGAATGTAGCACTGCAGAGAGGCGTCAGAATGCAATGAACTGCCCGTTTCATTGATTAGGAAAGTCGGGGAAGAACTTCTTCAGTAAAAACCTTTCCAGGTTTTGGAAGCGGCGTCACAACTCTCCTTTGCAAAGGTCATAAGTGGTAGAAGATACAGTCTGTTTCTCTTGGGTTCGGTTGCGCTTCTGAGCCTTCAACTTGTTTCACCGGAGCGCACAGAAACACGATATGCAATGGTTACTAATTCAAGATCATCATTGCACTTTGAACAGTGTTGTTATTACTCGAACAGACACAACTTGACGTGTACATGTAGCTGCTACTACATGCACATAAACAAATGCTGTCTACGCCTCGCAACGTCAATATTCAACTTCCACCGTAATAGGTGGCACTGGCTATTGCTTCTTCTACAGCGTATAGGCACCAGTCGAGACTGTCCACAGGATTCCGCAGTTACACCGGCGCCCCAAGGACAACATTTCTGTATAAGTGTTTATACATATATATATATACATACCTGTATACGCGTATCACTCTGACCCCGTATAAAATACTTGCACGTGTGTCGTCTACCGACTTGATGGACACCGATTCCCGCCTACAACAGCTAGAAGCCTGCGGCACACTCCGCCCAGACTCACAAGCTCGAGTACAATCGCCTCTCTCCATGTACACACATATATATGTGTATATCGAGAGATACAGAAATGGGAAAGAAGAACGCCGCTGTGTGCAAAGCCAACCTGACACAGAGATAGTGCACATTCGTCTCCGTGGAGAATCAACAGTCGATGTGGAAAGTTACATGTAGCAAGGAACTGTATAGAGACGTCGGGACGTACAGCCTTTTGTTGCACGAACTTGTGTCCCCCTCTAGTGTTTTCGTCGTAGGCTGCAAGAGGATAAGCGCGTCAATGCTGCTAACTGTTTCGCCGTGTGACTCGCTGCGCCGCTTTGGAAACGAGGTGCCGTCCCTACAATCATTTTACTGAAAGTTAGATTCTTTACGTTGCTGTCAATGGATACCATTTGTAATTGCAGTCTGCCTGTTTGCAGTGTATGCGTAGGTACCGTGTCAAAGCCTGCGCCTGCTGTTGTCATCTCCATCCGTAATCACTACGCCAATTTTTGTGTTCTAGTCTCACGAG
The DNA here is from genome assembly GCA_000727475.1 of Sarcocystis neurona. Taxonomy (NCBI): domain Eukaryota; phylum Apicomplexa; class Conoidasida; order Eucoccidiorida; family Sarcocystidae; genus Sarcocystis; species Sarcocystis neurona. Next base: position 8,842,963 of record KL647288.1, on the reverse strand, counting down.
TTACCCGGCAGCTGAAGACCCTAAAGAATATCTCTTGCGTACAAGTTTTCTGAGTGTAGATGCGGAATACACGTTGTGCAATTTGCACATGAGAACGCAAGCTGGACATTTGTTGTTCGGTGTCGTACAATGTATGTGCACGCACTTCTGCCCCGAAAACTTGTAAGCGAGTTCAACTCTCGCAAACGTTGTGTCCACGCTTCCTGCTCTAAACCTTGCAACGGCGCCTGACAGTGAACTCTCGTACGTATGGCTACGCATTGTGAACCACAAGAACAGGTTCTAGCATGTGCGGCACGTTTGTACAGTTTTATGCCGGAAGCATGTCTATCTGTCACTGTGAACATGACGTGTACCGTTTAGTTTGTCAAGTTCTGATATTTGACATAAGCTGTGGACGTGGTAAAAAAGGTCCACGATTAAACGCCTGGGGGTCAGGTTCATGCTGGTCAGCCTCCCGTATGTGCGTAGCCCCCAAGCGGAGCGCACTGCATTACGACGCAGTGTCGACACACGCTTCCCAAGAACATATACGAGTGTGTACCTGCGCATAGGCCTTCTTCATGCATAGGTATATCCTTGTTTGCACTGTATGACACGTTCACAGGAGCAGACGTCATTTCTCTCGACAGGACAAGCATGCGCACACGACAATGCGTAGTTACACTATAGTTTCGTATATACATGTAATGTAGCGTAGCCGTAAGCTGCTCGATAAGGCTTTCCTTATCTCGCTCGCTACGCCTGTCTAAAGTAGCAGAGATCAAATACATCACTGCTACGTCTCACGTCGCGTGCCGGTGCAAATAGCTGAAGTATTTGGAATTCTGTGTATTCTTCTGGTTCTACGTATGCCAGTGCTGCATCTTACTCAGGTCATATACAGCCTACAAGACACCGAAGACATCGGTATGTTGTGTATTGAGAATGATTGTTCACTCGGTACAACCCTACCTACGAGGTTGACCGCAGATAAATTCAGTCAAATATTTGAGGCCAAGTATACTACATATAGCGCTTAAAAATGCAGAACGGTGGATAGAGTCAGGTTACATCGGCCTGTAAACTATCGGTGAGTTGCTCTTATATCCGTCAACACACGGCTACTCGTGTCTGTTGGCAGAATAATTCCTACAGATGTACAACCACGTAGACGTTTGATGCGGGGTTAAAAGGCGCATCTGCGACCGACACAAGCAAGTCGTCTTTTAAGTGATCGATGAGTACGCAGTTATACCTGCCACGTGGTAAACGTGCCGCTGGCGGTTTCCCTGCCCGTCAAGACACGAAGGCCTCTGTCCATCTCTGTTGCGTGAATTCTTACTTGAATCTCCACATAGATTCTTACATGCCAGGAGCAAATATGTAGAAAGAGCCCCTCCACAACTAAGTGAAGGCAAGACACAAGGGTAGCATTCGCTACAACCCTCACTGCCCCCTCATTTGTGTGTATCTGTACGCAGTGACTCGTGTTCGTATAGAGGTTGCCGAGCTGCAGCGGTAGCACCGCAGCGTCCAGCGATGAGCTGTGCATCCTGTAGCTGCTTCGGTTGAAGGACGTGTCTTCGCAAAGCGACGATTCGGCCGTCCATTTCTTAACGCAATCCTAGTTCATTCAGTGACAGAAGTGTATGGACAGGACAAAGTATACACTAGAAGATATCATATTTACTTTCGGATTTCGTGACGGAGGCGGGCCTTGCTTTAGTTTAGTTGCAACCCACCAAGGCGTAATAGTCAAGCAGCAAGGTCGATATAGATCACTTTCATGTCGCCATATAAATCGTTTTGAATAAAACCGTTCTTCCCTCCGTGTTTCCGCAAGTAGGGTTGACAGTCGCGGTACTCCTCCTATCTATGAGACACATCCCGGTTTTTCCGGTCTCCGCTTTCACTGCCAGAGTCAGCTTCCATATCAACCGTGGCTGCCCGTTTCTGGGGGCAAGCCGCGAACGCAATGTTTCGCCGTCTTTCATCAGAAAGCCACAACTACGTGCACTGCGTATAACAGTCGTTTCGCTTTCCTACATTCCAGTTATCTTCCGGTGTCCCGATGACAACAGATGCGCGGTAAAGTTACGTGCTGCATATCCTTCGGAACTTCAACGATCTACGGACCATACATTATAGTAGTACACTACGCAGAAGACGTTACAACGTCTGTGACACAAGGAAAACTAGTGAATTATCTAGTGTAGGGGTGGTACTACTAATGTGTGCTTTCGTGTGTTCACAGTGTGTCTTGTCTCTACCGGGTGCACTTTTTGAGGATCTATGCTGTGTATCAAAGCCACGGAACGTCGGCTTTTACCGTTCTCCAGGCCCCTCTACAGAAATACGCGCATGTGCACGTGTCGTCTGCGCTAGGACTCTCCCTGTGCAGGCGGTCTGCCTACCGCTGAACAAGCTCCGCCAACCTACTCAATCGAAGCGGAATTGAAGCCTGGCAACATTTGCATCCTTGTTCTGAACATGTGCGCCATCTAGTTTCGCTGCTGTTTGCCGCTTTGTCCGACGATTGCGTGGTCATGACTTCAGCGTAGATCATTATTCACTTCTGCGCCCTCACCAATGCTACAACAACTGTAACACCACGTCAACAGTCCTCCCGCGTGCTTTACGTCCAGCTGCAGACCACGAGACGCCAAGTCAAGTCCGGCACTGCCTCACCGGTTGGTACTGTGGCATACTTCTTTTAGCGCATAAATTCAAGCTCGGGGACCAAACTTCAGCCAAACAATATAAACACGGGAGGTAAGCAGATTTTCCCTTCATAAGAAAAAGTGTCCTAAAGATCTATCAACCGAGAGCTGAAACTGGGTGTCAACCAGTGGCACCGGCGGGTCCTAGAAGAGGAGACAGACGCTGACGCCGATATCTCTCTAACTTTTAGTTTAAAAATGTGGTACCCCCGTGACCGACTCGTTTCTCGATAATTTACAAGTATTCCGATATCCGCTGCACACGGACACGAAAGGTGCGCTTCTCTGTAATTAACAACTGAGTTATTTTCAGCACTCCATTCGTCCAGAACAAGAACAGTGAATCAGAACATGCTCTTAGTTACTGCATAAGAGGTGGCTGCAGCAGAACCCCCAAAACAGCGTCAGCGCGCATATTTTCGTTACAATATCGCACACGTATGGATCTACGAAAATGTCGCTGTGTATCCACTGGTGAATACAGGTGTGTCTGCGCAGTGGGCTGCGCACACATTTCTGTCGCACCAAAACAGTTCGATCCAGTTATGTTTCAGATGTATGCCACGTAGCCACTCGTTTGCATGCTTATACACATGATAGCATTTGTTCTGCCAGTGCGACAAGACAATCACCCACTTGGTACTGAGTTCCTACACACTCGTATCTCCAGGGATGTATGAACCAGCGTGTGGCTGCGTGTTGCACTCTAAAAAGTACAACTATGAGATGGTATTTCCATGTTAACGAGCACGAGTGAGGTTCTCAACATGGTAAGGCAACCGAATGTGCAAGCCGTCCAAAACTGGGTGCGCAAGACGGTGACGGAATACACTAGAGGGCTACGTGAAAGGTCGCACTACACCAATGTCCAGATCAGAGTTTTTCCGGTCTGGTGTGCCAAATGTGTACGGGTACCTATTAGACGCACCTGCAAGTTCAAGATCATGCGCTGAAGCACGCAGTTCTTAATGTACGAAATTTAGTTCTGCGTGATAAGTGTACATCGAATTGGGTTTTGCTGCGCGGTGAAAGTGAAGGTCATTGTACAACTCACGTACCGACGTAGACGGCAAACGCAATATCTGTAAATGTGAATTAGTCCACATGAGACAGCGCGGCACGACAAAGTTTGCCGTGCTAAGTGCAGGTTCGGGATGATTCGGAAACTTGATGAAGCATTCAGATTTGATTTAGCGTGCACACATCTTCACAAATACAGATAGGTATGCATACTTGCATACTTTCAAATAGGGGAACGTGATTGCACCTGAAGCGCGGTTATCCCAAATATAAGAAAAAAAACACCCACGCTTCGGCGTAGAAGGATGCCGTCGCCCCTGCTGCGAACGCATATAATTTGAAGGGACAGCAGTTGATAGAGAGGCCAGCTACACTTGCATGCTTGTTGCAGAAGGATTTCCCTACACAGGCGTTAAATGTCTTGTATTACCCGCCGACTCAGACCGGAGGTCAGGACTACTGCGGGCCACCGTGTGCAGTCCGCTTGGCGACGCTGCACAGTGTACATTCTGCTGTTTGAATAGGGAAAGTAAATAACAGCATACGCCGTTTGGTGATCTGCTCGCCTGAAGTAGACATATATATATATATATACACATACATATGCGGACGCCCGCGGCTACCAAAACAGGTGTTTATCCAACGTGGGGATTTTCTTCTGGATTCCGGTGGCAGCGGCGTTCTGTCATCGTAGCTACTTGGTATAGATAATTGCTGCGCTACGCTCTCCTTGATGTGCGCCGTTTGGCAGCACTCGCAACACTGCGTGTAGTGAGGATGTGTGAGTGTCTTCTTTTCTGTGCTTAACGCAGAAAGGCTATTCTCTTACATGAGAGTTTTTACGTCTCCAGGCCGCGCCGGGCGCGTAGCGTTGTCTGTTTCCTCAACGGACTGATGCGAACGAGTACGTCCTTCCACCGGCATATCAACACCCAACACCGTATGGGTGTACCTAAGTGGGAGGCTGTGTGAACCTGTATATACGCATACGTCCTTATATCCATGTGTGCGTCCCAAAGGATACATGCACACCAACGCCTGTACGCCTCTGCTCCCTCCTGTCTGTGTTCAGGCTCTGACTTCAGTTCTTCAGCATGAAACTGGAATACCCTCTTGGCACTGCTAAGTGTGATTGGCTCTTCCCTCTCTGCAGCAAGCTTGTTCCAAGCCTCACCAGCGTCTCCTTTGCAGAAGCAGTAGAATATATATAGCGGACTGCCTGTGACGATTCTGCTGTCGAATCCCTCTGCATAACCCCTGGCGTGAATCCGCGGCTTTTCGCGTGAGGGTGCGCGCTGCTGGTGATGCTGCAGCAGCAGCAGCAGATGCGATTGCTGCGAAAGTTAGTGTTGCAGCTTCCACCTTGCTGGTCGCAGCTGACGTCTTTCGCTGCTGCATCTCGTTTCGAGCGCCCAGGAAGAATACAGCAGCTGGGACTGATCCGATGTCTGTTCCGACAGACGTCAAAGATTTTCCTTCTTTGGTCGCAATGGCGACTTTGCGGTCGCGCTCGCACTCTGATCAGAAACTGCATACTTCTGCAGATCTGTGTGAGGAGGAAACGAGACACGAGACCAATCCCTGTAGTGAGGAGCGCGACAGTAGTAATGACATGCGAACTACCTCTGTAGAGACGGAGGCAGATCACCACCAGACAGCTGAAGACGAAGAGGATTCGAGTGGAATTCTGCTGAATGCACCCCGAGGAGAGCAGCTTCTGCATATCGGTGAAGAGTACACGCGTGTAGTGGTCCCCTCTAGATATGTGGCCGCCTGCAGTGAAGAAGCCGACACGCCAGTTCACCCAGAGTACAGCGACAGACGACCCTCGGAGGCGAGCCACCTGCATGAAGCAAATGCTGCGCGGCAGCGGAAGCAGGACGGAGAACGTCGTATAGAGTCGTACGCGGGGGCGGAGCAACCACAAGTTGCTCTGCATGCAACCAAGTTTTCCGACGACAACTTGAATGCAGTGCGACTCCATCCAGATAATTTTCAGAAACTTAGGTCGCATAGCACTGACAAACGAATAAGTTGTGGTGCCCTCAGCCAATCGTACTTATCCAAGAGCAGCTTCCCTTCGGTGGATGCCTTCATGGTAGAAGAAGGCCCATTGCCGCCCACTCACAGCGAACTGCCGACTGATCTGGCTCTCGCCGCCCAGCAGCGGGAGGCAGAGCAGCTGCCGAAGCAACAGAAAGTGCAGGTGCTGCAGCAGCAGCAGCAGGAGAGCGGCGAAGTGAAAACAGCGAAGACAACAAGAACTATTAGCCAGGGGGAGGAGGACGTGCCTCGCCAACGTCTATCACCCCTGCTGCTGGCGCAGCTTGCACAGAGCCAAATTGGTGCTGCGGCGGGATCGCACGCTGATGTTGCTGGTGAGCACGATACTACAGGCGCCAGCCACTTGGGAGCAGCCTCCGGTCCAGACAGCTACGCAGACTGGCTGGCGCGGAGCAGTGACATGGGCATAGCAGCAGCACGCGGGGGAGGGGAGATTGTGCGGTTAGCGGATGATGATGAGATCAGTTTTGATTTGTCAAGCACAGACGACTGGGCGGAAGAAAACGGGAGCTGCTTTCTCCCGGATGGCCATGGCGGCAGCGAAGCAGGGGCAGAGCAGCTGGTGACAGAGACACAAGTGCTTGTTAGTGAAACAGAGAGGGAAGCGAACGGCTGCGAAGGCACCAGTAGAGTTCACACGCCTGACAACATTAATAACCGCAAGAGCAGCCCAGAGGCACTGGAATTACCAGAAACGGCGGAGAAGGCGCACGGTTTGCTGTGTGAAGCAGACGGAAGATTTGAAGTGACAACGCCCGAGAGGGACAGCCTTAGCGCGGGGCAGGTGCACCAGCAGCAGACGCGGGGTTGCCTGCAGACGCAGAGCAATGAGTGTGCATCACTTGAGGCACCTGCACCAGGAAGCAGCGAGACATTGCCAAAAGAAAAAGCAAGTGGATCCAACGCGAAGTCACGTCTCTGCATTGATAGCAAGGCAGGCACGCACCGTGGAAAGCAGACCAGCAGACACGGAAGCTCCCCCGCTGGTATGAAGCAGGAAACAGGTGGTCGCGCCTGCATGCCCGTGAAGCGCAGAGTGAAGAGACAGCCTCCGATAAATCAAAAACAACGACCCCCGCAACAGGGCTTACAGCCGCACGCGCTGCAGCAGCAGGAAGCGCAGGCACGTCCTCGGCAGTCCCAGCAGCGCGAGACTCATCCGGAGCACAAACAGCAGCAGCAGCAGCGTCTACCCCTGCGGTCGCAGGCAGCAGCGTCCCAGCGTCAGACGTACCAGCTGAAACAGCAGCGGCAGAGGAGGAAGCAGGCTGTAACCTTGGAGGGAACTGTCACGCTTGCTGACAGCCCTGGGGACTGCGGGACGGTTGCCACTGTGGAGGCTGCAGCAGCAGGTGAGTGCGCAAGCAGATGCAGTGCGATACGCGACGCGGTCTGCTCTCACGAAACGAAAAGCCGTGTTGCTGCTGCCTTGATAACGAGGAATTTGTTGTCGTCTTCTGCTGGTTCTTCTTTCGCAGCTCCTGTGTGCCGCGGTCGGTCGCCGCCAACAAAGCGGTTGCCGGCTGCTGCTTCGCACGTCACCTGGCAGCAGCATCAGGAAGCACTGGCCAAGTCGCAGCGCGTGTCGAGCTGTGGTAGCAACAAGAGCAGCACGAGTAACGGCAGCCACAGCAGCGGGCGGTCGCCCCCTGCTCGACTGCAGGCCACGCAGATTCTGAAGGCTATTTCGCGCATGGCCTGCGGACAGCCGGAACAAAGCCGCTCTAGCAGAGGCCCTTGCTGGAACGACCTTCCCCCGGCAGCGCAGCGGAAAATTTTAGAAGTGGTGCAGCAGCAGAGATCGCTCATCACGAGTCGCGCACACATTCGGAAGGCCGTTGAAGCCATGCAACGCGCCATCTTCGTTGCATCCTCCTCTGGATCTTCCAGCGTTGCTGCCAAAGGCAAGCACGCAGTAGCCACCTCCGCTGCAGCAGCAGCAGGCAGCGCTGCATCAGGAACAGCATCAACAGCCGCAGGCGTGGACGCCTCAGCGGACAGTCGCCGCCGGGCCTTGCAGGAGAGAAAACAGCAGGGCAGAAGAGAAGGCGCGCGGCAGCCCGGCGCAGCGGACGAAAAAACCAAGTCGCTAACGCTGCGCAGAGGAACACACGCAGGTATACCGGCAGCCGAAACAGGAGGCGGCTTTCAACCGGAGCGACTCACGAAACCACTGCACAGCACTTGCACTTGTAAACCTGATACGCACGTTCGTGTGACAGAGCAGCAGAACCGACGAACAACAATCATAGCGTCACACGCGGCCGCAGCAGCAGTCGCCTAAGCAGCAGTAGTAGGAGCACCACTTGGAAAGACATCTACAACAGCAGAGGTAGAGGATTCTCTGCACGCGTACGAGTGTAGATGTGTGTATGCAAGCTCTCTTGTCTGAGGATGAGACAAAGAGGACCAGCCACAGAGAGTGTCTGACGGAGGAGGGAAGATCAACAACAGCAGCAGCCGAGTCTAGAGCAGCAGGGGGATACCTTGAAGGCTGTTGCAGATTATTTAGTTGAGTCGTTCGTTCCTGTGTATCTTTGAGGCTGGTTCAGTCGAGTGTTCGTGGACACACACTACATGTTATTTGTCAATACGTATGACAAAGACAAGGCCGCAAAATGGTAGGCTCATTGTCTCCATCTCGGACTTCTGCATTTTCGCCTTGGACGATTTTTTGCTGCTACTGCGTCGCGTCACAACGACTGGGCAGTTGTCGAGTGGAGCGACTAGCAGAAGCAGCAGCTGCTGCGAGCCTGCATGCGACAAGGAAGGAACGAACCGCAGAACAGCAGCAGAGGCAGAAGACGCGAGAGAATGGAAGGTCGACGTGGCAGCTGCAGCAAAAGACGCAATGGCTTCCATCGATGGAGACTCCGCCGCTCCGTTTTTGCAGGAGCACAGAGGGTTTAGCTGTGTTATCCCAGGGTAGTTCTTTCAGTTAAAATACGTGTTGTTGTATCTTGCCCAGCTGGCATACGTGTAAGTAGCAGCAGCAGTAAACTTTGCTGGGTTTGCGCGGGGGCCTCGTCTCCGGCAGCCCCAACACCGCTGCATTTCTTTTAACCGTTGTGACGCGTGTGCTTTGGGACGCGTGTGCAGCATCAACAGGAGACACTCGAGGCGGCCGAGGGTCTGGCTGCACGAACGGCAGGCGATCAATCGACTCAAAAAAGGCAAGCAGCAGCGGAACTGCTGCAGAGGGCAAGAGAGGCAGAAGAAACGGTTCTGCTCCGACTAGCGCTGCTGCTTGCCGTTCGTTCTCGGCTGCTGCACTCGGCTCCGTCGCCACCGATGCTGCCCGTTCGCCGTCTGCACGCTCTTCCCGCTCTGCTGCGGCAGGTCGTTCTACTGCTGCTGTGGGCTCTGCGTCCGCAGCTGAGGGCACTGCTGTACCTGGCGCCGCTGCTGCCGCTGCCGCTTCCGAACTGCCAAGAGGGAAGAAAGGAGCCGAAAAGCGCGGGAAACCGAGAAGCAGCAGCTGGCACAACTTTTCTCGTCGGTTGGGCGTCTCGTTTTCTGCGCACTCCCTCCACGGGAGTAGCAGCAGCAGCTCCGGCAGCAGGCTGCTCTGCCCTCACGGACTGCGGTACAAGAGTCTCTGCGCACACTGCGGCTCGTCGGTGCTGCTGCAGCTGCAGCAACACCACAGCGGAAGCTCCGGTGCCGACGCTGCTGCTGCAGCACTGCCCTCACACAGCAAGTTGTGGGAAAGAAGGGCACGCTCCTGCAGCAGAAGCAGCAAGGCACGTCAGCCATCTCTCTTACGAAAATAACAGACTTTGAACCGCTTCCACTACATTGCTACACATATGTGCTTATATATGTGTAAAAGAATACGCATGTGTGCATTTCCGGCATATATAAACGTCCCTGTGCAGCACCGACGTCTGTACACACACACATAGTTTCGTACGCAGGTGCACCCACATATGTATCTACCGGTGTGCAAGCGTACATTTCTATATATGTGCATCTTGTGTATATATATAGGTGTGCACGCGCAGAGAAACACACGCGTCCTTTGGCATGGGGAAGAGAAGAGAACGCCCTAGACTTACAGCAGTAAGAGGATCGACGCTTGAGGACGCTAGAGGCTGCCAAGCCATTATGTCTGCGTGCGTGTTGGTAGAGTTCATAAAGCCTAAACGCACGTATAGGCGCCTTCCTCTCTGTCGCTTTCTTCGTTTTCTTCAGGTTTTGATCTCTACCTATACGTGTGTTCGCTTATGAAAATAGTTATGGGTTGGTGTGCGCCTATGCTATGAATGGCCGAAGACACCCACATGTACACACTTTTTTGTAAAAAAGAAAATAACGACTTGTTCATGCTCAGGCCAAGGTGCGCGACACTCTGAACATATTGAGATAAAGCTGGCAGCTTCCTATTCTAAATGGCCGACTTCACGAGGCGGCCTCGGCCGTGTGTCCGCCTGGACCCGCACACGTGTACAGATAGGTATACATATGTATTTGTTTAAGATATTGCAAACGTATACGCATTTGAGCGCATTACTGTTACGCGGATATTTATACATGTATGTGCGGTGACACCAACGCTATATGCATGTAAGAGTACCACATGCAGATCTACACATAAATGTACACGTTGTATATCAACACGTTTACTTTGATTGTTGTGTACCTACAAGTGAGTGTCCCTGCTCTGGATACATATATATATATATACATATATACGTTTGTGCGTACATGTGTATGCGTCCGTTTATATGCACCCAAGTGTGTGAAGCGTGTGCCCCCATCATACATATGTACGCCTATCCGTATCTGCAACATATCAGTTGCATGGGGACTGCAGTGTGCGACGGCAGTCTCGAGTTACTCCCGAAGGTCCGTACGAGACCTTCCGTATGCACCTTTACGTAGGCGGGTACCAGCGCATACGGGTGTTGCACGCCGCATTAAGTAGATGCCTGCATACGTAAATTTCTATATGTAGGCACAGATTCATCCTTCTCTGTAAGTTGTTTGCCTGTCCGTGTCGCCATATAAATACCTGTGCTTGCACACACCGACTTGCGAAGGGCGGCTGCACGCAGATCTACAGGCACATGCACGCTGTACACATACAAAACGCACGCGTGTGTTTGCCCAGATCTAGAGATGTCTCCCTCTATCTATAAGTATATATATGTATACATTTGTATACGTGTACATCTACGGGCGCTATTCTTATAAATAATTACGGGGTGAGTGTTTTCTCGCCGAGGCTTGCAGATTCACGCGCGTCTGCGTCGTGTTTGTAGAGGAAAAATGCGGCGTTTTCGCCGAGGTTGGTTTTAGAAGAAACAAAGAGACCTTCAGCCACCTGCTGCGACCAGATATCTGGTCCTCTTGTACAGCTCCTACACACTTCTTCATTGCAGGGCATTCTCACGGAACTCTGCTACGCGCCAGATGCGGTCGGCCCCCCTCTTCCGTGCGTCTGCCTCGTTGAATAGCTACATTTAAACTTGTCCAATTCTCATTCGCATGATCAAGCAAAAGTGCCCTGTTTTCCACACCCACGCCTGTGCGGGTACATATACACATGCACGTATATGTATAGTTGTTTCGTATATGTCCATCTGCATACATATATGTACTTATGCAAATATATAAATATATATATATATATATATTATACATATATGTGTAGACACTTTCATGCACTTGTGTGAACAGGCGTGGGTGAATACAGAGGCATCGGCTCGTGTGCCTGTGCAGACTCGTGCTGTTTTATTTCTCGATTTCTGGACTCCGAATGTGATGCAGCAGCAGTTGGCTGGAAGGGACGCCTGCTTGGCGGCGAGAAGCACCAGCACCTCGAAGCGTCCCGCTTCCTCGTTCGGTAGCGGCTCTGTACCTTCTCCGCCAGGGAAAGGCGAAAATCCTGTTTTCGAACGCCTGTGGAATCATGCAGTTAGTAGACAGCGAGCGCACTCCGCTGCTTCTCTGCGGCGTCGGAACAGCTCTGCCCATTCTTGCAGAGCTGCCGCTGCTGCTACCTGGATGGCGCCTGCTGCTGACAACGCTGCTGCTCGCGCAGGGAGAGAAGCTGCTGCTGGGTCCTCTTTGGGCGGGCGTGTTGCAGTGCATGCTGCCGACGGAGGCGCAGATGCGAGCAACAGCCTTTCGCAGAGCGCTCCACCTGCTGCGGGTCGTATGACGGCGGCCAACACCACTGCGCCTGCCGGGACCGCCTTTGGCACTGCTGCTGCTGCTGTTGTCTGTGGCGCCGCTGCGGCTGCTTCTTCCTCTTCCTGCATGTTTTCGGCTGTGAAAGCAGGATCCGGCCGTTCAGCTGGGGGAGCGTCTTTCTCGCCGAGTGCTGCGAAAACAAAGGGAGAACCAGCGAGAAGAGACAGTGGCCCATACCGCTCTGTTTCCGTGGAGACCTCCTCTACCAGCATGACAGCTGCTGCTGCGGCAGCAGCCAAAAACACCGACGGCGCGTCTGCCGCCCCCTGCGTGCCCGTTGGGGAGAAGGCGTTCATGCTCTACGAAGGCTCTGCAAAAGAAACGGACGGAGGAGATGGAGGGGGAGGAGTACCGGCAGCCCCAACACTCCAGCACGGCCTCTCCGCTGCAGCTGCTTCTGCCCTAGAGCACGCTGAGGGACGTGCGCCCGGGAACAGCAGCTACTGCGCTGCAGCAGAAGAGAAGACCGGCGCGGCAAAAACAGTGGTGAGCGGCGGCAAAAAAGAAAACTGCGAACCACAGGCGAAAGCAAAGGACAGATACTTTGTTGCGCCCAACTACAATTTTGCACATCTTCCTCCTTCAGCCGTGTTTCTTCTCTTCTCCTGCTGGCGCGCCGGGAGGTAAACACTCCTGTGTTTGCATTGGTTTCGAGCAGACCTTCTAGGCATGCAGCCGAGCGACACAGAGAAGCTTCCTCCCATGACGCTGCTGCCGCAGCGTCAAGCAAAGGTGAATATCTACGTATGTATGTTTGCATGCGTAGCCTTTTCTCCGCATAGCTTTCTCCCTGCCGGGCGGCGGAACGAAGCCTTTCTTTCCTCCCGTAGGGCTTGTCGGGCAGGGGTCGCCTCTGTGGCTCAGCGACTTTCCCGCGGAATTTTTTTTCGAATATTCAGCCGCTGCTGCGGAGAGGGCGTTGAGCCTCTGCTCTTCTCACGCTTCTGCTGCGCTCTAGTGTTGCTGCATCTTCGGTTTGACGTAGGGGGAAAGGCCAATGGACAAACCGCCTCCCGTCACAGAGACGCAGTTAGTTACATGCGCCGTTTTGTGGTTCTCAACAGCTGGAAGGAGGTGGGAGGAACTACCTGCATTTGTTTTTTTTTGTTTGAAGTGGAAGTGAAGTTTCTGTGAGCACCCTCGCACCAGGCGTTATTTTCCGGATGAACAGTGAGCCGACTGTACACGTGCTTCACTTTTTCTCCGTTACACTTATGTACAGATACATGTGGATGTAAAGCTACACACAAATATACATAGAGGGGAGGGAGCTTATGTGCATGTGTGAATGTGTGTGTGTATCTCTTTTTCTGTGCATCTATGTGTATATACACGTACGTATGGATATCTCTGCGTTTGTTGAATGGCTGGACCTCACATTCTACGCACGCTTGTGATAGCGCACAGGGCACATACAGCGAAGCGCGCTGGCACGGGAAAAGTTTGTGTGGGCGAAGGTCTGCTGAACTCTCCGGAGTATATACCGGGGGCCTGGTCGACGCAGTTTAGTCCTCTCTGCAGAAGCAGATGTGTGGGCCTCTGTTTCTCAAGTAGTGAATCCTCCTAAACAACTGCGTGAACAGAGAGCGAGGAACGTGTGCGTGGTTCGTATATGCACCTGCAAAAAGGTCACCGCGCACTGGTGGAAGTTCTGCAGGCTCCTCCCTCAAGACGAAGAAACGTGCGATACCTCCGGCGCAGATCGCTGACCTGTGACTGACGCAGACACACACTTCTCTCGCGCCGAAAGACGTCTCACCACAGAGGAGAATTAGACAAATCAAAGCACGGGAAAGGCAGCAGGAAGGACATGCGTGTGCAGGGACAACAACAGGCACGCCTGCGGCTCAGGCTCCCTGCAGCTGTGTCTCTCTGCGCCCTTTTGGACGGACGCGGTGGCGCTGTTCCACCTCATACACCTGCATCCGCGCATGCCTCCGGATGCAAACATGCACACATGAGTGAATTCCTGGAAGAAACTAGACAACAAAAAAACAGACGCAGAAGGGCTTACACATCTAGCAGATAAGCTGTCTGCGTCTGTCCCACAAAGGAAAACATCCAGATGTGTAGGTGTGAATTCCACGCCTGTGTGTTAAGGCGCATCCACGTATATACACACAAAGCCGAGAGCGGGTTGACGCCAAGCTGCACATACACGTGCACTGGTCCAGGAACTCCAGTTTACGTATATATCTATCTATACATATATATATATATATATATGCGTAAAGGTGTATGTATGGTATATATCTGGAAGTGTGGACCCATCTGAATATTTTTATATATATGCATCTCGAGTGCCTATCTACATTCACATTTATATATATATATGTGGATATGCGTGTGGGGGTGTTTCACTGTGTGTTTGATCTGTATAGGGGAAGGAAGGAGTAGCTGTTCTGGGGACGCATCCAGGCGCCCCGACTTCTTTTTTCCCTGCTCAGGTGAAGAAATCCGCCGGCCAGCTGACTTCGTTGGCTGTTAGTAGCGCTGCTCTTCCTTTCTTCGACTGCCCGGTGCGGCAGCCAGCGCAACAAGAGACCGGCGACTGGCCGCAGCAAGAGCAGCAGGCCGTCCTCTACGCAGCTACGGCGCGGGAAGAACAGCCACAACAACACCCAGGAGATCAGAAACTACGAACTGCAGAGGCAGCGTTGGAGCAACAGCAACAGCAGCAATACGCACGCGCAGCTGAAGAAGCAGGCCCAAAACCACAACAGCAGCAGCAGTACGTACACGCCTCCTCACAGGAGCGGCAGACATACGGTCACCCGCTGCAGCAGCTGCGTTCGCATGCGACCTCTGCGGAACAACAGTGGCAGCAGCAGTGGAAGCGGCAGCAGGAGATCTGGCTAACGGCCGCTTCTCTACACCACAAGGAGGGGCAGCAGAAGCAGAGGCAGGTTCCACTTCTGGTTTACAACCATGCGGTTCCTTCTCCTCCGCAGCGCCTGCCACCTAGCTCAGGTCGGCCGGACGACAACAGCACAGCCCCAAGTGCTGCGAGTCTGGGGTCAGCGAAAGCAGCAGCAACCGCGGACGTGGCGTTGCGGCAGACAAACTTTGCTCTCTTTCCACTTTTTACCCATCACCAGCCGCCTCGTTTCGCTTCCGGTGGTACTACACCCTTTCCCTTTAATGTTCCACGGTACCCCAGCCCATTCCAGATGCAGGCCGCTGCTGCTGCCGCTCTGCAGGGTTCCAACCAGCAGGTGGACTGCAGTCCAAATTCAAGCGATTCTTCAATTTTCCCTTCTGCCGGTGTTAGAACGTCCCCTTTAGTGCAGCCTACAGTGCGCTCTGCTTCTTCAAGCTCTCCATCTGTTGCTGCTGCAGCTTCTGGGAAAACAGGAGTACTATCGGAGGGTCCTGAGCAGAAGCGGGAGGATGGAGAGCTGCCGCGGCAGCCCGGGCGGGCCTTTTCGCTTCTCGCTGGTCGAGGGCCATCCAGCGGCGGCAGCCTTGCTTCTGCGTCTTCTTCAGAGAGTGGAGACGATTTACTCCACAGCAGCACCGGCAGACAAGTGGGCGCTCGCCTGCAAACGTCACCCAGTCTTGGTGCCCAGGCCCTCGCGGCGCATGCAGGAACCAGCCGGAGCAAATCTGCAGCGGCGACAACGTACGCACCGGTGCAGCAGCAGCAGCAGCCAACGAGACAGCAAGCGAGAGCTGTAGCGCAGACGAAGTCATGGTGGCTGCAGCAACAGCATCAGCAGGAAGACGACCCGGAGCGACAGCAGCAACAGCAGCTTCAGCGACACCAACAGCAGCACCGGCTGTGCGAGTGGCAGCCGCGGAGGGGTGCTGCTGGTACGGGGACGCGCGCGACGAAAGGAAATGTGACGCATGTGTCTCCGGCATCGCGTCCTGCAGGCTGCTCTGCAGGAGCAGCAGCGAGAGAGTTGCAGCGACCGCCTGCAGCAGCGCGTCTTTCTCCTAGCAGAGGCTCCCCGGAAGGGGAGGTGGGGTACCCCACTCCACAGCATGAGCTGTGCCGGGAGCCTCAGGAGCAGAAGGACGAACACGTGAACGACGAAGCAGCGACTGGCAGCGTTGTTGCGCGCAAGGGAGAAGCATTCGGGAAGGCAGCAGTCGCAGCACCGGTAGCAGCAGCAGGTGGGGATGGTGGTAGCAGAGAGGAAGAGAACAGCAGCAGCATCCCCAGCAGGCTTTCGAATTTGTGCGTCCAAGACTTGCGTATCGAGACGAGACCGATGCCGCATGCAGCGGGAAAAGCAGGGTGGCAGAGAAGTCTCGGAGGGCGATCCCCTGCGGGGGAGAAGAGAAACCGCGGCCACGGCCTGCGCGCGCCGCCTTCCGCAGCGGGACTGTCTCTCCGACGGTCGACAGCGACGCAGCAGGGGCGCGAGCAGCAGCACTGGCAGCGTG
Organism: Sarcocystis neurona; assembly: GCA_000727475.1. Lineage (NCBI taxonomy): Eukaryota > Apicomplexa > Conoidasida > Eucoccidiorida > Sarcocystidae > Sarcocystis > Sarcocystis neurona. The sequence continues at coordinate 8,826,587 of KL647288.1, read as the reverse complement.
ACTGTGGGGTGGGCAGGTGCAGCGCAGACAGACTGCAGCAAGATCAGGAACAACGCGGACGCAGCAGTGTGCTATCGGCCAGTGGCGAAGAGAAAGTCCAACTGCCCGCTGATGACAAGAGGCAGCAGACTTGGCAGCAAGCATGGCAGCAGCAGCAGCTGCGCTGGCGCAGACAGCAGCATCCACAGCACCCCCTGTGGCAGCAGCAGCGGCAGTGGTCGCAGCAGCACAAGTGGCTGCAGCAGCAGCAACCGACGCAGCAGCAGCAGTGGGCCCCGCAGCAGTGCCCACAGCAGCAATACGAACCGCAGGACGCGCAGCACGCTAGGAAGCAGCCATGGCAGCAGCAGCTGTGGACGCAGCAACAGCAGGAAAGGCACCAGCAGCAGCACCAGCAAAGCGAAACCTTCGAGGAGACGGAGCAGCCGCGGATGTGCCACCGTGGTTCTATGCCGCAGCAGCAGCAGGGAGGGCAGCAGCTGCTACGGCTGTCGCGGGGGAGAGAGCAGCAGCAACGCCGGGGAGGCCGAGACAGTTTTGCCGTGGATCCAGACACGCCTGTAGCCGCAAAGGCGCATCAGTCTGCAGCCCCCCATTCCTTCTGTACGAGTCGACAAGAACGCGGGAGAAATTCGATACACGCAGGAGCAGGCGTCCACGCCGGTCTTCGCAGCAGCAGCAGCAGCAGAAATGAGGCAGCAACGTCGTTGAGAGGACTCCCCCCAGTCCAGGGCTGGCCCGAAGCAGCAGCAGCGCTCGCAGATTGTCTAGCGGAGGAAGCAGCGCAGGGGTGTGCGGCCGCTGCGAGTCATCTCACTGCATGCATTAGCAGCTCCAATCCCAGCAGCTACGGTGCCATCGAAGCTTCCCTCGTGCCATGCACAACAGCAGCCGCAAGCTACCCTACGTACGTGGCGATGCTTCAGCAGCAGCAGGCGTTCCGCGGCCGCTCTAGTGCAGCAGCAGGGGAAGGAGCCGCAGCCGCAGCAGATGCAGTTTGCTCAGGATTTCTTCGTCGAAGAAGATCTCGCAGCAGGCACGCAGAGGGCAGCCCACCTCGTGCAGACGAAGGGGAAAAGGCGGAAGAAACGCAGAACAGGAAAGGACTCGCTGGCTGGCTTCCATTTTTTATGAAGCAGCAATGACTGTCGAGATTGAGCGGGGGGAGGGCAGCCGCTTCAAATACAGATACTGCAGCAGCCGTTCTTCAGCAGAGAATACTGCAGAGCGGTGAATGCCGCCTTAAGTCGTGTTCGTTATTGTCGACTACGCACGACGTGGGGAAGCGGCTTACAGAAAGTCAGCGATAAACGAGAACCACTGAAGGGGCATGACGTGTTCCGTTTACAGTCAAAAAATACTGGTTTTATTTTGTATTTCTTGGTGCGTTCGTAGCTGTCCTCGCATTTATACAGGCATAGGTGGCGCATTTCGCAGGGACAAAGAACGAATCCACACGTGCGCCGTCCACGTTGCAGCGCTCCCCCACCTGGTTACCTGCGCAGCAGCATTGCAGTACGCAGCTTCACCCGTGTAGCAAGATCCGTTGACTAGCGGCACAGGACTGCTACACCAGCAGTACATCCCACCGCGTTAACACGTCAAGCACCGCAAGCGTGTGAGAAAATTACACGTACTACAGTAGCACCGGCGTCGCTACGGAAATACCAAGAGGTCAACATGCACCTCCTCGTCACTGTGGGCACAGCGCTCCAAGAATTCTTCTGTCCGTTTGTACAGCCAACTCCGGCACGTCTAGCCCTGATCCTCTCGAGAAACGTTACACGTTTGCAGCAGCGAGTGAGTGCGCCTCTTGCCTGCGTACAACGCAGCAATTTAAGAGAGAATAGGCTCTTGAACAGTCGCTAGGGCACTTCGTGGAGAATGAACAGCATACGTGTTCATTCCTCGTCTACGCCAGCAATCTAGGAACTACGCACCAGCAACATTGTGGGCGTGTAGCAAAGGGCCAGGCTGGTTCCAGGGCGACAGACAGCAGTCTGTCGCCTGCTGGACCCGTTCCGTTGGCCTCCTGGGTAGCAGCAAAGGTGGCTGTTGCCTTGCCCCAGAGATGTAAGAGACACACAGGGCGGGACGTGACGGGCAGCGTTTACAATGGACACTTATGTTTGTCTGCCCGTGCAGAGCTGCCGTCGCGCGACGTAAAAAAAGTTGATTTTACAGAGACGGTTTCGCTCACAGAGATAGGTAGATGTACAACAAAACTCGTAAAAGTCCCCCCATGCAAGTAGGATGTCTGTATAGCAGAAGGCGAGCGCGTTCGGTTCGCGTGACAAGGACAAAGAACGATTCTGAACCGACGAAGGTTAGAAAGTGGTTCTTTCGTGTAGAGCGGGTGGAAGACTAAAGGAAGAAAAAAATTCAAATACAACTCTGGGGTCTTATCGTTTCTCGTAAAAAAGGATACAAATGGACGTGTTATGTACTACATAGATATGTATGGGATGGAAAAATATTCAAGACCGTAGCGGCTCCAGCCACATACGTGAGCTGCTGCTTAGAGGAAGCCAAGGAAGAGCTTAAAGCTGCAGTTCTTTTTCACGAGTTTAAGCTACGTGAACGTCTTCACGCGGTCCCGCATACTAGAGGCAGACCTTACCCTAGATGCATTTTGGTGGAAGAGTACGTAAGCAGTTGGCTTTTAGATATGTTATATTTTTTGCAGAGGTGCACGCGTGTGGAAGTCAGATACGTAAACGCAGAATCTTTCCCCTGCAAAGCAGGCTCTTTGTAAATGAGGAAGCAAACCAGTACATAAGAAAAAAGGAACCTTGACAAGAAGGGACTTAGAAAGAAAGGCTTACCAATATTCAACACGTAGTGCACATCTCTCCGGTTCCACACCTGTTTAGTCTTCTGTACGTGAAGTACCTACTAAGGCAGTACATATCACTTAGCCTGGCGGGCACGTGCGCTTAACCGAATATACTCATAAGGTGCCGGACGCTACCGCCCTCACTGCGGATAAACAGAAATGTATGTGTACGTGAGGAAGACTTTTTTCATTCCCTAAGTGTATGCATGCTCGTGCCAGAAGAGCCCGTTCTTTCCTGAAGTCTCTGTGAACCGAAGAAAATACACGTATACAAATATATGTATATATATATATCCTTCGTTGCAGCTGATGTGCGTGTAAACTGTATACGTATGTAGACATGCATATTTCCAGGGAGATGCACATGTGCATATATACATATGTATGTGTTTGTACATCGGTCTACGCAGGATACCCCCACAGGTGTGTTTTAGTGGTGATTTTTCCCTCCTATCAAATCACTAGCCGCACGATTATGAATTAATTCAGCTGACGTTTCTAAGTGGGCAAGACGAGTTTATGTGCATTAGGTTGACAAGCAGCATCCAACCGTACGATATGCATCGCTGCACTAGTGCTTAATGCTTTATCACGTTTGTCCCGGTGACTACACCGTTACACATGTATATGTGTGTATGTACATTTACGTAGTGTGTCTTCAGGTATCCAGATTCACATAGCTGGATCAACGTGCCTGCCGTAGCGCTCAGCCGCCGGGGTGTGCGTGTGTTCAAAGGCTTTGAGCACTTGCGCGGAGCACGAGCTCCCCTAGATAGATTTTCTGTTCGGAGGAAAGATCCATCACTGCAGTGTTCCATTTCACTGTACGGCAGCAGCAGGGTTCTTCGGCTTTCCTCATTGCGGCGAGTACGTATAGTGACGGTGACGTGACCCCACGCGTATGTAACACTTCTCACCCTTGATACGCCTCCGCCGCTGTTTTACACGCATAGGTGAGCCTGCCTTCATATTGAGGCCCCTAGGTGAAATTTCACGTACAAGGCAGTACACAGGGAAGATGTTTGACGGTTCAGTGCCACTTGGATAGACGTGTGTGTTCTATCATATACTGCAGTGAGACACCGTTTAGGTACAGATCTAAACTCCTACGAGGTGCGCACTGTGGCTGCTTGGACTTCACACACATTAATATCGACTTCTACACGTGGACATGCAAAAACACATCTCGCAGTCAGGTGGTCAAACATGTGGCAGTGGAGAATCGCACTTGCTGACCGAATGGCTCCTCCTTCAAACTTAAGAGAGTTTCAGGCGGCGATTGTCGGATTCTTTTAATCGCCTACACCCTTAATCTCATAGGCCCGCGTATACGCATAAGTGTGTATAGAGACAGACATGTAGACATGCCGATTTACACTGTCGCGGCGGTGCGTCACTGGCTCCAGCAGATGCAGACTCACCGAGGAGAGTACCGAATCTTTTGCAGGAGCACGGGGCCTTGCTACAAAGCTCTGTACCCGCGAGTACGAGAGATTCACCCAAGAATTTGAAAACATTTTATCAGTGTCGCTCTGTCCCAGATCACAGTTAACGAAAATAGTTTGTCTTTATTAACTGCTTAAAAAAGATCAGAGCTGTCATTTCGGAAGCAGCGAAAGTGCTTCCTCTTTTTCGAGAAGAGCCGATTAGCGCGCCAGTGCATGAGGCGCTCTTCACTGTTCCGCTGCCGCGTCGTGCGACAAGAGAAGCTGGGAGCAGGCAGTTCTCAACATCGAGCAATCGTAAAGCTTCCGCTGCTGAACAAGAAAAATCTTCAGGAGGAATGCATATCGTAGCAGCAAGCATTCTCTTTGAGCGTTAGCCGCTGCCCGCACTCAGCAGCAGGATTCTTCTGTGCACACAAGCAGATGCATCCGTTACAACACCAAGCCTACCGCATCTTGCAGCGTTCGACGGCTTGCAGCGTCCACGTAACACTGGAGCGGTTCCTCGGCCGTTGCGTCCCAAAGTGTAAACACAGTCCACATCCAGAGTCCTCAAGGACTCTGCATGCACTTCAAGCCACAAGCACGACGCACTTACACACGCGACGCTGTTGCACACGTGTCCGGCGCGATGTCACCTCCGCGTGCTCCGTTTTTCCATGCCCCTTGGAGCGGCGCACGCCATCCTCAGCGGCATGCCCTTCGCACTAGCAGATAAACCCTAGCTGCACGCGCTGCGGCGGCAGTTTCCAGTTGCATGTGCTCCGGATACAGTTAGCAGCTGCATGCGCTCCGGATGCAGTCACCAGCTGCATGCGCTCCGGATGTAGTCATCAGCTCTCCGGGTCTTGCAGGTTTACCAGCTGCGTGCTGCGCTGCGGATGCTGTTCTCAGCTGCATGGGAACTATGCACCTGCAACATTGCCTTCATTTTCTACAGTTGAGGGGGCCAATCCTTCGACTGTGGGTTATCTATTTCTGATGTTTTGTCGCGCGGCGGAAGCACATGCGCAGGGAAGCTCAGCGGCATGGGATTGAGTTTCTACGAGCGTCTAGAAATTTTCAACTTTGTGCCTCCTGGCAGCGCACGCATGATGTCGCTTCTCAATCACATGCAACCCACGAGCCTCTACCTGTCTGTAACAGCACACACATCGCAGCAGCACGCTTCTGCCGCGGTAGTGCTTCCTAATCCTTCTGCGTCAGCAGACAAATACATTTTTCTGCGTCCCCGGGAATAAGCGTTCCAGAAGGAAACAGTTCGAACGCTTGCGAGCTCGCCGTGCAGAGAAGAGTGATACTAGTTTTTTTGTCCTCACGTCTGAGGAGCCGGAGACAGAGGCACACGGCGTACAAAGGCTCGCCTACGGGCTCCTGCAGACAAGCGTCCGTCCCGACGTACATGTGTATGTCTGTTCCGGAGGACGGTTTCTTGCAGTTGTCTCACTCAAAGAGGGTATCAACAGTACTCAACATACTACTGCGCACACACACACACACACACATATTCATATATGTGTGCCAGTGCCTTCCCGTAAAGATGTATATTTTTCAGCGCACGCGCACATGTTTGTCCTCAATCTACACCGATGTGTGCGAACGTGTTGACAGAAACGTGAACCGTGAGCGTGTGTTTTCCTCTGTCCTCCTTCCGTACGTAGACAGATTTCTTATAGAATCTCTATAAGGAATCACACACAAAGCACCACGTCCTGCAAGACCCAGAATACCCCACGTCCTGCAAGACCCAGAATACCCCTATATTTAGATAGTTACACGCATATACATAGACAATCACGAGAAGATTTCGCCTGATACTTGCAGGCAGGGAGGGGCCTTCGCTGACAAAGTACTGCGTGGAAGAGGAAGATGACCTCACAGCCGCAGCAGTAGACGTGTCCCAGTGAGCAGAGAGTGAACGAAGCGACTTTGTGCGACAGAGGGCAGAAACCAGCGGACGGGCGGACGCAGCGGTGTTCTATAAACAGAAGGCACCGCAGTACGAATTCTGCACCATCGCCCAACGTATACTTCTTCTCTTCTGCTGCGCACGACGGGCGCGTGGCAGACCAGCGCCTGCAATCTGGCTGAGCCGCTCCCACTCCAGCTCCTGGGGGAGTGCATGTGTACGTGTAGACATCTGTGTAGATCCACACACGTGTATACTTTTATATGTATACGTACAGGCAAGTGTACGATGACAGAGAGAAGTATGCGGAGAGCTGCAGAAGAAGAACTGGAAGGAAGTAAGACGAAGAAGAAAAAAAAAAACACTAAAGTGACGACTGCAACGGCAGTAATACAATTTAGAGAGGGGCCGGGAAACGTCGGCAGCGCTCCATAGAAGGCATCAGGACGACAGCTACACCGTCGTTCGCCTGTGGACTGCAGGGATGGAGAGAGACTCCCCGGGAGTATATGTTTGCGGTGCAGCAAAAAATCGGTGAGCGTTACTTCCCCTCTCTCCTGGACGTGACCCGACGACGAGGCGCCCCGCAGGCTTTCAACAGGGGACACGCGGCTATCGATCTACAACCTCCTGAACAAGCCCACAATATCCTTATATATACATATATGTATGTATATACATGTATCCTCTGGCGATATCCAACAGGAAGACGAGAACATCGCCGTTTCACCTACACACCTGCTTTCTGAGCTGGGCGTCCCCAAGCTGTCAGAAGGCTACGTTACTCCACATACACAGCCGAAACAACCTGCCATTTATATCTACACACCTACTTCTTGAGCGCGGGGACGTTCACCACGTGTGTCTAGACGAAAATCGTAGACGACCCCTTATATTTGTTCGTGCGTCATCCCTACCTTCTTCTCTACACACGGAGAATATCTGTCTATGCACAGTCCTACTACGTGGGTAATCTGGTCCACGCCGCCTGCCGCAGGAATCAACCCGAGACAGAGGATTTGAAAGGGATGCATAGACGAGACATCAGATGGGAAGTATGCGCGAGAGATAATATGGGAAACATGTGTGCCCGTGGACCACCCCACGTACATGTCGTCCGTTCCGCTGCTGCTACGGCTCTTCTCTTGCGGCTGTTGTTGCTACTGCTGCTGCTGTTGCTCTTCTGTTGCTGCCGCTGTTGCTTCTGCTGCTGCTGCTGTTGCTTCTGCTGCTGCTGTGGCTCGTCTCTTGCTGCTGCAGTTGAGCCTACTGCTGGCTTTTCTCTTGCTGCCGCTGTTGCTTCTGCTGCGGTTGTGGCTGGTCTCTTGCTGCTGCTGCTGCTGCTGCTCTTGTTGCAGCCGTAGCAGCACTCGTAGCGGGGCCTCCCGACGCGCGCTACCCGTGCGCTGTCGCACCTGGTGTGTGCGTGCGTGTTACTATCGGACCTGCCGCTGCCGCGGTCCCGGCTCAGCTTTCACCTTCTCTTTTCTCTGCTGCAGCCGCAGTGCCTTCGGAGTCGCCGCTGGTGCTGCTGCTGGTGCTGCTGCTGCCGCTCTTCAGCTGCTCGATGTAGTCGAAGAACGCGAAGGCGGAAAGATCGTCGGCGAACGGCTGGGAGTAGTAGAAGCGCGACGCCAGGTACGACTGAAAAATCGCCTGGAGGTACGACTCGGGCACTCTAAAAAGCAAAAACAACTCCACAGGGACGCATACACACGCTTGAACAACTGCGCGGACGCACCTTACAGCAACCACCCCGGGTGTATGTATCGCTCCATACACTTGCACATACATATATCCACACTATATAGACGGGTCTATTACATACTTGCATATATATATATATATATGTACACATATATATACATGTGTCCACAGAATGCAGACGTGTCTGTTACGCACTTGCATATATATATGCATATATATACATACACCGACACTATATAGACGTGCCTATTACATACTAGCGTATATATACATATATACACATACGTTTACACAGTACAGACGTGTTTCTTATATACGTGCATATGTGTGCACACACCGTAGAGGCGTGTCGATATATTTGCACATATATACACCCACAATATATACGTGTCTATTTACTCGCACATATGGACAATATATACATTACGTGTGCGTGAGTGTAGATGTACACGTTTACATTCCCGCGGAGGGAAGGAGGGAAATACGCGGGAAGTGGGGGTGTGATATATGTCGCGCAAGCAGCAGCAAGTAATGCGTCGTTACGTGTGTACTACGCAATGACAAATATAGACACAGAGATATATGTATGTGCCTGGACTCGCTGGACATGTAAACATACATTACATGTATATGTGTGTGTACATATATATATATGTATGTATATGCGTGCGCCGGACCTGCAGCTACAGGTGAGTGGAGGAAAAGCAGGCAGCACGTGTTCAAACGTGGATACATCTCACGTATTCGAGGAGCGGGCGTACAGACGTCTGTGTGATACAAACGAAGTAGATTGCTTGCTACATTCAAATACGTATATGCACGCACACGTGTGTGTACAGGTGCATGTGCTTTTGTCACAGATATGTATGTGCACGTCGATATGTGGCTCTGGGGTGCTCTACGTGAGAAACGGGACCGCGGGGGTAGCGCACAAACCTGCAGAAATATACACACAGGCAGATCTCTAGGAGGAGGTGTGTCAACGGAGAAATGCAGGTCGTACGTCCATTTGCAGCGGGCACCGGTGTACACACGAGGAGAGCGAAAAAGCTGAGTAGGCGGTCTGGCTCCCCTTTGTTTTTTAGACAACGGGTAGGTGCGGCAACAGCGACAGCAGAGAAGCAGAGCAAAGCCAGGCAGGGCAGCAGCCGCACAAGACGCGCGTGAAGAAAGAAGAGCAGACAAATAACACAACAGCGGAACACTCACCTCTTTCGAAGAGTGTCAATGTCCATCAGCCCCGGCACCAAAACCTCGGGAAGCGCCAACATCAAAACACGCCGCACCAATTGCTGCAGCAGCACGCACAGCAACAGCACTTCTTTCCTCTTCAACGCAGCCGCACAAATATATGCACACACAAGCATATATACAGGGACACTCACACACATGAACACGTACACAGATGCATACACACATATACACATATGAGTAGATCTACACACATACATCTTTTATATATATACACATAAACACCTAGACAGATGCGTACACACATATACACACATACGTATACCTACACATATATATCCACCCCACATACAGACATGACTGTACGGACCTCATTCATTATATAGGAGATAGCTGTCCTGTTCCAAGAAGCTACCAATATACGATATACATATATATATACATATATATATATATATTCAAGCGTACATAGTATACGAGGGTGGCCCTTCTGACGATGCACCCGTGAAGACGCATGTAGAGTTCCAGCAGGACGCGAAGTTACCCCGCGCTAACTGGGAGTAGGCAGGCCCATACGCGGACAGCTAGACGGACATGCACGCGCAACCGACAGCTAGCGACGCATTTCCGTACACGCACTTACACACGCAGACAGCGAGCCGCTGTCTCCACGCACGCACAAATCCGCCCAGCTCCTCTGGGAGTCGCGGGTCTGCGCATATTTAAACAGAGAGTTCCGCCCTTGTGCAAAGATTGGTAGCTAGCTACCGGTGAGGAAGATATACACAGACCAGCAGGTGGCCACCAACGTGCACCACAGAGGTATGGCTATCTTTTCAAGTGTGCACGTGCAGCCAGCTAACGACAGCCGCAGGCACTTCCCAGCTAGCTAGCTAGCCGCCCGGTCCGCGAGCATGCAGAGCGCCAGCAAACGGTGAGCTGTACGCGTATCCACGGCATCGTTTCCACTCCAGCCCTTATGGCTAGCTGGCCATGCAAATACGCACGCATGCGCACACAGCATCGCGCCGCGGAGTCTGCACGCAGAAGGCTTCTTCCGCACACTCAGGCGAACGTCCTGAGCCGCCGCCAGGTGTACGTACACCACAGACACGCGCATGGCGTCGCCGGTCGAGAAACGCGGAGCCAGCCAGAAAGCATAGCGCGCACGACCCAAACCGGATAAATGAAGCCTCGCTACGTAAACTAACCTCACATTTACTTCTTGCAAGTATGTGTGAAGACCCAACATATGCATACGTAGCTACACATTCGTTTGCGCATGCATAGGACATCTGTGTGTGTGTACACGTAGCTACACCCCATTTACACTTGTGTGCATGCACACACACACACACACATACTTTCTCTGTTTCTCTCTCTGCCGACATACTCATATATATATATATATACATGCGTATATACATATACATATATATATATGTATATGCAGGGACAGAGACACGCATAAAAAGTCGTTACTAGACACACATGTATAGGTCTGCGTATTCACCCAGTGCGTCCAGACACAGAGACAGGAAGGACCTGCGGTCGCTATAGAGTACACGCGTGTGCACGTGCGCGCGCGCGGGTGTGTCCAGGCAGCTGTTGGGGCTGCTGACGGGGCAGCGGCACGTATGCAGACACGGCAGTGCGTACTGACCGCCGTCTTGCAGCAGCTGCAGCACGAATGTTTTCTCCCCCTGTGGACTGTGTGGGCGTCTGTTGGGTGTGACGGCCTTCTTGCAGCGGCCGCAGCAGCACCGATGCTTGTTCCACCTGTAGCTGGGTAGAGGGCCCTCGCAACAGCAGCAGCACCATTTCTGCAGGTTGTGAAGGAGCGAGCGTGTGCATATGTTTTTGAGGGGTGGCCGTGCGACAGCAGCAAGTGCGGCAGGACCGCGGCAGTTTTTTTCGCCTGTGAAGAATGCAGCACGTAAATTTGTATGTGCGCGGCATTACTTGGTCGCCCCAGAGCGTATCGCTTCTTTGTATGTCTCTCTTCAGGCGGAGGATTTTCTCCGAAAGGACGTCAGTAAGGTCGCAACGGGGTTTGCCGGTGCGCAGACTCTCGCTCCACAAGACGTTGAACTCGAGCTTCGCATTTTCCCGGATTCTCTCGAGCACTGCATGGACGTAGGCGACGTAGAACGGAGGGGGATGTGCCGGGTCTAGCACCTGCATGTGCTGCGCAAACTCCTCGTCAGTCAAAGCCAGCGCCGCCAGCACCTCGTGCGAAGAGGAAGTTACCCCCCCCTTGTTTGTAGAGGCTGCACGTGCACCGGGGGACAGAGGGAGACACACGGACAGAGCGAGCGAGAAATGAAGAGACGAAACGGCTGGGAAGCGGAGGAAGAGGCCGCAGCCCCGAGACGGTAGGTGCAGGACGCCGGCCAGAGGCAACAGCAGAAGAAGAGACCCGCAGGCAAAAGAACTGCCGGTGGGGCGGGGAGGACAGGGCGGAAGGCGTGGGAGGAAGCAGGAAGAAGAAGCCAAGACGCGACGCGCAGCATAACACGGAGAAAGGAGCAGGAAGGACAGAGTTAACGAAGGAGAGACTATGAGGCAGAAGAGATAAAATAGAGAGGAGAGCAGCAGCGGGAAGACAACAAAGAGAACTGGGGCAGCAGAAGACAATACGCACTGGACCGGAAGAGATAGAGAACAAAAAGCGGGGATGGAAAGGGCAAAGAAGATAAACAAACAAGGAACCGACGCGACAGCAGACATTCTCCCCACAGGAGCTGCAACAGCATATAGGCTCCCAGCTGCTACAGCCGCACACGTGGGCGCATCACAACTTCTGCTGCTCCTCCTGCTCAGCTGCGGTTCTGCTGTATTGCTGCTGTTCTGCTGCTGGTGCTGCTCCCCTACAGCTGGTGTTCTCTTGTTGCTGCTTTTCTCCCACTGTCGCCGCTGTTCTTTCCCTGCTGCTGTTCTGCTCCTGGTGCTGCTCCCCTACAGCTGGTGTTCTCTCTTGTAGCTGCTTTTCTCCCACTGTCGCCGCTGTTCTTTCCCTGCTGCTGCTGTTCTCCTGCCCCGCTGTTGTCGTTGGTCGGCTGGTGCTGCTGTTCTCCTGCCCTGCTGTCGCCCGTGTCCTGCTGCTGCGGTTCTCTCCTGCTGAAGCTGCCGTTCTCCGCCGCTGCCGTGCTGTCCTCCTGCGGCTGCTGTTCTCCTGCTGCAGCCGTACTTCCTCCCTGCTGCTGGTGCTGCTAGGCTGCTGCTCCTCAGCCTGCCGCTACTCGTTTCGATCCGTTGCTACGCCTTCCCCGCTGCTGCTGCTCTGCTGCTGCTGTTCTGCTGCTGCTGTTCTGCTGCTGCTGTTCCCCCCCTTTTGTCTCCCTGCTGCTCCCCATCCTTTTTCTGCAGCTGCTGCCTCGCCTGCGGTCTCTGCTGTTCCGGCTTCCGACTGCACACGGTTTCTGCTGCTGCTTTCTTTTCTCCTCCACTTCTCTCGCTGCTCTCACACATTCTCCTGCTACTTCTTCAGCAGCAGCTCTCCTTCTTTTCCCCCCTCCTGCTGCTTCCCCTGCTGTTTTGCTGCTCTGCTGCAGAGCGACTCGGCCTTCCTGTCTTTCTTGTTTCTCTCTCCGAGCTCCGTCGCACGTCTTCGACTCAGCCGCTGTGTCCCCCTTCCGCCTCTTTCTACCCTCTACAAACTACACCAGCTGGCCCTGTTCTGCTTCTATTCTTCCTCCTTTTCCTCTTCCTCCACCCCTCTAGTGTCTTTGTCTTTTTCTCTGTCCGTCCCCCGAGTCGTTTGCTGCTGTTCTTCTTCTCCTCACTGGCTGTCTCTGCTCCTGAGCAGCGCCCTTTCTTTCAGTCTTTCTCCTTGTCTTCTCCGACTCTTCTATTGTTCCCTTCCTGCATATCAGTCTCTTCCCTTTCTTCCTTCTACTCATCCGTCCCCGCACGCCTTTCGCTTCTTTCCCTTTCCCCTCTCTCTGTCTCTCCCCTTCCCTCCTTTCCCTTCATTCTCCCCCACTTTTTCTCGGTGCCCGCGACGCGGCTCTGCTGTGTGCAGAAGCGGCAGCAGCAGCCGCAGCAGCAGCCTACCGTCTTTGAAGAGGATGACGCCCTTTTCTTCAAGAATTCTCCGAGCTTCGTCAGTGATGAACACGTTCGCGCCTTCGACGATATACTTGAAGCGTGGCTTTCCCTTCTCGTTCATCATCTTCTCCACGTTAAACGGCGTGATGGACGCAGGCCGCCCTCCGCACGGGTTGAAGAGGTCTGCCGAGCCCCGTGGGTTCAGGTGAAAGTCGTTACGAAATTGGAAGCCCGACGCAATCATCGTCCCGTCGGGGAGTCTGTGCGTTCACGGAGAACAGAAAGAAAACGAGAAGAGAGATATGCGATGGTGAGAGAAATCTCCACGTCTGCAGTGGGAGAGACGAAGAAAGGAAAAGTAGCAAAACAGAGAAATGAAAGCCACCACGTCATAAAAGGAGAAGTTAAGAGAAACTCAGAAGGCCAGAGAAGAAGCTGAGACAATCACTCACTGGCTCCCCCCCAACAACATGAACGCCTTTTTGTTAGGTCTCGTCTTATGCCGTCTCCCGGCCCGTCTCTCTCCGGTCTTTTCGCCCTCTTCCCCCCTTGCGTCTCCCTCCCCGGTCTTTTTTTTCCCTCCGCGTCTCCCCCGGCTCTTTCCCCCCCTTCGCCCTTCCCCTTCCTACGACTCACGTGACGTCTCTTTCGTCCTGGGCAACTTTGAAGCCGTCTTTGCTGAGGAGTTTCTCGTCGTACAACATGGCGGAAGTGGGCAGCTTCTGGAACCTGCGCGTCGCGAGTCGTTGAAGTTCGGCGAGGTCGAGGCCCTGGGGGTCGTGCAGGACGCCGCTGCCGTCGACGACGGTGGTGGTTTTGGTGCGGCTCTTCAGCAGCGCATTGCTGCCCAGATCGCCGTCGGGACCCCCCACGAGGAAGCGCGTCACGCTCTCCTCCTGCAGCTGCTTCTTCTGCAAAATGCCGCGGACGTACATTTCAATCGACGCCGTCGTCATCCCGTAGACGTCGTGAGGAATGCCGCCCATCGATGGCTGCTTCCCCGTCGTGAAGGCCCGCCAAAACGGCGCCCCTCTCTCCCGCGCTCGGCGCGCCGCCCAGTCCATCAGGCCCCCCGTCCCCGTGTGTTCGTCAGGGCCCAGGAAGAGAATTTCGTCCGAAGACGGCGGCGGCACCACACGGGCGTCCGGCAGCAGCACGTCCAGCACGCTGAAACACACGCAGGACACGGGGAGACACGACACACACACAGAAGACACAGCAAACGTGGTCGCCGGGGACACAGAGACACGGGAGACGGAGAGCCACGGGAGAGGGAGATGCCGCACAGGGACAGAGGACATACCGGAAAAGACAGAAAACAGAAGAAGACAAGAGGAGGGAAAAAGAAGAAGAAGAACATCTACTTGTGAAGCTGCCGTAGTAAATGTGGCAACGTGACTGTCGCCGGGGAAAGGAGACGAGACAGCACACGGGTGGTCGGACAGACAGCAGGGGCCGCAAGGGCAGAAAAGAAAAACGTTTCAACGAAAATTCGGATGAACTTTCGATACGCAGGGTGCGTCTCTCTCATCGGATCTCGGCATACTAGCATCTCGAAGAATTTCGATAGGCACGCCCACTGTGAAAGTCTACGTCCTGCGATGAGGCTAACCTCGTCCGCTTGATTCACTGAAACACGCGCTCTTGAGTGTACATACACCCCACACAAAGCTGACGCGACCCGGCACAACTTCCTGTGTGTGTGTCCATTTCTTTCTCTCTTTTTTTCTTCCCTGCCAGACACACAACTGTACAAACAGCATCACGTGCGCTTATACGAGCATGTGCGCCTTTGCGCATCATACCAGGTAGTCCTTAGGTGTAGTACTACAAAAAGATATGGACAGATATGGTTCAACACCTATACACACAGGTAGAGAGACATAAACCGATACAGGTGAACTGAGATAGCATATATATAGATAGATATGGACAGATATGTACATATAGTAGATATAACATATGCACATATATATATGAACAGGCATGTACATATAGTAGATATAACATATGCATATATATATATATATATATATGAACAGGCATGTAGATATAGTAGATATAAAAATTCGACGTCACGAGAGAGATCTACACATACACATAGGTAAATCTCGCCACAGACACAGACACACACACACATACACGTACACCTTCTCACACCCAGAGACAGAGAAAGAAGAGGAAGCGGAGGAGAAGACGAAGTGGGAGAAGAAAACGAAAAAGACGAAGAGAAAAGAAGAGGAGGAAGAAGAGGAAGAGAACAGCTAACGGTGGAACGAATGCAACGGCCCGAAAAAGTCCCCCGCCCCGTTCAAAAGAAGAAGACAGACCCGTCGACATATGCCTTGAACGCGCTTTGTGTGAGTTTCTCGGCCTCGCCGTGGGTCTCTGTTCGGTCAAGAAGAATCACGCCCTTGCTGCCACCTTCGGGAATATCTTTATTCTTGAGATTCTGGGTGTTGGCCAGCTTATAAACCTCGTCGAAAGCCATTTCTTTGTTTCTCTGGTAGCTCTGGGTGGTGAAGGACTGCACAACGCGTAGGCCCCCTCGGGCAACGGCGGTGAAGCGGACATGGAAACCCATGAATCGCGGGCCGACGGTGAAGAGGACGGCGAACGGTGGGTCCGGGTAGTCGGCCGCGGGGAGGAAGGCCGGCCGCATGCGAAACGTCAGGGCCTGCTTCACGTCCTTCCAGAAGTTCGTCCGCAGCACGTACTGCGTAAACTGCCGAAAGCGCAGAAGAATTGGAGGCGCGTCTGGGCTGTCCAGGCGCTGAATATCCCTCTTCAGCGGCGTCTCCTCCACCCACTCCAACAGGCGACCCCCCCGCTCCGAATACAAGCGCGGGTGGTGGTAGTGCTGCGCGTCGCGCCCACGTGGACAACAGCAGCAGCCACACGACACACAGCAGCAAAGAGACGACACTCAGCGACTCACAGACACACCATCGCCGGCCGCAGCGCAGGAGGACAGCAGCAGCGCAGGGGGGCAGCTGGAGCGGAGGAGGACCGCAACAGCGCAGGGGAGGAGGACAGCAGCAGCGCAAGGGAGGTGGCGGAGGACAGCAGCAGCGCGGGAAGATAGCAGCAGCGCAGGAGGACAGCAGCAGCTAAGGGGGCAGCAGCAGGAGCAGTTGCAGGGCAACAACCGCAGGTCCAGCAGCCGCGGGAAGAGCAGCACAACAGTAGCAGGGGCACAGCAGCAGCAGGGACGTGGCAGTAGCACCACCACCACGACAGCAGCACAGATCAGGAGCAGCAGCCGTGTGGCGTGGAGGATGAGCACCGTAGCAGCAACACAGAGACACGAGAATATATGCGGGGAAGAGAAAACGCCGAGGGATGCGCGGCGTAGCACGAAGGTGGAATGTTGCACCGCCTGAGTGTGGGAGAGAGAGAGATAACAGGAGAAAAGCAGGCAGATTGACCGGTGCGCATGTCACCCGCGGGGAAGGACGCCGGAAACTGGAGAGAGGGAAACTGGCAGAGGGAAGAACAACGAAGAACACGTGAGAGACGGCTACAGAGAGAAAAAAGAGGGAGAAGAAGCCACGCACAGAGAAAGATTCAACGACAGAGTAGTCAAAGCGACGGGGGGGTGCAGAGACACGCCAAGAAACGAGGGACGGCGTTGTAGTGCACAGGCTTGACAACAGCAGATGCATGGGCTGAGAGGCTACCCCTGACGTGCGCATGTGAGGAGGAGAGACGGCTTTGTTAGGGAAAAAAGG
This sequence comes from Sarcocystis neurona, assembly GCA_000727475.1. NCBI lineage: Eukaryota > Apicomplexa > Conoidasida > Eucoccidiorida > Sarcocystidae > Sarcocystis > Sarcocystis neurona. Next base: position 8,809,718 of record KL647288.1, on the reverse strand, counting down.
AGGCCACCTGCTGAAAAGGCGGCAGAGACAAAGAGACGGATATAAAAGAGATCGAGACAGAGACAGTTGCGCACAGGAGACACGGGCCGGGAGATTTTTCCACCGAAACGTGTGCGCACGCATCTGCCGGTGGTGTCTCGGCACGGTTTCGAACGGGAGCTGGAAGAAAGCGGAGGGAAAAGGGCGAAGAAAAACGTCGTTTCTTCGTCCAGAGAGGGTCAAAACCACCCCATCTGCAGACGGTCAACAGCAGTCCCCCGCCACAAGCATTGCACATGTAGGACAATGATGGGGAAGACACAGACTTGCACGTTTCCTCAGATACTCGCACAGATAGATAGATAGACATGTGCATACATATGAACGTAGAGGACGAGAGAGCGGAGAGAAAAGAGAAAGCGACACAGAAAATGAAGAAAACGTTCGTTGTTTTGTATCACGGGGGAAGTTCGCCAGATAAAGGTCGCAGCACATGTGTCCTCTCTTCTCACTTTAAATTCTTCGTAAAGACGCTTGACAATGTCCGTATGTTGCTCCACAGTTTTAATGAGTGTGTCTTCAGAAAACGGTGGAACTTTGAGACGGGTGCGCAACTCGTAGAGTTCCTGCTGTGAGAACTGACTCACGGCTGTACGTACACCCCACAGCAATGCCAGCAGCGAACGAGCGGACCACAGCAGTCTTCCTCGCGCGGCCAGTGGAGGGGAACAGCAACAGAGAGGGAGAAGAGGCGAGGCGGGGTGAGCGCAAGAGACGTCAGAAGACGAGAGAAAGAGGCCACGGGAAACGTCAGGCAAAGAAAAGGCAGAAGAAAAGAATGCTGACATGGGGACGGAAGGCACGTAGGCGGAAGAAGTCGAAGACGTCCAGCTGCAGCAGCAGGACTAACCCGTGCAGCAGCAGTAGTGGCAGGGAATGCAGCAGCAGCAGTAGCAGCGGACGTGGCAGCAACAGCAGCAACGGACGCAGCAGCGACCGCAGCAAAAAGTGCAGAAAACGAGCGCTGTTTAGCAGAAGGTGCGGCAGCTGTGGGGCACAAGGGCACGACGGAGGAATGCACCAACCGAACCTGCTGCAGCAGCAGATACGGGTCGGTTCCAGCAGGACCACCAGGACCTGCTTCCTCAGCAGCGGGGAACGGAGCAGCAATACGTCACCGAAGAGCAGCAGCAAGTGCGGAAGACAACCCGAGGAAGCGAAGACCGCTGCGGGCTCTCTACGTCCGTCGACAGCGGCGCAGGGTCGCACATCGGAAGCAAGATATCGAGGCAGCAGCAGCGGCATGAGAAACAGCAGCACCAGGTACATTACGTGCACAGCAGATGCAGAGGAAAAAGCAAGAGGGCGGAAGAAAGCAGCAAACGAAGCCGCTGCCAGGCCTCTGCGTCGACAATTCCACGAGAAGAACCCGCAAGCGCCACGTAGCGTCTTCCGCCGGAGGAGGCGGAGCAGCAGCAGCAGCGCTATCTCGACGTCCCCTAGAACGCTGCTGCAAAGGAACCTTTCGCAGTGAGGAAGAGCGGCAGAGACACAGAGACGAGACAGGGAGACCGAGGGACAGAGAAAGACGCAGGGTAAAACTCCGCAGACAAATCAATCCTCTGGCCGCTATATATTTAGTACGTATATACGGGTACACACCTTCTCCCTCTCCAAATAGTGCCTCAGCCACACAACGCACATCCAGCGTCCCTAGACATACGGGTACCTACACATATACATGTTTGTGTACATGTGTACATATAAACCGACTGTATACCTGATAAAGACTCTCGGTAAGCAGCGTACACAACTGCAGACATATACACTTCACCAGAAAAAGTCGTTTTCTGTACAGGTATCTTGCTACGCTGTACAGCTTCACGTGTATCTGTTCCTCCACATGCGTGCCTTACACAGAGAAAGTTATCTTCCCATCTCTGTACTGCAGAGACACCTATATCCACGCCAGCACATGCGTACATAATATACAGAGAGATACTTATATATACACATATATATATATATGTACATATAGTGCCACACTGCAGCTACACAAATATCTACGGATAGACGTGCACACATAAAGAGACCGAGACACACACGGAGATAGAAAAGAAGAAGAACTCTCTCTATATATACATACGTACATAACATACATAACGTACATAGTACACATACATACGATAGGTACCATACATACCATACACACATACGTATAAGTGTGTATATATAACATTTTCAAGGATGCGCTTGTAAAGACAGATACGCACCCTTTGATATCGAGTGTTCGAGTACATACGTGCTGGGCTACACTATGGCTTCTAATCTCCTGCATAGCACACACCAGCACATATAAATAAATGCGTAGTAGACAGAAATATCCCTATATGAAGACACCGTTGTGAAGTCAGGACGTACACAAATACATGTGTCTGTGTGTGACGGTCTCGTCCCTACAAGGGTCTACACACACGTGTGACAGTCTGATGCATGCGACATATATATGTATACATTCAAATGTGGTTGTCACATGCATAGAACAAATATATATATATATATATGACTGTCTGGGAGAAAGATGCGTACATATATGTACACATACAGAATCAGGTGATATTGTCGGCCATGCGCAGCACCAGTTCCCACAAAAAAGAAAGAGAGAGACCCATACGTATACACACGCACACAGGATCGTATATATATATACACATACATTCACGTACTTTCCTCTATACAGTCCACAGATATTCATGTGTGCACGAATTCTTATATATACACATATATATATATATATATATGTAAGAATAAAGCTGCAGAGAACAGAAAGGAATACTTTCTCTTACCTCCGAAGTGCTTCACCATTTTCTCGATACCACCGAAGGCCGGTCCCACCGTCCCTGCGAAGTGCTGTATAAACTTCGTTGCTGCTAACGCATAAGCAGCTTCGTGAACGCTCAAGAGTCTCTCCTGCATGCGTAGACAGAGAGAGAGAGAAAGGAAAGACAAAGAAAACGGAAACCGAGAAAGCAGACGATGAGGGAAACATACGAGGTGAGGACTGCTGCTGCTTCTGAGGACTGTTGCTGCTGCTGCTGTGGGCCTTGTCCGCTGCTACTCTTGTTGCTATGGCTCTGTAGAAGTGTGTTGTCTCCTGCTGCTGCTCCTCCCCCGCCGCCTCCTGTTGCGACCGCCCCCGCCACTGCTGCTGCGGCGGCTGCAAAAGTGTTCTTCTTCCATGGTTCTTCGCTTACGGCAGCGCTGCTGCTGCTGCTGCTCTGAAGCGACTTCCCTGCTGCTGCTGCTTTCAAGGACCTCTGTCGCTGCTACTGCTGCTCTGCAAAAACGCTGCCGCTGCTGCTGCTGCTCTGCAGACACGCTGCTGCTGTTTCTCGGCACAGCGCCCTCTGCTGCAGCTGCGTGACCGTTTGAAGAGGCCGCCGGCATAATATTCGGTAGGGATATGCGCTGCCGCGTCCCTGTGTACGGAGAAGGCGCAGCAACAGCAAAAGCGTCTGCTGTTGCGGGGGGAAACAATTCCACCTGCGGCTGCTGCAAAGGTGGGAAAAAAGGCGACCCGGTCATCCGAGTATCCGCCACGGTGGTGGTGCACACGCGTCTTTGTTTTTGCTGGGCTGCTGCCGCGCTGCTCCGGCTGCAGCAGCTGCGGATGCTCAGCCCCCGGCACTGCTGCTGCTGCCGCTCCTGCTGCTGCTGCCGCTCCTGCTGCTGCCGCTCCTGCTGCTGCTCTCCGAACTGTTGTTCTTGTTTTTACTTTTCCATCTGGTGCTCCTTCACCCGCTGCTACTGCTGGTGCGGTTGGGTGTCGTATTGCCCGCTCAAGCTATGCTGCTGCTGCTGCTCCTCTGTCGAGTCTCCTCCTGTCGTTGCTGCTCCTGTGGAATGGTGTCTGTCACTAACGCTGCTGCCGTTTCTCCTTCTCCTCCTCCTTCGGCGGCTGCTGCACCTCCTGCAGATGTTTTCGCTCCGCTGCTGCCACTATCGCTGCTGTCTCTGCTGTCTCCAGCACTATCCACAAAACGCTATACCTGCGCAAGTTCGGTAAATCTCGACGGCTTCATAATATATTGCATGCGAATTGCCTTCACCAGTTGTTCTACCCTGCACGTCAGCAGCAGCATGTCGCAGCAGCAGGAACAGCAGCAGGATGCAGCAACAGCAGCAGGATGCAGCAACATGCAGCAACCGCGGCAGCATGCAGCAGCCGCAGGAACAGCAGAGTGCCGCAACCGCAGGAACCGCAGCAGAGTGCCGCAACCGCAGGAACCGCAGCAGCACGCCGCAACAGCAGGAACAGCAGCAGCATGCCGCACAGCAGGAATAGCAGCAGCGGCACGTCGTAACCGCAGGAACAGCAGCAGCACGCCGCAACAGCAGGAACAGCAGCAGCACGCCGCAACAGCAGA
>KL647288.1:8764181-8804860 GCA_000727475.1 Sarcocystis neurona | reverse complement strand
CGCCGCAACAGCAGGAACAGCAGCAGCACGCCGCAACAGCAGAAACAGCAGCAGCATGCCGCACAGCAGGAACAGCAGCAGCAGCACGTCGTAACAGTAGCAGCACCGGTACGAGCAGCCCTTCCCTCCCCCCCTGCAGCACCGTTCTCTCCAGCAGCGTCAGGTTTAGAGCAGCAACAGCAGGAGCACGAGAATCGACAGCAGCAAGAGCAGCAACAGCAGCGCGACATTCCCCCCCAGCAGCGACAGCACGACCACCGCGGCAGCAAAACAAGCACCCGCGCACGTCCCACCGCAGCAGCAATTGCAGCAGCACTTTCCACAGCGGCAGCGACAGTGTGGCACAAGGAGGTCTGTGGCGCATATGGCAGCGTTGAGATGCATCTTCTCATGGGCCATGCAAGAATCCAGGCGCAGGCGAATGTTCGAAGGAAAGCGCGGACAGAGAGAAACATCCGCGTGTACGTCGTGGGGGAGATGCTTCGCACGCAGAACTACGAAATTAATAGTCAAACGCATGCGTGAGTCAAAAATTCGAGGGAACGTCAACGTCGAGCTCGTCGCGTTCTTTTGTGTGGTGCTGCGACAGGCTCCCCTTCTTCTAACTTGACGCACGCACTTGACGCATGCGGGTCTCGACCGCAGATATAGACACAGCTTCTACGCATGTATAAAGACCGTAAAACGTAAAGAGTACACACACACACATAGAGGGTAAAACGCAGAAGAAAAGTACAGGTAGTACAATTATATAGAAAGAGTGAAGAACAAGAGACAGAGACAGATAGAGAAACAAACACACACAGATATACAGAGACAAGTGCGCGCCGAGGAGGTACATACACGAAAGACAAACCCGAAGACGGTAAGGTCAGGGGTAGATACAGCAATGTTTATACGAAGAGGATTCGCACAAACCCCAGGACGACAAGGTTAGAGGTAGATGCAGCAGCATCTGTACACAGAAGTGCCCTGGTTAATTCACATATACAGAGAGGACGGTCAAAGAAATATATATACATAGAGAGAGGCAATGGCAGGGAAGCGGGGAGACAGACACACAGACATCTACCGATGAAAAGGAAGAAATATGCACACGTGAGTCCACAGCTCGGTCCTACCAACGGAAAACCCAACTAAGCGGACAAAACGACTGAGAGAAAAGGAGAGACTTTCGAAAAGAGAAGCCGAGCGACAGTCCCAAAAAGAAAGCGGTCCCGGTAGTCCCGGAGCTGCGTGATGAGACACACATGAAGAGCCAGCGACAAACAGAACAGAACATGTACCCCCACGCAGATGCCGGCAACAAAGCAGGTCACCAAGGAGACGAACGTCCACACAGGCGTGCGGCTCCCCAACTTTTACGCGAGTCTAATATAAAAAGCAGCGGGCTTCTGCAGGTGGCCGAGACGCAGTCTTCCGGCGCTGACAGGAGGAGAAAAGACGCGGAAGAAGAGTTCGCAGACCGACCCCCACCGGTGTGGGGACACAGGCAGCAGCAGGGGCGCAGAGTCGACTGGCTGCTGCAGGCCACCGCATGCAACGGGAAAGGCTTTTTCAGGGCCGCGTTCCTCCCACGCAGCACACTGGACTTTATTCTGCGTGGACGCGACCCCACGAGGCGTCCACGCGTGAGAAGGAAGGAAAACGCGGAGAAGCAGGAACACCCGCAGGCATGCGTCGATGGACAGCAGTAGCTTTTCGACGCGTCGCAGACGTGCCGCATGCAGAGGCGCAGTATATGGAGCAACAACACGCGCATAGAGAGGGACGGCTGTGCGCACGCGTTTTGACCGGGTCACTTCTACACATCAGCGGAAACGACTTCAGCCGTCTTCTTCATCCCTCTAGCCAGCAGAAGAAGGAAAGAAGAGGCCTCGGCTAATACACAGGAAACAGAGAACGCCACACCTGTTCGATCTCTTGGGCGCGCACGTATCTTCTGTTTAAGCTGAAACGTGAACAGGAGGAGGAGGTCACGAAGCGTGCACAAGACTGTCGTTTGCCGAAGATGTGGGAAGCGTTTGAGGAAGTACATCCGCACAAGAAGATACGACTGCCTCCTTGCCGGTCACAGGCGTGTCAGCAGATGAAGAAGAAAGTGACGCAGATTCAGCCCCCTCTGGAAACATCACGCACACACGTGAAGGACGCGTATTTTCTCGGAAGAGACGCAGACCAGTCTGAGGAATGAGCGGTCGAGAGTGCGAGGACGCACAACATTCCACACGCACGCATACTACAAATATGGGACACAGACGTGTCCCACACCTCCGTGCATGCGTGGCGAGCGGCAGCAGCCGTGGGGGGCCACTAGAAGAAGAAGCAGAAGTAGTAGATACCTGCGGTTGATACTCATGGCGGGGTATTCACGTAGTTGGTCTTCTGGTAGTTCTTCGATAAACGTTGTCATCAGGCAGACGCCGTTCGCCAGGGGCTCAACGTACTTGCGCTGGGAGTAGAAGCCCCACATCGTCACGCTGTCCTGTCGACAGCAGCAGCCACACACGCACGCAACGCAGCCAGCGGCGCGACGTGAGAATCGCCGACGCTAGCAGCAGAGCAGCAGCAGAGCGGCAAGAGGGTGGCAAAAGAGCAACAGCAGAGCAGCAGCAGGGTAGCAGCAGAGTAGCAGCAGCGCAGCTGCAGACCGCTGAGCACAGCAACGGCGTGTGTGGCAGCAGCACGCCAACAGCAGCAGGGACGAAAGGAGGCACGAGCAGCTGCAGCTGCAGCAGCAGCAGGACGTGAGGACCTTCAGCACCAGCAGACCCCCGCATCCCCAGGAGCAGCATGGGGCTGACCATGCGAGAAGCAGCCACATGACCACGAGCACTAGGACAGGACAGAAGCAGTAGCAACTGCTCGCGGTGTTGCTGTAGACACAGGAGGGCGAGCCTCGAGAGCGATACGAAGCAGCAGCCACATGTGCGCCCTGGACTCGCGACAGGCAGGCAGCAGAAGAATCAGCTGAGCGACGGAAGCAGGAAGCAGCGCAGTGAGCTGCGAGAGGAGCGGGGCTCCAGCCCAAGAACAGCATACTTTGAGCTGCTGGCTGCAGCCGCAACAGGAGAAGCATGCGAGGACAGCAGCAGCAGGAGAAAGGTGAAACAGCAGCAGCAAAGAGCGTTCATACAACGCTGGTCGCAGCGCAGGAGAAGAAGAAGATAAAGAAGAAAGGAAGAGAAGAAAAGAAGAAGAGGAATATGGAGGAAGGAGAGCAGCACTCGCAGCAAATCATAGGAATAGCTGTCTTGAGCAGGGAGAGAGAGGAGGGGGCTGCAAATTCCTTACTCCAACGCGAGAGAAGAAGTCCTTCGTGTGGGGTCCCCGACGGAAGGCAAAGTCTAGAGACAAACACAGACACACACACAAAAATACAGAAACAGGCACTTACATACGTAAAAACTCCTCCACATATATATATATATATATATAAATACACATGTGCGTACCTGCGCGCAGATATATAAAGACTTCTCCACACATATGTATGTACGTCCCTGTGGACACACATTGATAGAGGGTAAAGAGACGTATAAATTAGAATGACACATATTTCTATGTGTAGATGCCTGTAGCCAGAAAGGTATACATATATATATATATATGTACAGACGTAGAAGTTCATATACGTAGACACACATATACATGTATATATATATATAGAGAGAGAGAGAGAGAAAGAGACGTACACAAAGATATATATATATATATGTAGAGGAAGACGTTTATAGAAGTGGGTGAAGACTTACCCATGCGGTAGCCCGTGCCACGAGGAACGACATTTACGAAAAGCGCTTGACTGCTGGAATCCCGCACCACCTGCATGCACAGCGCAGCTCAATATCCCTTCAATGTTAAACAAAACACATATCCGTAGAGGAGACTTTGTGACCCCCACCCACCTTCCTCATGTATGTATCTCCGTCCACCTATATCCCCATATCTATCTACATCTACGTATCTATCTACGTATCTACCATATCTATCTATACCCAGGTATCTACCTACATATCTATCTGCTTATATATATATACCTAGGTATCTATCTACACATCTATCTACATATCTACTATACCTTGTTATTTCTCTACATATCTATGTATCTATCTATATCTACCTGTACCCATCAAAGGTGAACGTCCCCCCCGAGACCGTGTAGGCAGGCGCATGGCGTCGTCTGCATGCACAGAGAGACAGAGACAGACAGCGAGGAGCGCGGTCGACGGGTCACAGAAATATATTTACGACCCGGGGGGGGTCCCACACTTCTTTCTTGCGCGTGGCTTTGCCTGGGGTCTCTCTGCAACGTGTCGCAATTCTATTTTGCCGAGAACCACACGCCGAGATAAATCCCTCTCCCCCTGGAGCAACCGACGCATGCGCAGTGAACTCGCCTAAAATACCGCATAAAGGCGCATCTAAGACAACCTTGCCGGCACACAGAGTCCCTGCTGACTCTCCTAGTTAAGATCTACAAGTTCTTCGCGCACGCATGTTTTTTCACACCACACACACACATATACGCCTGGTGCTCGGGGCTTCACCACGAGAGACGAATTTCAGCGCTCTACACACACACAGACACACGTACATATACAGGTGCGTGGTGCCCCTGGCAATTTTATCAGGCAGAGGAGCGCTTCTGCACTCCTGCCGCATGCACGAGTGGGACGTGGCCTGCCACGCAGTCTCTGCAGCTGCGCGTTTTCACGTCTCTCGGCCTGCGGCTCTCTCTGTACGACGTCTCGGGCGCGCCGGCGCGCGCGCAACTTGAAGAAGCGGGCCCGTCTTTTGGGCGGAGACGCCGTGCGAAGAACGGCACGAGACACGTCCACTCAGAGCGAAAACACACGTACACACACTGAGAAACAAAGCTGCAGAAGAAAACGTCCGCGGACACGTGGCCGACTGCGCGGACCGGTCCACCGCACAGCTGTAGCTACCTTTCTCGCGATTAACAAAGCAGCCTGTCGCTTACACGTATACACGTGTGTGTGGATGTGTGTGTGTACTCGTTTTTTGAGTGTATATATATGTACTCGTGTGTGTTATACGGATAAATATACGGGCGTACGTGTATGGATATATGTCTGCGGGTGTATATGCGTATGGGTATACTGAGGTATCAGGGTAAGAGTACGTGTACAAGTACGTGTATATGTGTAAGTCATGTGTACGAATGTGTATACACGTGTAAATAGATGTTATTTAAAAATAGCCATGTGCAGGTGTGTGTATGTATACTACATGTAGAAACATAGGGAAGTACGTGTGTGCGGTATATGTGGACGGGTATATCTGTACGTGTATACATAGGCAGTCACCTGTATATATGGATGGGTGTACGTGTAAGAGCACAAGTATGAGTATACGTAGATTATGTGTGACTGCTTGCATATATGTGTGAGTGTATGTAGATCCACATCGGAGTAAATGAACTCATATATATGGATAGGTACCCCTACGCGCATGGATATGTAAGAACACACGTATGGGTGGACCTATGTGGACGACGTCTACGTACACGCATGTAAACGAATGTGTATGAATGTGTACGTATATGTGTGTAAACGAATGCATATGTGTGTATACGACCGTTTATGTATGTGGGTGTATACGTATATATAGATGTATATATGTATATGTGGATGTATACGGACATGTATGCGTGTCTACGTGTGCGCACATATACAGATGTATGGATACGCGTAGATCTGTATAGGCATGTATAGGTATGTATGTGTAAGTGTATATGTATATGTATACGTATGTATACCCACACATATGTATGTGCATGCATCCGACAGTGTATCTATGTACGGATGTATATGTACATGTATCTGCATATGTATATATACATATAGAGAGAGAGGCACGCTTTCGTTGAGCCTCCGGTGTATTTCTGTCCTTGGCGTGCTGTGTCTCTTGGCGTAGACGTAGCACATATACGTATACACATGCACATACATATGTATATATATCTAGACAGAGAGTGAGACAGAGAGAGACCCACATCCTCGTTGAGTCTCCGGTAGATTTCTGCCGTTGCAGTGTTGTGTTTGTTGGCGTAGAAATAGACATCGAGAACTTTGGCCAAGTCAGTTTCGCAGGGATCCACCTGAGGGAGGCACAGGGAACGGTCCACCAGAGCAGAGGCCTGTGCAAAATTCCCTAAGAAAAACGGACGCGGCGCTACTACGATGAAGGGGAAGGCGGGACGATCCATCCGTAACACAGAAAAGCCACCTTTTCTTCGATGGTCGGAGAACAGTTCCACAGCTAGCTGTCAGTGTATACGTAGATTCTGTCTCTGTGCAGAGGAGAAACGAAAAGGAGATCGGCACACGTACACGCGGTGCAGGTAGGACCTCAGCTACACAGCACTACTCTGTATCCACCTGTGTACATATACGCATGTGTGCACATATATATGTAGATATATACCTGAATATATGTATGTATGCTCATTTACATTTTCCGTTGTATATACGCATGTAGCTCTACTGTAGAAGTTCACATGTATCTACTTTGTCTCTCTGTGTACATATGCTGCAGCACTGAGATCGGTGAAGAAGCGTGTGGGAGTATAAACCCTCGTAGGTGTTTGTTTGTACACACCTGCCCCGCATCCGTTTCTACCCCTTTCTGTCTCTCTGTGTATATATATATATATATTCTCGTGTAGATACGAAGACAATAAGTTTGCACATCTCCCTGGGGACCGCCAGCAGAATCCTAAAGAAGGAGCCGGTGAGGACCCGCGTGGGTCAACGAACGTGGGAGGTTGGAGTGTACATACACCGGAACAGACATACATGCATCCACTCGGGCCTACGTAAACATAATATTTCCCTCTTAATATAGCGTATTCGTTTATATATATATATATATATCTACACACACACATAATATTCACATACGTACATCTAGATAGATGCTTACACATATATTTACCTACAAAATATACATACACACACATTCACACCTATACGCAGATACGTGTGTAGGACTATTCAGGAGAACAGACGCATGCAGAACAACATGTGTGCACCAGACGTCGTGGACGCGCGGAAGGGACTCGCACACGTCTGCACAGGTTCTTCCATACATTTCCCGGCACGCACGTTCTTTCGCAGAAACGCAAGGAGGGACGAAAACAGAGAGTAATTCTTCTACCTCCTCAGCCGGGACGGCATACTCCGGCAACTGCAGAAAGTAAGTACGCAGTCTCTCGGTGTCATCGCCGGGGTCATCAAAGAAGGACCCCGTCGACCGGTAGCACTGCATGCGGTACGCCGACTCTCCCTTCGCGCCTTGAAGCCCAAGATACTTCTTCTCTATTTCCCGCTCGACCTGGTAGTTCTGTCGGGATGTCATCCCGGCACAACGTCAACAAGAAGTCACACACCAAGACCGTCCATCGTCAACAGTTCCACACATATATATATGTGCATGCACACGCATCTGATATATGCATACGTAGAGAGAGGGCGATTCACACATTTACACGCATATGTAGGTATGTGTATAAACACGCACACATATACGTGTACGGTTAAGACGTGTATATATCTAGAAGAGAGGCGCGGGCACAGAGAGGTGGTTTACGGCGGTACCTGTACACCTCTATTACGTGTGCGTAGAGAGGAGAAAAACACAAAGACAGACAGATGGAGAGACGGCAGCCAGACATCGAGAGACGGAAAGACGGAGGAAAGCTGTCGAAGGAATGGACACACACGCGAACGCAGGAGAAAGGACCTCTAACTTCAGAGATAAAAACGTCTATGCGCCTGCACGTGTGTGTGGAAGGAGAAGCACGCGCCTGCGCGATTAAAAAAACTTTGCAAACGAACAAATCCTCTTCTCTGTTGCCCTCTTCACCCCAGACGCCCCCGCGCCCAAAAAAACCCTGCAGCAAAGTTGTGCGGTGCGTCTCGATATAGAACGTAATAGGCGTGTGTTGCATTCCTTTGGTATCTTTCTCCCTCTGTCTCTCTTTCTACAAATACACGCACTCGGACATGCATCCATATGTACCTCTCCCTCACCAGGTGTACACATATACATACATCTGTATTCGGTCAGGTATGTGTGTGTGTGTGTGTGTGTACGCATATAGGTGTGAGATATACATATATATACGTATATTATCCGTGGATATACGTGTATGTACACATGTCTGACCGAGGCACTTGCAGTGTAGATACACCTGCAGAAACGGGTAGGGACACCACACGGATACGTACGTAAGCGACCTTATCATAGTCGAAGAACCAATGCACCTAGAATCGAAGAGCAGCGAGTTATGAAGAGTTTCTCTCTGTGGCCACACCAGCGATGTCGTATGCTTACGCCTGGAAAAGAGAAACGAAAAACGACTGCCGAACGTTGCGACCCACGCCAACTGCGACTCTGCCGCTGGCACGTCCGTGGAGATACAGACAAACAAACCTGGATAAACAGCTAGTAGCTATCCTCAGCGACTATCTACCACGTGTACGTACAGGTCTTGTACGAATAGGCTTGTGTTTGTTTGGGCGTCTGCTCCGCTTGATATCTTGATCGTGTTCATCAAATGTTTTGCTTGGCGTAGTAGAGAAAATGCCACATGTAGAAACGTGCGAGGAGGGCAGTGAGACTTCGCTCGACAGAGGGAGAAACGGGCCGCAGAAGAAAGGACTTCCCAGGAAGACACACCCGTCTCGAAAGTCCACAGCGGCGGATGGCGAGACCGAAGAGCAAGAAACAGACTACGCGAGGGAGAGGAGAAAGAAGCAGAAGAAAGACCTTCAAGGATGTTCAAAAATTGATGTTGGTATCTTCTGCGCACCGTCCTTTATTTTCCTTCCTCGTTTTTCTCTGAATTCTCTTCTATCTTTCGACCTCCTCGGCAGTTCCCATCCTGTTCATTTATCTCTCCCCTCCTCGTTTTACAGTCCTCCTTTTCGTTCTCTCCCCCTCTTCCCTTCGCCACCTTTCTCATCTCGTGTTCCTCTTCGTCATTTTCTCCCTCTTCGTCCTCCTTTTCTCTCCACTTTCTTCGTTTTCTTCGGTCTCACCTCGTCGTCCTTTTCGTTTACCTCTCCCTGCCTTCCTTTTCCGTGTCTGCGGTCCGTTTTCTCCGTCGCCTCCTCCTCCTCGTCACTAACTTCGAAACCTGCCCTTCCTCAAATAAACCGTCTCCTCCCCTTGCTCGCCTCCTCATCTCTCTGTTTTTTCCGCTGGTGTTACACCACTTTCTTGTTGTGTTCTGCACCCCTTGGGATTTCTCTGCGACACTCTTCCCCACTTCTCGAGGAGAACATCCTCCTCTCAAATTCCTTCCCGTTTCCTTCTAGTCCTCTCTCTCTCTTCCTTTTCTCTTTCAGGCTCTTCTTCGTCGTCGAGTTCGTCTTCTTCTCTTTGTATCCTTCCTTAACAACAACCTATACAGCTGCCCCCTTCTTCTCTTCAAAGGCCTCTCTGTCTCTCCCCTTTCCCGCGAAAATCCACTCGCGCTACACCTGACTTTTCTACCTTGTCCTCCTCTCTTTGTCTCTCCTCTCCTCTGTTTTCCTGCCTCTGCACGTTGTCCCTCTCTCTCTGCGTGCGCCCTGCGTCCCGGTCTCACCTCCCTTCGCCGACGCGCTTCAGAGACGGTCGCTATCCTCGCGGATTTGCCATTTTCTCTCTTTCTACCTGTTCTCTCTCTCCTTCCGTCTTGAAGAAGATTTATTTTCTTGTTTGTCTTTTCTCTTTTTTCACTCCAAAGAACTCCGCAAATTTCTCTTCTGACTCTCCTTTCTTGTGCGCTTGTTCTTACTCCTCCTTATCTTTGTTTTCTCTCTTCCTCTTTCCTTCCCTTTCTTCTCCTACTTCTTCCTTTCTTCCTCTCGTACTCCTCTACCTTTCCCTTTTTATGCTTTGTGGACTGTGCGTCCACCGCCTTGTTCTTCCGTTTTCCTGCTCTCCCCCACCGACCTCCTTCGGTCTCCGCCTCCTCCCTTCAATCTTTTGCCCACTCCCTGTCTACGTCTCTCCCGCATTTCTCTTCTCCCCTCTACTTCTCTCTTTCTCTCTCTCCCTCTTTCCTGTCTGACCTGAGAAGCCTTCCGATTCCGCAGGGAAGCTCTGGCGAGAAGAAAGACTTCTCCTTCCTTCTCTTGCATAATTTTGGGGAAGTAGTCGCTGCTGGACATCTCATGCAACATTTTCGCAGCGACGACGCAGGCGAGATTGCTCGCGACCGTCTGTGGACTCGCTGTCTGAAAGTAGTACTCATTCAGCCCAAGGTGGTTGTAGTACGCATCGGCGTTGGCATTGATAACGGCCTTTGAAAAATCACCTCGTTGCAACAGCAGCTGCTTCACCTGCTCGTACTGCTCTGCGTACTTCTGGGACATCGGCCGCAAGTCGAAGGAAGAAGAAGCCTCTGTCGTCCCGAACAAAGTCGAATCGCCGAGTTTCCCGACTGGGCGGCCCCCCAGCATTCCTCGCATTCTTCCTCCTCCTGCACGCGCTGCGGCTGCTGCTGTGCTTTCCGTCGCCGCTGCTGCCGTCTTCGTGCTGCTGGTGCTGCTTCCTCCTCCTCCTCCTGTCGACGCTGAAGGCGAAGAACCGGTGGCGTCTACGCGTCCATCGTAGCACGTGAACGGACAGAAGAAGTCCTCACCCAAACGTGTGCCGCTGCTGCTGCTATTACTGCTACTTGTGGGCGACACGCCATAAGACTGGTATTGTGTACCTCCTGCATTCGTCTTCCCTCCTCCTCCTGTTGCTCTGCTGTGGTACATGTTTGCTGCGGATTCCCCTGCCGCTGCTGGCTCCACGCCGGTGCCTCCATAGCTCCTGTCCAACTGCTCCGCAGCTGCGTTCTTCATCTTCGGGAAACAGAGGTGAAGACGCCAGGCGACCGGATGGTGGTACGGACGAGAACGGCAAGAAGAGCGCTACTAAGAGGAAGTAGGTTAAGAAGAAGAAGCAGGGAAGATTTGCCGAGCAGCAGGGGGAGAGGATGGAGGAAGAGACGCCCAGGAGAGATAAAGAAGAAGAGCAGGATGACAATGGGATGAGGAGGACTTACGGTGCGCGTGAAACCAGAGGAGTTGAAGGAGCGGAAGCGTTCAAGTTACGGAGGGGACGACAACAGAGAAGGCTTCAGGAAGGGACTGAAAAAGGGAGGAGACGGAAACGGAGTCGATGTGAAAAACCGCAGTAGTCTCAAACACAATCAAGGAAGAAGAATGTTGTTATAGATGAAGTGTAGTACATCTATACAGACCAAGGTCGCTACATGCAAAAGTGTACATTCAGTAAAGATACTGTAGTACATTTCCGTCTTCAGCCAAATACTTAGACATCTACTGCGGATACCCACGTCTGAGTTCGACAGTTGTACTGCTTAGTATACAGCACATGCAACTCCACACCCAAACGACTGCCTGTTACGGCACCGTCCAAGCGAGAATCGAAAGAAACACATTGTATCCTCGTGCAAGCGGGCGCCAGAAAAACGAACACACGTACCTGGTGGTAAGAGAATACCGGCTCTCGGCAGAAGTGCGTGATAACTTCGACAGGCGACGGCTACCGACGCAGCAGAGTAAAGGTGTGAAAAGATGAGGAGAGACACGAAGATCATGGGAAACGAGAAGAAGAGACACGAAGATCGTGAGATAAAATCTCGAAAACGGTTGAAAGGAACCGCTTGCGCCGTGAATCCGAAAGTACTCAACGGAGTTGAAACAGAGAATCCTCAGCATCAAAACTCACGTCTTCCAAGGGAAAAGCCAATAGAGAACAGATAAAAAAGGAAAAATTCCACCGACGCAACAACGCGACGGAGACGGAAGAAGACGCAGCCAAGCACTGTTCTCGCCCGCCGCAATCGCGCTCCCCCCATACACAGCCCCTCCTCTCCTCACCGTGCTGAGACTTTTTTGCTTTCGTCCTCCACCTACCCTCTTTCGTTTCTAAAGCCTTTGCTTTTCACTGCTCACAAGAAGCACCTTCCTACCTAAAGATATTTTAAAATATCCATGTCCTTAATGGAAAAAATCCTATGCATCCACATGTATAAACCGCCGACATGTAAGCAGACAATCTCTACAAACGCAGAATATATCGAACGTTTCGCACTTGGACCTACATCTTCTTCGACAGTCCATACAAGCATAAGGTAGACAACCCACATGTATACGCATGTACATCTGTGTGCGCAGATGTGAATAGACGAAAATACATACACGTGTGTTTTTATGCCGAGTACATCAAGTGCCGCACGCAAGTACGGCAACGGAAAGAGTCACGTGAGTTAGAAAGTGTACCTGTACGCGCAAATATGCGCGCATATCCACGAAGTCTCGTAGTTAATGTCTGCGTCGGTTCACGCGTATGAACGGTGCACGTCTCTAGATGCGAACACATACAGCGTTGGGGTCCAACTCGCTGACTAATACTAACAATTGCAAACGATTTGCCGCTGTGAAGAACATATATATGCTCCTAGGCCCCCCCGCCAATAAAGGTGTATACGTCTGCGTGCAAATGTGTGCGTAAACCCATGCATGTACCTACTGATTTACCGTAGGTAAATTGTCTCTACGCATCCATAGGACCATTTGAAATGGCAGTAAATGTAGAGTGGCACCTGCATTCATGTCCACGTACATACAAAGGGCCACGTTGATAAAAAGCGTAGAGTTTTGTGTATTAGCGTGAGCCTGCGCAGTCACTCGCATGTACGTAGAAATACGTACATACATGAAGGAACAGGGAATATATATAGATATATATACACACACGTTTAAGTCTAACGGTAGCTAAGGAAAGTCGTCTGCTCACGCATGGTCTCACGAGAGTGCTGTAGCTGTACCGTCACTTCTGTGCTCGTGGGTACGGAGCCCCGTAGTGGGCAAGACACGGGCTGGATCCAGCACACATATGTTTACGCGCACCTTCACGCGTATGCTTTTGGCTGTACAGAAACACACAGATATGTAGAGAGAGGAGGAGGGAGAGATACAACACCACATGTGTATGTGGCCGTGTCCACGCTGATGAACTTGGGAGCAACGTTGCCCTCCGTCAACCCTTGTGAGCTGTGTGTGTAGTAACACACGTGTGGCCTGTGTGCGTGCACCTATGTATAACGATATGTGTCTTACACGTGTAAAGAAAGAGAAGTGTATTACACATGTATGTATACAGAGGCGAGGACACCTAAGTACACGTACACACAACATATATACATATATATGTGTATATACACGTGCCTCATGTATACGTATGGATCCTGCTCTATACAGGTATTTTCCGTGTCCCACGTCATCCGTTACTCCGTAGCCGGCTGCTGGGGCAGTGGCTAGGCGATCTTAGAGGATAGCTTGCAACGTTCCATCCATATTAGTATGTGTACTTTTTTGTTTCTCCAAAGAAAGAGCACTATGCAGAAGAGGGCACAAGCACATACTCTACAGCGGTGTACGCAGGGACACTCCACAAATACACTCGTACTCATGCAAGTCATGCGCACATTTATTGCAAGGCATACGCATCAACAGCACATTTCAGAACAACGGATACGTATGGAGAAAACACACAAGAATGCGAAGGTGACAGAACATACATGTGTGTGCTTGTCTTTTGAGCCCGATCAGGGGTATCAAACGTGTACTACATGTATTTAAACGTGTGTCTATCATTTTCGTGGAAACTTAACGCGTACTACATGTATTCTCACATGTATATATTTACGTGTATCCTCTAGAATGTTACATACAGGAAATTTTACACATATGGACAAAGGTTTCCATGTATGATTTGCGGGAGTACCAGTAAAATAGCACACACTTAAAGGGAGATAAACTTAACTTAGCCCAGTCAAAGGGGGTTTGCCTGCGTCTACAGACATGTTTCGTAAGAAGTATTTTGGTTGCTGTGAACTACAGCTCGGCCTATTCGTACTCTGTTGAATATTTGTTGACAGGGAAACATATTACGCAGTTCCACATTATTGAAGAGAAGAAAACTGCTTCTCTCCCGTGAGCTGGGCATCTCGTCTTTCTAGGACGCAGCGTTAGGATTATTGCGAAGATATAAATTGGGCAATGTCATTCGTCACCAGGAGTCTCGTGATGACACTCGAACACAGCTCCGTATACTGGCAGGTGCCAGAAAGGTCCACGCACACGGAGCGTGCCGCCGCATAGATGCGGCACAAACGTACCGACATTTGGAGATCATGTATCTAAGTACTGTCTGTTCGAACTCAACCGTACTACAAGAGGTACGCTTTTACACTCGAATAAACGCACAAGCGTGTATGTAAATCACAGCTGCTGCACCTGCAATTTTTCACCGTTCTTTCGTGAGATCTTCACAACAATGAATAAAATTTTACTCGACTCATTGAGTGGTCCTCGTATGGTAGTGGGGCAGGCTTGCATCCATTGTGAGGCAAGGTGTTCATTTGGATACAAGCATCCGTGCTAGTACTGCCGGAGAGAGTAGTGAAATTTTTCCTTCTGCTTAACGCTGTGCAACTACGTGAGGATGTTCAGTGACAGCACCGCCTGTTGAGATACAAACTCTTAGTCTTCGTCGCATGCTCCGGTACGCTCGGTTAATGTTGCTCTTACCAAAAGCCAGTTGTAGCGTTTTCTCCTCTATCTGCGTCCCGCGTATAATACCATACGCCTGTAGATAGACATGTGTATATGTCTATGGATGCACGTCTGTACGTCTTAGATTTATCATAACCTAGACCCACTTTACATGTGTACACGTACGTACATGGGTGTGTGCACATATATGACTATATAGCATGTATCAGCTTTGATTTGCCTCGAATCAAAGCTACGCTCTTCACAGAGCGTGGGGGTCTTCGTGTGTCCCTCGTCTTGTAGTTGAGTGCCTATAGAAAGTGGGAGTGATGGAGAGGCGACCTTCTACTCGCAGGAACGGTGACGTACCTGACGCCAATCTTTCTTTTGTATCTCGAGATCTGGTGCATCCCGCATACGTTTTACGCCCAGCTTACGTGGGCGCGAGATTTATTTCCATGTGGGTCGAGTTCCTAGAGCTGCAGTGAACCACGAATTCGGTTCTGCGCTCCCGTACCCATGTAATTAAAGGAGAATTCGACCCTACTCGTGGCGACATATTTCTTGTTACACGCACTTACCTACGCCTGCAAAGAAGTGCTGGTGGATAGCGCGGGTTTTCTATGGTCTCTGTTTTCCTGTTGAACCCACTTTCTCGCTACCGATGGTCTTTGACAACTGCGGACACCCGTCCTCGTCGTCTTATGTGTTATGCTACATGTGCACAGCATCGGAATGGAGAACAAGTAGAGTGATCGGCTTCTGCTTCAGAGGTGCAGTAGGCTCACGATGGGAACTTCCCTAGCGCAGTTCTTCTGCTTATCCCGCAAGCACGTCAACCACTGCGAACTCCTGTCGAATCAATAGGGTTCTTAATTTTTCAAACCCGCACAACAAACAGGCACCTACACGTTTGTGTATACACAACATGCCCAGTCGTATACACATACTCGCGCGCTGTTGAACAGGCTGTATGTGTACACGACTACGCATGTTTCCGGTCCATGAATAGTACAGAACGAGGGAAGCAGGTTCTTCACCCACTACTGTGTTTCAGAAGAGGAATGCAGAAGAACTCGAACAACTCTCTTTGCTCTGTGACAACGTGAGTTTCCCCCGCAGAACATCGGTCGTACGTTCTAGACACTGAAACCCTAGAATCACCGCAAGCGTACATACACTACAGACGCAGCTGTGCGCCGGGATGCGGGTCACCGCCCTTGTCAAATCGCAGTGTATACCGTGTAACAGCCAGTGGTGGTGATGACGATATTCGGGATCTTTCTAACCCGCACACGTTCTTCGTCCCATAGGCGCTTCACGAGGGGCTTCACTGAACGGAGAAGTGTGTAACTCTCCGCTTCACTGGTGGACGTTGACACACACAGAGGTAAGTGGCGTGACTTGAAGAAAGTCTGTGTACCACTCATCTCCACTGTACAAAATTCCACGCATCTTCATGCATATGTCAGTGTCCTGCCTCTGTTACTACACGGCAGTTCTTCCACGGGTCGTCACTGGAGGAAATTCCTACTTCTTCGCCATGCCGTTCCTTCAGACTGGAGCACTACGGTGTGTGGGTGGGTGTGCCCGCGACGATGCACACACCACCAGCTCGTGTCTTGTCGCATGTGACTGCTAGGTTACTTCTACTGCCCGGCCGTCGCCACATTTGTACATCACACTGCGACCCGTTTTTACCATGAGATTGAAGAATATCCTCGATCACTTCTATGTTTATGATCTTTGTCTCTTTTCAAGGATTCTCCTTCTGCTCGCATGTCTTCTGCGCGGGTTGCCGGTAGGGGCGACAGGAGTCGCGGCCCGACACAGTGCTGTATCATCTTTGCAGCAGTCACCAAGAATACACGTACAAGAACTTAGTTTTTGCACTGGGCAAGTCTCTTTTGTTTCTACATCCCTGCATCTTTGCAGCAGTCACCAAGAATACACGTACAAGAACTTAGTTTTTGCACTGGGCAAGTCTCTTTTGTTTCTACATCCCTGTAACGACGCGGAAAGTGTGACTTTGTGGCCGGCGCGCGTCCTCGAATTGTTTGTCAATACATGGTGGTACGTGAACCTCGAGGCAGGTGTGCGAGGTAACTAGAACCATAACCGGACACCTGTGGAAGTCGCACTGCTACTAGCGCACGCAGAGCTGCTGGTTTCCAGCGTACACACTTGTGGACAACGGCTGTGGTGAGGGAGGGGTGACCTCCCTCTCCGGCTGTGCTTACGCGGCGCAACCGCCAGATAAGTCAAATCTCTTTCTGAGTGTCTCCTGTCACCGATTCTCAACTATCACCACGCCTTTTTACGTTACAGGTGCTCAATCTCTCACTGCATAGTCTTCCCTTAATCTCTGCTGTTCCAGTCTCGCAGCCGCTTCCTTCCTGACCTGAGTCGCCGTGGATGCCCTTTTAGAAAGCCTTTCGTTCGTGCCTTGTGCGTGTTCGTTGTGCCGCGTCGACATTTTGAGGGCGCCGTCGCCCTCCTTCCCCTTACGGTACCACATAAAAGTATCTCACACAGCCAGTAATTAAAGTGCAGGAGCTCATGCAGAGTGGGATGTAATTTTTATACAGACAGTCCTCTCCTAGGTACCTTCCCCCTGCACATACACGTACACTGCTCCCGCCACTAGTCCATAATGTACGAGGTAGTGCACCATCGGCCACCTTCCTCCTGCCTTTCTTAATCCCTTATTCTGCACGATTTCTTTTATTTGACTCCCGATCGCTCTTATCTTGGCTGCAGGTACGGCTTTTTTGGCCGTCACAGGTAGCAGCTCACTTCTCTCGCCCCGTTAAAAGAAAAAAAAGTATACACATATATATATATATATATGCAAGCATATTCACATCGATACATGCGCTGCCTCAAACTACGGGAGCGCCGTGCCTTCCTTTCTTTTCAGAATAGAAGCTGCTGTTTCATGCCTCAGAGCACTCTGGAAAAGAGCCCCGTTTCTTCCGTCCTACTCCCGAAGAGCATGCTTTTTTCTGGCCTGGTGAATTTTCCAGCCTATCCCTTTCAAACGGCTAGGGACACCTATGGATTTTTCCAAGAACTGTGCATGCATTTTTTGCAAGCAGAAGGTCGAAGGTATTCGTACACGCACGTACGCAGTTTGCACACGATATTATCGTCTTTCTCTGAAGTGAGAGCTGAGCTCTGTTCGCTTTGTCGACCTCCGGTCTCGCTCTACGCACATGTGTACATGCACACACATGTCGCAGTGTACGATTATGTTTTCCCACGACTCAACGTGCGTACGTCTGTACACGTAACGCGGTAAACTTAAGAAGGTCGACTTGCATCCTTTTTCCCTTTCTTCAATTACGACGACGTCTCGCGCAAATTTCGTACAGCTTCTTCAGGTGTCTGAGGGTCTTCCTCACAAAAATTTTGCAAGCGTTACGTCTCGAGTACTTCAAAAATTCGCACTGCTCGAATCCCTTTCTTGAGTTATGACCCTCTAAGACTGACTACTAACGAGAGCCCCTCTCTCTACTTACACACTTGTACACGTATGGCAAGATGTATATACGCATAAATACGTGTGCGGACGCATTATTGCACGCAGAAGTCCTCTCTCACTTCTCTCCTCACCTACGCTTTCCTCCATGTATATATAATATACACACATCCTATATCCATACAAGAGGGTGTACACGTAAGCGTATATATCCATGAATATAGATGTATATTCTGCAAGTGGCCACATATGTGTGTACGTGGATATTTGTGTTTATACTCACGTGTATGTAAGCGTGCAGATCCCGCGGGTGAGGTGTTCTCAAGTTCCTCCGCTCCCTCTTGTCACATAGTGCGCTTCGTGTTTCTCTTTCTTTTGACTGGTACTGATTTTTTTTCGTAGTCTTCTTCCCCGTCTTCTACTTATTCGTGATGGCGGAGACGCCTTCTCCTCTCAACAACCCCCGCCCTCCTCCGGCTCCCCCTCATCCGAAGTCTCTCAAATCTGCCGCGCCTCCTGCTGCTCCTTCGAAGACTCCACCTGCTGCTTTGTCTAAGACCCCTCCTGCTGCTCCGTTGAAAACTTTACCTGCTACTCCGTCGAAAACTCCACCTCCTGCTCCATTGAAAACTCCACCTGCTGCTGTACCTAAGACTCCATCTAAGGCTCCTCCTGGTGCTCCGTCCAAAATTTCACCTGTTGCCGTATCTAAGGCTCCTCCTGCTGCTCCATCGAAAACTTCACCTGCTGCTGTACCGAAGGCCTCACTTGAGGTTCCTCCTGGTGCCCCGTCCAAGGCTCCACCTGCTGTTGTATCTAAGGCTCCTCCTGCTGCTGCTCCTGACGTTGCTGCTGGAACTGCGTCTGCTGGACCTCCCTCTGGTGCTCCACCCAGACCTCCCCTTCCTGCTCCATCCAAGGCTCCACCTGCTGCTCCTGCTAAAGTTGCTTCTGCTGTTCCGTCTGCAAAAGCTGTTGCTGCTCCCGTTGGTCCGGCAGGGGCCGGCGAAGCTGCTCCTTCTCCTACGTCACCTCCTTCGTCTGTTTTTGCTCCTGCTGCTGCGGGAGGGCAGTTTCCGTTGCACGTTTCCCCTATATATGATCTGCAGCAGCTGTCTCGCTGGGAGTACTGGCTGCAGCTGTCTCTTTTTACGACAGACCTGCACATTACGGCTGCCTGGCGCCTCGTTTCGTCCGACGTGGAAGAAGCCTTCCACTTCAAAGCCAAAGTACGCCCGCTGCTGGCCCTGACGGCTTCACCACCCAAATAAAAAGGATTGTGTCAACACGTCAAAATCGGCTGCTGGTGCTGCTGCACGAGTGCCGCTGATGCTGTTGAAGCGACGCCTCTGCTCGTAGTACCGATGCTGTTTCAGCTACACAAATCCCTAGACAACCACTTGTTTCGCTGCTCGTGCTCTTCGCCTCCTACTTGAACACGCCGTCCCTGCTCGTGCTGCTCAACAAACAGGAGGGTTTTTGCCTTCGCCGCTGTGACCGCAGCTCGTGCAGGGGCCATCTGCCGCTACCTTCTCTGCAGAGAACACTTTCCTGTTGCAGAAGCAAAGAACAAAGAACGAAGCTCTGCGCTGCTGCGGGCGGAGGCAGCATCCCGCTGCTGTTTTCCTTCAGACAGGACACACCCTTGTAGTGCTGGAGGTACCTTTGGCTGGTTGCGACGACACGTTCGAGCCTCCACTAGTGTTACTAAAGAGGGCGACTGGCGGCTGGTGCTTGTAGTTGTGAGGAACGACACTGTGCGCCTGCTGCTTCTGTCCGATGCAGCATTGCACGTGCTGCTCCTAGAGGCTGTAGCAGACGCGTTCTTTTGCCGTTTTTGTGCGTGATGTCGAAAGCTCTGCCGTTAGCTTCGCAAAGAAATACAGCTGGCTTGGTGACGGTAATCGAGTTCTGCCAACTGCTGCTGCTGGGCGGGAAGGCAAGGCTATGCTGCTTCTACAAGAGAGTCTGTGCCTCCGCGCCCTACGAGCTGCCGCTGCGCTACGTTGAAAGTGCTGCAGTTGTTGCTCTCGCATTGAGGGATGATGGCTGTGCTGCTGATGGTGCTCTTGCTGCCACCTGTGTTGCTGCTGCCGGTGATACCACTCCTGCTGCTGGTGTTGCTGTTTCTGCCTCTCCCTGTCACTGCTGCCTTCGGTTCTCTTTCCTTTCAGAATAATATTGCTGCTGCCTCTGCACCGTGTCCTTCTCTGCTGCTAATCCCCCTGCGCCTCCTCAACTGCTGCCACTGCTGCTACTGGCACCGCTACCGCTGCTCCTGCTCTTGCTGCTGATGCTACTGCTATTTCTGTTAGTACTTTGCTGATTCTGCCGTTGCTCGTGGGCTGCTGTTCCTGCTATTGCTGGTGCTGCTGCTGCTATTTCTATTAGTACGTTGCTGCTTCTGCTGTTGCCGCTGGGCTGCAGCTCCTCCCACTGCTGCTGCTGCTGTTTTTCTGGGGTGCTGTTGCTTTTGTTGTTGCCGCCGCTGCTTCATTAGACGTTGCAGGGACCTCTGGTGGTCTCCTTTGTCGATTTGGACCAACTGTCTCCACCTCAGTCGGCAGAAGACATTGTGCAAAAGCAGCAGCTTCACTTAGACTGTAAAAGCTTTGTTTTTTCTGCCGGGCAGTGCACGCCTCCTTCTGGCTTTGCTGCTGCACCGACTGGCAAATTTTGGTTTCTCGCATGCAAGCTGGCGTTAGGGAAGGTTTTCTCTTTGGACGGCTACGAGCAGCAGCAGTTGCAGCTCCAGCAGACGGAGAAGCGACAGCAGCAGCAGCAGTGGGACTCAAGTGCCGGCGGTAAGAAAAAAGGGGAAGAGATCATCCTTCTGTAGCAGCAACAGCCGCGTACACAGCAGCTGTTGCGGCAGCAGCAGGAAGAGGAGCACCTTGGTCTAGAGGAGAGAGGCAGGTCAAAGCGCACAAATAGAAGGATATGCAGAAGCAGCAGCCGGGACGCTTGGTGTAGCACTTGGAAGTGTAACGAGGCAGCAAAACCAGGAGGAGGAAAAGAAAGAGAAGCACATGAACCGGCAGACACAGCAGCAGGGGCAGGCCAGCAGCACGACGTACATGGGCATTTTCAGGAGCAGCAGCAGTCGCGAGCGAATGAGACAGCCACACACAAGACATCCTATCACACAAGGTGACAGCAGTTAGAGCAACAAGCATGCAGAAACTGCAGCAGGGAGAGAGCTAGCCAGCAGGAACAGGAGGAGGGACAGCCGCAGAAGAAGGAGTACAAGCGGAAATTTGAATAAAAGCGTTGCACGTAGGGACGGCAGCAACAGGAGAATCACAAGCGGAACAAAGAGGACACAGAAATCGCTAGCGGCAGACGGAGCTTGAGCGGCAGTACAGTAGCAAAAGAGGAGCATCAGGGCTATGTGAAACAGCACCACAAGCAACAGGCACAGCAGGAGGAGATACAGAAGCTACAGCTTTAGCAGCGGCAGCAGCTCCTGCAGGATGAAGAGCAGCAGCGGCAACAACAAAAAATCTGGGTGGTCGTGGATCTGTGCTACTGCAGCAACAGTCGGTACAAGAGCGTAGCAACAGCAACAGGTAGAGCAACAGCCGTAGTCGCAGAAATTAACGTAATCGCCGTACCGGTGCCAGCTTCGAGCCGTACACGGACAGGACGACAGAAGGTGCGCTAAAGGAAGCGTTGCAGTAGGCGCTCTCGCAGTAAACGCACCATGCCGAACGGGTCTACAACGTAGAAAAGTTTGGCTGGAAACACTCTTAAGGAATCTAATAATTGTTCTACTACTTGCAAACACACACACACACACACATACAGCAGCAACCGTTATAGTGCGGCAGCCGCCGTAGTTGGCAAACCGCCCGCAGGAGCAGGTGTCACCGCAGCAGCATCAGCAGCAGTCGTGGTAGCAGCAGCAGCAGCACTCCTGTCGTGAACCCGGTGGCAACAGGTGTGTCCCCCTAACTCTGGCAGCAGCAGCAGCAGCAGTGCAGGGGGAAGAGAAGATGTCGCTGTTTCGTTCGCGAGATTACCCCAGGCCCTGTGTCTCGCTTTGAAGTTCGCAGCGTGACTCCCTGCAGTGTTGCTGAAAAAACGGCAACGCAAAAAAGAGAGAATGGGGTACACTTGTAACCGTATAATGAGGGGAGCTCTGGAGCTGTGAAAAGTGAAGAAGTCTGCCCAGGAAGAATGTAGACCCAGCACACTCGTAGTCATCGCCGAGTCGGAGAAATATAAAACTCACAGACAATGTCATGTTGAAACCTTCAGGTACATGCTGGTACGTAGATGAGTAGGAGTGTGTAAGTGATACATATATATATATATACACGCATATGCAAGTAAATACGTATTGGTGTGTACGTGTGTGTATATACACGAATGTACGTGTTATACATGCGTCCTTACACAGGCGCAGGTAAGTGTGAAGGCATACGCCTGTGCCTATACATATATATATAAATATATGTAGAGAGAGATGCATATATGTGTACACCTGTAGGTGTAAATACATATGTATTTATGCGTATGTGTTTGCATATGTACCAGTGTAAGAAAACGCGTGTGTATATAGGCATTCTTACACGTGCAAATACGTGTGAGTTTATATATATACGTGCATGAATATCTAGCTATCTATATATCTACGTGCGGATATACTTATCTATATATGTATGTGTATATAGTATAGACCTCGTTCACAACGTTATCTAACTGCATCCAAGTTGAGATGCGTCTTCGCCTACATACACATACGCGCATACATATATACACATGTATATATACATGTATATACTCACACGAA
This sequence comes from Sarcocystis neurona, assembly GCA_000727475.1. Lineage (NCBI taxonomy): Eukaryota > Apicomplexa > Conoidasida > Eucoccidiorida > Sarcocystidae > Sarcocystis > Sarcocystis neurona. The sequence goes on along the minus strand of KL647288.1, from coordinate 8,781,993 downwards.
GACACATATATAGAGGTATATATACGTGTCAATACATTGACGCATTTGCAGTGATGGAGAGAAACGAAAAACCACTGGGTGCACGTGTGTATGCCTAAGCGTCTGCATGTGTATATCTGTATAGATAGACGCATGTCTGTTCACTTCCATGGGATACCGGACGGACATGCCTATACACAGAACTCTATCTACGTATATAATATGCGCATGGAGAGTGTATAGGGATGTGTGCTATCTACAGACAGGAGTAGCCATCTCTCCACATATATATGAGGATTTGCAAAACTCACTCTACTTCTGTATACGGTTGCAAGAATACCTATGCCTGTCCACAAACGTCTATATCTTGAGAGGGTTTCCTTCGTTTCTTTCTCTGTCCTGCAGCATTTGAAACATGCGATATTCCGCCACACTACGGAGCAGTTGCGTTCAAGCAGCTGCTGCAGTCCATCGACAAAACCCACCCTCTGCAGTGAGCAAGCTGCAAGCATACACACGTTCACGTTCACCAGCTGAAGAGGCGCCGCCGAAATATACTAGACGCCTACACATGTGTGCAGACGTATGTGGTGTGTGCGTACAGCCACCTCAAATATATACGTACTCATATATATATATATATATACATGTATATATATATATATATAAACAAGCTCCGTAGGCATATGTGTACACATCCCTGTGTATATACGTGTGTGTACATGTATATACGCTACGCGTGCGTGTGTCTGTGTGTGTAGTAGCGTAGTCTATATATTTAGACCAACACCACGTACACGCACCTGTACAGTAGCGTAATCTATATATTTCGTCAGGCCAGCACCACCTACACACACCTGTGTAGTAGCATAGCCTATACAGTTATTCAGGCCTACATTTAGGTGTGTCCACATAAAGCTACTGCACGCCTTGAGAATTACCACACATGTACAGATATCTGTAGGCATGCACGTCTGTGTGTCTGTGTGTCCACACGATTTCTTCCTGTGTGTCTACTTTTAGTGAGGATACTTCAACTGTGTACACGATATTGTCTTCAAAACGAAAGAGAACGTGTGCAAGACAGACGCGCGGGTGGGTGTCTACTGCTGCCTGCCCCAGCTCTGTCGTGTCTCTGCACTCCTCTACCTGCTACGCAGGCGCGTGCAATAGAAATGTACTATGGTCGATAAAAGGAAGAGAGGCTGTCTGTTCTCTATCTCTGCCTCTCGTCGCCGACCTACGCACAGAGCAGCACGTTGAAAACGTTTTGTGAGGTCCTGCTGAAGCAGCCAAAAAGACAGAATGTCATCCGAGACAAAAACGGAGAGAAGGATGTATCTGGAGATATATCGACAGACAGAAGTGCACTTAGGGCAGTACACCATATCCTCCACATGAGACGCCATATATGTATACGGATACCCAGGCTGTATATATATGCACCTTCATGTGTATATATGTATATATGTATGAAGAGGCATATATGCATATGTGTAGATCAGTTATTTACACAAATCCATATATATTTGCACAGGCACGTGTACAAGGACAAGGTAACCGTAAACGAACGAATGTCCAGCGGTAGGTAGGTACGTCTCCTCAGGCAGTTATATGATGGGACACACACAGAGACGCCTCTGTGAACCATATATCTTTGCTCTCTCTGAGTTTCAGCTACTGCCGCCTACTCCGCTCTCCCGGTCTCTCCCACGCCTATCTCATGCTGCTGCATTCTCTTCGGCTGCTGCTGCTGCTTGTGCGCTTGGTGTGGCGCTGACTGCTGCTGCTGTATCTCCGCTGCCGCTTTCTCTTCGCGTGCTGCTCCTGCTGCTGCCTTCTCTTTGGATCCTGCTCCAGCTGCGGCTTTTCTTCGGCTGCTGCTGCTGCTGCTTGCATTCTTGGTCTGGCGCTGCCAGCTGCCGCCTTGTGACCTGTCCTGACCTGTCCTTGCTGCTGTGTCTCCCGCTGCTGCTGTGCGGCTGCTGCTGCTGCTCTGTCTCCTGCTGCTGTTGCTGTGTGTATGTGTGACTGCGCGAAATACAGGGGACCGTTTCGGACGTTGTATCGCCTGCGCGGCGACGACCAGGTGCTGCCCGTGGCGCTGGTGCAGTTCCGCATGCAGCCGCTTCGTGTTCAAGTGCTGCAGCCCGTGTGTGCCTTGTGCGAGATACTCCCTGCCACCGTCTACTGTCCTGCAGATAAAGCTCATCTGTGCAATGCCTGCGACGACTGTATGCACTCCTCTTCACGCATGCTGGCCCGGCACACGCGTCTCCCAGTCAACCACGTAGGCATGCACGAAAGGAGAGGAAGCGGAACACACACACACACCCACACACACGTGCACAGCAGCAACGCACTGCAGCAGGAGCAGCTCTCGCTGTAGAAGCAGTAGCGCAGGACAATAGCAGCGGAGGGGCGCTGCAGCGGCGCAAGCAGCAGCAGCAGCTGTAGAAGCAGCAGCGGAGGGAAGTTGCAGCGGCGCAGGCCACAGCAGCAAAAGCATTAGTAGCTGCAGAAGCCGCAGCGCAGGGAAGAAGTAGCGGCGCAGGCAGCAGCAGCCGCAGGAGCCCTACAGCTAGCAGCATCAGAGGGGTGGGTGGGAGCTCCTCTATGCCAGCAGCGAGCGCCTGCAACAGACACGTGTTGGAGCAGCCCACTCCGCAGCAGTTGCATGCGCAACAGGCTGCGCACGCTACCTTCCTGTAGGTGACCTCGGCTTACAGAAAGAGAGAAGGGCAGTCGACCGCAGAGAAGTTGAGATGCAGCCAGCCCCTGTCTCTGAGCTGTCTCTACGACTGTCTCCGTAGGCAGTGCCAGCGATACCAGCCTGCCTGTATCCTTAGAGACAGTGGCGCACATGTACGCACACACGCATGCGGGAACGTATGTAGATGTTTGTTAGTGTACATCTCTTTATATATACATACATATACATGCTTGCTTCTATGGGGGTGTGTGTCTGTGTTACAGTATGTGTACACACATATGGATGCACGTAGGTGCAAACTTGTATAAGTCTGTTCTAATGGATGTGTGCGTTGGGTGGGTTTATACATCTTTGTGTATTTGTTTGTCTCTGTCTATCTACGTCGCTGTATACGTGTGTGTATTGTGCTTGGTCTCCTCCCGTCCTTCTTCGTCGCGACGTCTGTTCGCGCTGCTGCTGCTCCTCCTGCCCCTACATCTCGTGTGCATGCATTCGTAGTGCTGCTGCTGCTGCGCATGTGCTGCTGCGTCTGCTGCTCTCGCCACATTTTCTCCTTTTCCTCTTTCCTCTCCGCGTGCTGCTGCTCTTCTGCCGTTGCAGTCGCCGCTGCAGTTCGGTGCTTGCCCCTACCATCCGTCGGAAATGCTCGACTCTGTCTGCGTCACGGTGAGTTCTTTGCTGATAACCACCCGCCTCAATAAAGGCTTCTTTTCTGCAATGTAAAGCTACATAGGCACACATATACTCCACCCATATTGACACTCTCCCTCCACATATATATATATATATATATGTGTATAGGTGTATGCGTGTACACACACGCCTTTCTATACCTCTATCACTTGTTGTCCTTCCCTTTTCCTGTACGCACTGAAGCGAACTCTTTCCGTATTCTTGCAATATACGCATGTATATGTATGTACGCACACGACTGCTTGAATATATATATGCGTGCGCCCTTCGTGCATATATGTATATATCTCTTGTGTTCAACACGACTCTCTGTGTGTCTCCGTCTCGGTCTGTGTATACGTGTGCGTGTCTCTCTGTCTGCATGCGTGCAAGTTCTTCTAGAGAGAAAGAAGAATACACATATACGTGCTTCTCCCCCTCTCTTTCTGTCTCTTTTTCTCTTCCCCGTGTCATTTTATCCTGAGGCGTCTGTGGACCTGTACGTGGCGGCTAGTTCTAGTCTCCTGCAATGGGGCGGCCTTCCTTTTCTCGCCGTGACGAGATGTTCGTGTTTGTGTGGCTCCGTATCATCATCGCGTCTTGTCTGCGTGTACGTTTGACAAACATACGACCCCACCCCTTCAAAGTAAGTAAACGTATCTAATCCTATACGCATCTATACATATATATATGTGTCTCTTTCTCCCTCTCTTTCTCTCTATGTATATATATATATGTATCACTCTTTCAATGCATATGTGTATGTGTATGTAGTTATATATATATGTATATATGCATATTACTGTCTCTGTGTGTGCTGTGGTTATGTGAATCTTTAGCAGAACCGGGGGGGGCTCGGACTACGGCAACACTTGTTGTATTTCTTTCTGCCAGAGAGTGTTCGCTCCACTATATTGTCGACGAGACAGCAGCGTCGTTACTCAGGGGAATGGCCGCTCGGAAGGTCGTTGAAGCCTCCTCTGTTATATGCGTGTCTATGTTTGCTCTTGTTTCTAACAAATTCTCCTGGTACGTGGCTTCCTTCTGCAAAGTAACGGCGGATGCAGAAGACTACCTCCTGCTGCTCGCGCGGCCTGCGGACACGAGAAGCGGAGGCTTCTGGCTGCCTTACGCCCACGCCAGAGCAAAGACGGGCGCCTGTGTGTCCTGCAGTGTTCATATTTGCTGCTGCTGCTGCACCGCGCCGCACTCCCCTCTGACTCCTCTCCCCACGTGGCTGCTGCAAGTCTAATCGATTTCTCCCCAGACGTCCTACAAGCATATGGCTAATATGTGAATTTATATATACATATATATATATATATATCCAGATCTCTCGCTCTCTCTATATATGTGTATGTATCTATATTATATATATTGAAATGGGTCCTCCGCGTTTTAGATGTTGGGTATACACATACATATGTGTATATATGCAGATGCCTCTGCGGCCTGCATGGGTTCGAAGCGTTGTTGTTGCTGGCCTCACTCTTCCCCTGTTGTCTCTTTTTGCAGCACACACACATACATTTATATGTGCGGATGCCCCCACTGTCGGGAACTTCTTCCCCCCTACATACGTGCGTAGATACGTCTGTAGGCGTCTGTTCCTTTATATAAGAACGTGTGTTTACTTTCTCTCACGGAGAAGGAATTTCTGTATTGCTTTCTCGCAGAGAACAGCGTCTTTTGAGAGAGAGAGAGAGAGAGCGGAAAAGGGGAAAATGAAGCTGGTGACCGCTTTCGTTGCTGCTGATGCTGCTGCAAAGGCATTTGTTGTTTTCTTATGGGAAATCGGCGTCTTGTTGAGAGAGAGAAGGAAGTAGAGGGGGAACAGAAAAAGTCGGAAATTGTGACTGCTGTCTCCTTGTCTGTTGCTGCTGCTGCTGCTGTGAAGTGTTCCACGGCCCTCTGCCCTCACTGCCTGCTGATCGGCCATCACTCCGCTACTGCCGTTTCAAGCCATCAGCTGCTATCTACCCTGGACGCCTACAAACTCCTCATGCAAGGCAACTCTCCGGTACGTTCCTTTCTTCCCTTCTGCGACTCAAAGCATCAAGTCCCCGCGGACACGTGCCTCTGCATGCTTTCCCTTCTCTCTCTGTCTGTGTGTCTCTCTCTCTACGTCTATGGACCCGCTGCCAACTACGGCCCCCCGCCGTGGCTGCCTGCTGCTCAGCAGCAGGGCCACCACCACGCGTTCCCGCTCTTTTCTTCTCTGACAGGAAGAATGTAAATTTCTGCCCTCTCCCCCCGCGTCCACGTACGTACACAAGGGTCCCTGTCGCCTTCTTCCCCCCGTTTTCCTGTTCCTCTCTGCCGCGTCCTCTCTGCTGCGGACGCAACGGTGAAGGCCTCGCGCCATCTTCCAGTAGATCAAAGTGGCGGGCCAGTCTACAGTCGGCCCCACGCCCCAGCCGCATGCAGTTATCTACGCAGAAGACGGATACGTTGTCCACCTGCACACGTTAGATTGTCCTTTTCTCTGCCTAAAGACATATATGTTTTATATCCTCTTGTATGCGTACGTCCGCGTATACACCTGTATACGTTTGTCTCTGTGTACATGTATGATGGTCCATATATGTGTGTATGTCTTAATACACGTATGTACGTATCTATGTATGTATGTATTTACATATATATGTATGTAGGTACATATGCATGTATGTAGGTATATGTGTTTGTGTGTATGTATGTGTATATGTGTGTTTGTATGTAGGCATGTTTGTATGTATGCAGGTGTGTACGTATGTGTGTATATGTGTGTGTATGCGTTGATGTGTGTATGTTTGTATGTACGTGTGCATATATGTATGTATGTATGTATGTATGTATGTATGTCTGTCTGTCTGTATGTGTGTGTGCGTCTGTGTAGATATATATGCATGTATGCGTCTGTGTGGATATCTGGATACGCGTGTATGTACGTACTGTACTGCATATATGTATACATGTGTGTACACAGGTGTACATTTACGTACCTACGCATATATGTTTATATGTATGTGTCTCCGCATGTATGTATGTATGTATGTACGTATGTATGTATGTATATATGTAATGTATGTATTATGTGTGTACACAGGTGTACATTTACCTGTGTATAGATATGTATGTCTCTCCTTCTACGTGCATGTCTGTGTATACGCAGCAAATCCACACAGCACCTGGTCCTGAATATGCAAATCGTATGCAGTGCATATCTTCCAAGCGACTCTTACATATGTGAAATATGTGTATTTGCGTCAGAAGGACCCACAAAAATGCATAGGTGTACACAGATGCAAGCAAGTGCGTGTGGAGCTTCCTTTCCCACTTTCTCTCGGTGCTCCTAGCAGCACACGTACGGAGACGTTCAGCGCGTTTGTAGGGACGCATGGAAAGTGAGAGACACATATTTGTGTGGAGGGTGAAAGGCTTTCTTCCTATGGGTATCTGTCGTGTCTACTTCTGCATAGACGTATACGCAAAAAGAGAGCGGGAGAGCAGGAGGGGCGTAGAGGAAGAGAGAGGAAGTGAGACAGACCGAGGGAGAGCGACCATATCGGTTTGCAAGGCGCTGACGTCAACAGCGCTTTTGATAAACTTGTCTGTTCAACACCGCTCGGCAAAATGCTTTCCCTACCTGTCAGCACTATCCTCTGCTGCTGCTCCTTCTGATGCCACTGCTGCTGTCACGGCTGCTGTCGCTGTGACTGCGGTGGGTGCCTGGCGCTGCTGCCGCGGGTTCTGCCGATGCAGGTGACTTCCCCTTCAACACACGCTGCTGCTGCTGCTGTTGCGCTTCGTTGACCGCTGCCGCGGCTGTATCGTTGCTGCAGCTCCTCCTCCTGTGATGCTGGTGCTGCTACCGTTGCGGTAATCGCTGCTTCCCCTCCTTCTGCTTTCTCTCGCTTCTGCCTCTCTTGCTGACAATCCTGCTGCCGCTGGCAGGGATGCTGCTGCTTCTGCTGCTGTCTTACGTTGTGTGCGAGGCCCGCAGCTGCGGCTTAGTCTCGTGCTGGGATGCTGCTGTTCCGACTTTTGCTTTGACTGCGGCTTCTGCTGGCGTGTCGCCGTCTCCAGTGGGACTCTGCTGCTGTTCCCCATGTTGCGCACCTGCTTCTGGTGCTGCTGTTGTTCTGCTATTGCTACTGCTCTGCTGGTGCGAGTGTTCTGCTGCTGCTTCTCCTGCTGATCTGCTGTGACGCAGAGTGAAGAGAGGCTCGAAGAGAGGAAGCAGCGGATTGCGCACGAGCTGCGAGAGAGCCACAAACAGCTGGGGGAGCTCCACGGAAATTTCCTTGCTGTCCAGCGCAGAATACATGAAGCAGCAAAGTATACTAACCTTCCGCGTATTTGCTTCCTCGCTCTCTATTGCAGGGTAGATGGGAGTGTACGAGGTTCTTTTTGTGAGGTTCTGCAATGTCCAGATATGACCCATCCACGTGCGATTGAGTCTGCCTGTTTGCGTGCCTGTACGTGCCACGGCTAAGTAGAAAACGCTTTTCAACAGGCAGCAGAAATTAGACTGTTGTACGTGCTACCCGTGCACCGTTGTACACCCGACCGTCTAAAGAGACCTTCTGGTGTATATACACGCGGTTAAATGCAGCGGCGTGCGCGCGGTGGGCCGCTGGCGGCTCGTGTGCACAGAGAGACACGCACGGTGTATCTACACCTCACACCACGCAGCTGTCCATACTCCTGATGCACGCACCCTCGCTTGCATGCAGCTGCGCATGGGTCGTTGTATATACGGCCGACCGCGTGGGGGAACGACAAAACGCATGCTGCCGTGGATGGACATTTGCATCCACGCAGCGACCCGCCTCGGTATACGTACAGGTGAAATCGAGCGGGGACACTTGTGCGCATGCTGCGGTGTACGTACACTCGCCTGCCCGCAGCTGCGTAGGTGCAGGTGAACGAACAGCCGAATCGAAAGCACCGTTCAACACCAACTCGTATGCTGGCGCGTATCTGCGGTGTACGTCCACCGCAGCACGCACGCACATCCGTACGCGAGCGGCGTCCGCACGCATATGCTGCCCTTCGAGAAAAACACGTGGAAGCAGCTACTGAGACTTAGAGAGCACCAGGCCTCTAGTTTTGAATAGCCGATATCTGTAATACCAAGAAGCAGCGGAAGAAATCTTTTTTTTCCCCTTCTACGTTCGCTTCTTCTTCCAGTCCTTTTCTCTCTATATACATATATATACGTATATATGTATATGTTCACGTAGTTTACATACATGGACGCGTGTACGCTTACATATGTGCACGCATACACAAAATCGGTAACGTACACGGGCTCCGACGTATAGATATATATACAAATAAATACATATTTATAGATATGCATCAATGTCCGGACGCGCCTAGACCTGTCTATCTCTCTCTATATTTATGTATATATATATATATCTGTACTCCGGCGCAGACATATATGTAAATATATATATATATTATGTATTATAAATATACACGTCTATGTTTGTACGTGCCTGTAGGCGTGTATATATAGACTCCGATATATATATATATATATATAGGCTCAGAGAGGTATGCATGTATATATATATATATATATTCATCTGTGTTTGTACACACCTATACGTATGTGTGTCCTTACACCGTTGCCTGCACCATGGGGCCCAGTAGTGTATCTGCACGTACATATATCACTATGCCATGCAGGAGAGTCACACAGATTACGTATACGTATATATATCTATACTTTCTTCCCCCACACACGTGCGTCTACGTGTATATCTACTTCTATATTAGTTGGATCTGCTCTCTATCTTTCTGTATTTCTGTGTATATCTGTGTGCGTGCGTGCACATGTGTTTGCCTCTGTGTATGCGTAGGAGCTTGGTGGGGCAACTGCATGGAATGAAGGAGAGAAAAACGCGATATCTGCTCGCAGTAAAAAGAGAACTTCTGAGTGAAATGTTGCTGATGGAATGGCTCGAAGTAGGCCACACTGCCTTCACGTTCCTCTTCGGATGTACAATCGAAAGTTGCTACTTGTGCGTCGGTGCACGCCTGTGTGTGTGCTACTCGGGTGTACATACACCAGACATTTTCGCGCTTCTCGGTCCACCCTTCCTGGGTGTACATACACCAGACATTTTCGCACTTCTCTGTTTACCCCTTCCTGAGGCGTACGTACACCACGCTTTTTCGCGCTTCTCTGTGCACCCCTCCCTGGGGTGTACATACACCAGAAATTTCCGCGCTTCTCTGTTTACCCCTCCCTCCCTGCCCGTCCGTGAACGCGCTTATGTGTACAAATTTGCAGATGTGTACGTACTGAGTTATAGACGCGTGTGTATACGGCAAATATGTAAAGACATGTCTTCGTCTCTCCAAGTGGCCGCCCGTGTACAGAGACGTGTGCGTGTGAGTGCCTCTCTCAAGTACCTGCGTCACAGGCGGCTGCACAGCACTCGTGTAAGCAAGCAGTATCAGCCAGATAAGGCAAGGCTGTAGGTACAAATTCAACGACCTGGCTACGCGAGCAGCTCTACAGCAGCAGTTTCAACGTCCGTCGCATATGTAGAGCTCCAGGTCAAAAAAATACTTTCCATACAAACCCAGACACGCCCACATTTGCACGCGTACGTCTATATATCTGCGTATGTACAAATGTGTGTATGTGAATGTTTATGCGTGTACGCATGCATGTACGTAATTTGGACGCGACGTATATCTAGGATATGTCTGCATACATGTGTATACATACGTTTCTACGTAGGTGAATATATATGTCTCTAATTTGAATCCATGTAAGCAAGACACGACAAGTATATATACATATGTACATGTCTGTGTGAGTAAGTAGTTGTGTCTGCGTGTGAATACACGTAAGCATGTGGTAGATTTTGACTCACGCTGCGGGCCGATGGGTCGCACAGAGGCCAACGGCAGCCGCCTAACTCCTCCTCCTTTGCCCATGTTTTTTTTGTTCTCCTGCCTTCTGTCTCCTTCGAAGAAAGACACCGGTAATCGCTCGCTGCCAGCGCATTTATTCATGTAATAAGCGAAGAAGACGGCCGCCTGAGGCGCAGGTGACTCCCACTATAGCTGTCTGTGCACCGCTTGCATTTCTACACAAATACGGGTTGTACGAGTGCAGCTCTATCCTAAAGGATGTGAAGTGTTCGTCCGCCTATGACGGTCTATTTGCACATGTATACACACATATATGTGTACACATATATATATATATATGTATAAAAAATGAAACCTATTTGTACATGTGAGTTAGATGGGTCACCTTCTCTCTGGACGCTCGTATGTATATGTATATATTTGTATGTATGTATATATACATACACAAATGAGGACTCCTTGTACGCATGAATGAGAGATGTGACACCTTATTTGTAGATGCCCATATGTGCATACGTGTATATTTATATGTGTGTGTGTGTGTATGAATGGATGTGTGTATGTATGTGTTGGTTCGCATGTACAAGCCCGAAGGCTGTCCATACAGGAGCACCGGCATACAGATAGGTGTATAGATGTACATGGATGTTACGGTTGACAAAAACATATTTGCATATATCTCTCTGCGGCCACTTGTAGATGTCAGTCTCATTCTACGATATGTTCGTGTTTAGGCAAAAAGCCCTCATATTGATGATTAAAGGACCACGTTTCTAAACGTGATGTCCCTGTGGACACATATACACACAAGGATCTCGCTTGCCTTCTTTTTCTCCTCTCTCTCTTCGTATCTTTCTCTCTCGACATGCGTATATCTCTATACGTGTCTCTGTATATAATTTCCTTTCTGTATGTGCCTCGATTAGACCGTCATCTTCATACACATGGCGTGCGTGAGCGCATATGTTTGGACGCGTGTCTACATATATATATATATATATAAATGCATATATTGATCTCTCTCTCTCTTCTGTGCTTGCTTCCACTCTTGCAGGCTAAGTGTGCTTGAATCTTCGTTTCTCTTCTTTTTTATTATACGTCTATCTGTGTATATGCTGCGGACGTACGTATCTTTCTCTCAGTTTCATTCAAATGTCAATTCGCGGGCGTGACCTACGTTTATGTATGTATATACACAAATACATCTATATATATATATGTACGTCCCTGTATGAGTGTGGCTCTCTGTCCGTCAGTCTCTCTCTCTATACATATATTGTATACCTCTATAGGTATGTATGTGTATCCATGCGTTTGTGTGACTATGTGACTATCTACCTATATCTGCGGATATCCATATCTGTCTATATCTCTCCATTTCTGTCTGCCTATCTCTCTACACCTGTCTGTGTGTGTACGTATGTGCCACTCCTCTCTCCGTCGGAGGCGGCCACGCGTATCGACGAAGGCATGCGCGAACAAACGTGCTGTTCCTCAAACATTTCCACCCCATGCCACGGACATTACTGTTGCTTCTGCTGCAAGTGATTATGTGCTGCTGCTGCAGCAGTTGCCTCGTCTTTTTCCTCTACTGCTGCCCTGCTGACACTGGCGTGACTGCTGCTGCTCGTGGTGCCCTCATTGCTGCTACTACTGCTGCTGCTCCTGATCGTACGTCTGCTGCTGCTGCTGCTGACGTCCCTGCTGGTGACGCTGCTGCTGCTGTTGCTGCTGCTGGTGGCGCGCAGGCTTCTTTTGCACATCTTCGGCTGGCCCTCAGCCCTTCCGACTTCCTTATCTACAAACACAAATACGACGTCGCGGTGAGTCGCCCCAGGAATCTTCCCCTCTTCGAGAAAATTTACGCATTTCCTGTGTGAAGACAAGAGTGAACTCACGCAGACGCATGTGCTGCCTAGAGGAACACGTCTCGGTACATTTTCCCAGAGAAGCACCTGAAGCTGCTTACACCCGTGGAGGCACATCCGCGCGTGCCTGCATTTCTCTTGTGAAGAAAATGTCCTTCTGTTGATAAATATGTCTGTGGGCACCTCTCATATATACATGCATATATATATATATATATATGTATGTATATGTGTATATATGGGTAGATATCACCATGTATATACTTCACCTCATATATGTGTACACATGTATGTATCTATATACATATATCTATACATTAACACATATGTTTAGGTCTATATATGGGTAGACATCACCACGTGTAGTCCATCTCATATATGTACATATATATATATGCAATTGTATACAGAGGTACGTTTGTACACGTGTGGAAATAGGACGACATAAATATGTACACAGACAGAAATGTGTCCGTACTCATAACAAATATCCCTGTATATTTCCGCCCTCTTTCACATACACACACGCCTGTATGTCTACGCGTCTGCCCGCATGTACAAACTATATATATATATATGTAGGGAGATAGATATGTATATATATATATATATTTGTACACAGATAGATAAAATGATGGAGAAGGAGAGAGACCCAGAGGATTTCTTTTATGGACGAAAAGCGTCAACTTTGAGACTCTTCATTCCTGTATACGTCTCCGTACAAAACGTTCTTCTGGGAAAAGGTGTGTATGTACGTGTGAATACATGGGAGAGGAAACGTTGACATCAAATATATTTATTTGTATATGCATATATCTGCTCACCTGTATATTTACGTCCACGTACAGAAGGAAGCGCTTATATACATATATATATATATATATATGTTCATGTCTACGTGTGTACATGTACGTGCGTGTACGGGAGCGAACAACTATACAACAGATATCTTCATGTATAGACATCTCTGTGTGTGTGTGTGTGTTCACGTATATATGTACGTGTGTACACAGAAGGGAACTGCTACATACAGCATATATATATATATATATATGTATATCCATATGTATATACATGTCTGTACCGGAGGGACAGCATGCACATCAAATATACGTATATATATAAATATTTATATACACGTATATATTTGAGTGTTCATGTCTAGCAGGTATGGTTGTCCAAGAGGAGTGAATGCTTGTATATCATATATATATATATGCGTTTATATGTTCACTTGTGCGTACGTATGTGTGCACATGAGAGAAATATCTACATAGCAAATATCTATTGATGTAAATATATAGACGTGCATACGTTCTCGTGACGTTTCTGCAGAAGGGACATCAATTTCGTCTTCCCCGTGCCGCTCGGTAGATGAGGAGAAATGTCTCTGCGTGGGAGGTGCATATATCTCTCATGTGTTGCTGCTCTCTTCACACACGTTGCTGCGCTCGTCAGCGACGTGTATATATTTCCCGGTGTTAAGCGGAGGTCTATGGTGGATATCACCTATTTACACGTATGTCTCCTTGCTATAAGTGTGTACATACGTCCATACTTGTATACGTACATATATACATACATATGTATATTCCGTGAATGAATATGTAGCTATCCAGAACAGCCATACTTGTATCTGTACACATCGGCACACACATATGTACATATACGTATATTCTGTAAATGAATATATAGCTCTATATGTAATACACATATTCTGGCTGTATTTGTATACACACTTCCCCACTTGTATGCGCAAATATGGCTATCCAGCACGGGTTTGCGATGTCTGCTGGCGTGTAAACACCCCCATACCCACACAAGGTGTGCACATATGTGCACGTGTATAAACCTATTCACCCAGCGTAAAGATATTACGCCAAGCGACTCTATCTCTCTATATGTATGTATTTACGTGTTTGTAGAGGTAGGTAATGAATGGCCGTACATGGATGACCCCCTGGTACGCTCTGTTTTAGTCGTTCTTCGCTACCCATGCGCAAAACGTCCACAAGCAGCAAAGTGAATAGGGAGGAAAAGGCACACACTGCCTCACAACACACCCTCTGTTGTATTTGCGGCAGTGCGCGGAGAACGCCGTCTCTGTCTTTTCCTTATCTATCTGTCCCTCAAAAAGAGAGAAACGCTCTCCCGCAGTAAAATGCCCGTGTCCAGACATCGTCTGCACACACACACACACAGATGGACACATGTAGACGAAGCGAGAGGCACCGTCCTCTAATGAAGCCACGCAGCCTACGCGCGACTCCTGTCAAATGGCTTTAGTCTTTCTTCCGTGTCTTCTCCTTCTTCAGACTCTTCTTTTCTTTTTTTTCTTTCTGCTTTACCCGCCTTCTCTCTGTCTCGTGTGTAGCAGCAGCAGCAGCTCTGCGTGCGTCCCTTTACGTCTGAACACACAGAGAGAATCCACAGTACATAGAGGGTGTGACGCGGAGACGGCGAGACAGACGGAGACGGGGGGAGAGACGGAGACGGAGACGGGGAGGCGGGTAGAGCGACCGAGGCAGTGACACACAGAGAGACACAGAAGGGGAGGAACAGAAAAGAGTGTGTTTCTCGGTGGCCGTATTATTTTCGTACTTCTACGTGTGTGTGTGTGTGTAGAAGGGGACGTGTGTTTGAGTGGAGAACATAAATGAGAAGGCGAAAACGTGTTGTTTGTGGGACATGCAGCTGACGACGTTGTTCGGAGGAGACGTCCGCGTGAACGTGGAAGAAGAAGCGATGCCGCCGTGGATGGGAGAGAAATTCTTCCTTGAAGGATCTCTATCAGTCACCTCTGCGCCTTTGACAATTCCCCACCTCGTCACCGTCAATTCTCCTGTTCAGGAAACTCTCGTAAATACTGCAATCAGATCTGCGTGCGGCGTAGCTGCTGCTGCTGCTACCTATGCGTACACGTGTAGATTCTCTCTATAGACACATGTGTGTTATTCTACAAACGTGTCTGAGTGCGTCTCTCGCTCTCTCGCTCTTTCCATATATATATGTGTAGATCACACTACACATATAACTCTCTCTATATATTAGTACACATATATGTATATGCTTGTTTGACAATTCGTACATGTGTGTGTCTATGTGTCTACATGCGGATTTTCAATCATTTATACGCTTTTGTACATATATATATATATGTATATATGTATATAGCTGCACACGTATATTGATAGACGTACACATGTGTGCGGGCCTTTCTGTGTACGTAGCGCTCTCTGTGGATGTGGTAGCACCCGGTATACAGTGTGATTCTATTAATTATTATAGGTGGTGCTATGCCTCAAACAGTATACATCCCAGGGAGCTTGTCGAAGACGCTCTCGCGAATAGTCTGACTTTGTAAATTTCTTCTACGCAGGAATACCCGTCTCTCTATACGTGTGTGTATGTATGAATGTCTCTCTGTTCTCTCTCTCTCTCTTCAAACACATATATATGTATATGTATATGCGCACACACATTTGTACGTCTATCAATATGCGTGTGCAGCTATATACATATATATATATATATATGTACAAAAGCAGATATGTATATAAATATGTACAAAAGTAGACATATATATGTAGACGGATAAGTGATTGAAAATCCGCATGTAGACACATAGACACACACACATGTACGAGTTGTCAAACAAGCATATACATATCCTTCGTCTATGCTGGGAGTCTGTCTGGACGGGAATGTCGGTCTGCGTATAGTAGTGCACTTACCACGTGTACGTATATCTCTCTATGCGTAAATATACGCAGTAGTTATGCATGTATACATATAAATATATATATTTATGCTTA
Organism: Sarcocystis neurona; assembly: GCA_000727475.1. Classification (NCBI taxonomy): domain Eukaryota; phylum Apicomplexa; class Conoidasida; order Eucoccidiorida; family Sarcocystidae; genus Sarcocystis; species Sarcocystis neurona. The sequence goes on along the minus strand of KL647288.1, from coordinate 8,766,064 downwards.
CGCCAGTAACCATGTATTCCGCCACATATACACACATGTATATATATATATATGTATAAATACATATGTATTGTATGTCCGGCGTCGTACGTATGTGTGTACGTATACATATAATCTACATCTATATATATAAATCTATGCGTACGTCAATAAATATCTATTCATCCGTATATATATATATAAGCACATGTGTGCTATATGTCTTTCGCTGTACGCATGTGAACATATATATATATATATATATATAGATAGATAGATAGATAGATCTCTATACACACCTCTCCATACGTCTGTGTACACCTGTTCTCGGACGGCCGTGTGAGTCAGGCGTGTTGGCCCCTCCTGGGCTAAAATGAGTGAACTATTCAAAAGCGATTTCTCATGTCTTGTGTGTGTGTAGACGTATGTGTGTATAGATGCACACGCAGCACAGGCACGTTTTTATATATATGTTTGTACTACAAGTTGAGTCCATAAAAGTATACAGAAGGAAGTTGGGGAGTACAGGACCCACGTACTTCCAAGGCAGTTGAACATCTCTGCGTTTCTGTATATGGGTCTACGTTGTTGACGACTATCTATCTGTATGTCTCTCTGTAAATATATCTACTTGTGGAGGACTTTCCTCGCTGTCCCTGTCTCTTTTTTTTTATGCACGTATATGTAGCTGTGTGTTGTCCCTGTGTACGTACACTCGGCTGGCGGCGGCCTTCAGACTACTGTATGTTTCTGCGAAGACTGTTTTTCTTGTACTACGCACGTCTTCCTCGAATAGACAGCAGCGCTGAGTGATTGTCTTGAAACGCTTTTGCCTCAAACAGCGTCCTCTGCGCGACTCCTCTTTGTCGCTTTCTCTCTCTCTTTTTCTTCCGTCCTGTATCGCTGAGGACGTTTGCTGAAGTGCTTAATAGATGTACTTACGTTTCTCTATGTATGAAATCTGTCGAAGACACACATGTGTACATCTTTGTATGGTCTAGAGAATGTACAGGCATTCGTGTGAATCTCCGAATGTCTGCATATGCGTGTATATATATGTGCTCACGTGTATACATGTGTCTATGTATGTGTACATATATATATATATATATATGCATACGTGTGTGTCGGGGTTTCGTGTGTGGGTAGATTTTCGCATCAAAGAAATACGTACGTTTAGTAACATGTCCAAAAGCTTAGATGCCACTCCTCTCTCTCTTGCTCTTTATATGTATGCCCACACGTCGCCCTTTCTCTGTTTATACATATATATATATATGCATATATATACTTGTGTCCGTGTACTTGTGTCCGTATATATATATATATATATGTATGTGTGTCTACTGTCAGTTTGGTGTATTCGTTTCCGTACTCTTAAGCCTATATATTCCGGCACGTAGATCTAGTCTCCGTGTCCCTACATACATATGTATATATATATATATATATTCTATAGGAGTATATGCCTATGGAAAGACATGAAAACATAAAGAATATATATACGTATACATATATATATTGTGAATCAATATGTTCGTGTATGGAAAGAAACGGATAGAGACGTGTGTGCACGCTTCCTTCTGCACCCAGGTATGCATGTATGTCTAGGAGTATAGTCCCTATATTCTAGTGGGTATACAAAAGCGTATCTGATGTCCGTCTGCCCACATATATATATACATGTATGGGAAGAAGAGGATAGATATAGAATATATATATATATATTAATACGCGTGTGTGTGTGTGTGCGTGTGTGTGGAAAAAGATAGATAGATATATGTGAACACGGTGTCAGATGCCGCAAATAGACGAATACCGATCTGCAGCAGTAACTACGGCGAACACCCCGCTGCATGCACCTCGGCTGCTGCTTTGCGATGCATGCGCAACGCAGTTGCAAA
>KL647288.1:8630977-8763794 GCA_000727475.1 Sarcocystis neurona | reverse complement strand
TCTCGACCGAGGAAGGGAGGCCGGGCCGAGCGACAGCGGCGCCGTCAACCAGCAGCGGCGAGGCAGCAGCAGTGCCTTGCAGCAAGAAACCTCTCCCCAGGAAAAGGAAGGTAGTCATAATAACAATAACATTCATGAAGCACTTCTCCATATATATATATATATATACATACATATACATACGCGCTTCTCTCTCTATATATATGTATGTATACCTAAGCATTTCCCTCTCTCTACATATATATACATATATATATATATATATACACGTAAGCGTTTTGTCTCTCTCTATCTCTCCCTCTATATACATATACATATGCACGATTTGTGTGTGTATGTGTGTGTGTGTATCTTCGACGCGATGATGAACCTGTGCAGAATATATGAGTTGCATCTTCATATATATATATATATATATGAATATGCATGTATGCCTTCTGCGTGTATACATGTGTCTACATACGTACACGTGTACTTACATATATGTGTGTGTACATATATATATATATATATATATTGACAGAAGCTTCCACCCATACGTATATGTGCGTAAACGTACACACGAAGCTCTATATAGTCGTACGTAGCGGACCTTTTATCTCTATATATACACATGGTCCTCTACACATATATACATATAAAGATGCGCATGCATGTGTCTGCGTATTCGTGTGTATCTGCCTATCTATCTGCATATATATATGTATAGATATCTATTGACGGAGGCTTCTACGCATATGCATATGTGTGCATACGTAGACACCCATCTATATATTTATATATAGCAGAACGCTTGATTGCGTGTACATATATTTAGATGCTTGGACGTGTGCACATGAAGAAGAGAAAGAGACATCTTCACACGTGTGTCCGCGCCAGCCGTGTGGAGCAAAAGTCAAAGCGCAGCGTCTTTGCTATGAAACAATAACCTCCGCATACAACTACGTATCGGGCACGCTTCTTTTTGTGTTCTTAAGAGGTCCACGAAAGCAGAAGAAGCATGTTCATATACATATATAGGGCCACCCACTTATATATTTATACGTATATGTGTATACGTACATATACCAGTAGGTACAGCTACGTTAATATGTACGTATTCATTTATAAGGGACCTCCTCCCAGTGTGTCGGACCTCCTCCCCGTGTCTCGCACCTCCTCCCCGTGTCTCGCACCTCCTCCCCGTGTCTCTGTATATGTCCATATATACTACGCATATTATATACATGTAATATAACGTACATGTATATATGTGCTGGCTCCCAGTTGTACGTGTTGTACGCAAGCAGTACTGCGTGTCTTGGTGCTTCGTGAAAAGACGGGACGCGTGTGTCTAGAGGAGGGCAGGTGTACAGAAGCCAAGTCTACAACATATATACACTTGTGTAGAGGAGCGCAGATACACAGGACCTGCAAGTCTACAATAGTTATACACATTAATACAGAAAGACGAAGAGAGCTTTAACAGAGGGACCGGACAGAGGGTGACTCGTATATGTACACGTACGTGTAGGTGTTTCTATCTGTCTCTCTCTTAATCGGTGCCCCCGTGTGTTTGCCTCTTCTCCGTTAGAGCAGCGCATGTCTCTGTATACGTATTTATGGACTGCGTATGCGCTCGCAGTTCTCTTTTGCTCTGCGTCCTCTCCCTTTCTGTACACATACATATACGTAAAAGGATGACTTTCCTTCCATATACATATATATGTGTGTATATATGTGTGGAGTCCAAAAGTGCACGTTCCTGCAGCAGTCCTCTACCTCCCTTTCTGCTGAGGGGAACACGAAAGAACTGCTTCTTTTTCTGTATTGACTGTACCACTGGCGCCGAACACCATACATTAACCTGTACCTATATACGCATATGTATATACATTTATCTATATTTGGATACTCTATATCATCTATTGTATTACATATATATATATGTGTATATATGGGAATCTACTCCTGTATATGCGCCCATATACGTATATATGTCTGGGCATCTGTGCTTATACGTACGTCCATATATATATGTGTATATAATTGTAAACGAGTATACCTCTCCGTGTGTGTTTGTGTTTTTGTATGCAATTACTATTTCTGTGGATTTTCGTACCTGCTTCTACGCATGCCAGAGCCTCTTGTGCACATAAATGTTCTCCTGTCTTTCTCTGTCCCCGGACATACGCATGTGCCCATGTGCGCCTAAATATATACGCGTGTCTACAATCCTCTGCCTCTATAAAACTTCCCCAGATCCTGCCTTCTGGATGGCTTCGTTGACGTGTTTGAGTTTATATGTATATATGTACTTACGCACATCTATATACATAAGTAGACATATGTACGTATATAGATAAATATATAGACAGATATACATACGTGTATATACCTGTGTATACACATATACGTTCACATATATATATATATATGTATATTCCTCAAGGAGAACATCTTCGTAGTCCTGCTTTCTGCACATGTGTCATGCATGTATACGTGCATATATATATATATATATATATATACGTCTGTACCTGCATATATATGTATATATATATATATATATGTTTGTACGTATGTGCAGGTGTGTAGGGTCCTGTTGTGAAAAGCCTTGGATATTTAGCAGGACACAGTGTCTTCTCGTCGGTTGTTTTTTCTTTTTCCTTCCCGTCCTCTTCCGCTTCTGCTTCTTTTGCCTCTCCTGTTACATCTTCGTTTGCAAACAGAAGCCAGCCTCGTGACAAAGAACGGTTTGTGATGTTGCGTCTCTACGTGTGGGTACGTAGATATATCTATATATATGTATATTCGCACGGATACTTACATATGAATATATATATATATGTGCGTGTACTGATATATGTGTGTATCACACTGCAGTTGTAAGCGTCTCTACGGCAGATATTTGTTCATGCGTATATGTGCACTGGTGTAGCGCCATGTGTCGACTCTTCCGTTGAGTTGTCCGCTTGTAGTGCAACACATGCAACCCTCCCTGCTACGCAAATCTCTCCCTATATTTCTTTCCCGGCACACAAGTGGGTTGACACGATAGCGTCTATACAGGTATATGTGTGAGTAACGTCGTCGTATACGTCTACGCTTGCATACAACACATTCTTCCAGATATACATCTCTGTGTATACTCCGCATGTACATATATATACGTATATATGGGTGCCCTCCCAGATACGTGTTTGCCAATATATACAAATATATATATATATACATGATCTCCCGCACATATTACATAAGTGCACGTGTAATCTCTTTTATCTGTTTATATATGTAGAGAGATATGGAGGGAGATACACAGAGAGAGAATATAAGTATATGTATATGTCTGCCTATGAATCCCATTACTCCCCAATAGATATACGTATGTGGATGGATACGTACATATGTATATATATGTACAGATAGATAGGTTTGCGCATGCCTACGATCCCCCACATATATATGTATATGTATAGGTGTGACTTTGTATGTGAGTGCCCAGGGAGCTTGTGTGGCTACGACTGTGTTCAGGAGCGCAGCCGTGCGATCCAGCAGTGTGTCTTACCCTTCCATCAGAAGTCGAAGGACTGCGCCCGCTTGGGCGTGTCGCAGCATATCAGCGGGTTCTTTATCTGCCGGACAAGCCTGCGGTCGCCAGGGAGGGTGAAAGCAGCAGCAGCGCCGCAGAGCCACCGCCGCATTTTCCCGAGTATGCAAGTAAGCGATGCGCCGCTTGAGGCGGGCACAAGAATTCACAAAGCATCAAGAAGAAAAGCAGGGAGACATATAGGGCAACGAATGCGACGAAAAGAAGGAGGGCGAGCGACAGCAGAACAGGACGAGACACACAGAGAGAGGAAGAGAAGGAAAAGGCAGGGAGATAAAGTGGTACACACTCTTAGCACAATTATGGGAACACTTACATTCCCACATATACACACGTTGAGTAGATCAACGTAGGTGCATATACGTATTTCAATTCCTTGATGCTATGGGGAACATGTACAGATCCACCATCGTATGGGTAGACCGAAGAACAGGAGACAGACGCACTTCTTCTCGAGAGAAGATAGATAGCAGCAGCAGCAGCGGAAGAAACCCAAGACGAACACGAAGAAGACGCAAGAGAGAACGACAGCCTTGCACCCCCGCCGACGTCTGACCGGTTTTTCGGCGCCGTGTGTGCTCACGCGCAGCCCTGCTTACATACGTTTGTACATAGGGACGCATGTGGATATGTGTATACGCATTTGTGTCAAACTCTCTGCAGGTACTCTTGTACACGAACGTGTGTATATATGTAGGCAGACAGTTGTTGAAAAGTGTGTCTCTATCTATCGGTTGTGTATTGAAACCCCTACATAGACGTATATACATGTGTACTTACGGATACTCACAAGGATAAATACTTATTCATACATGTATATCTGTATGTGTGGACTTCTGTACAAAAATAGGGTATGCGACAGAAGCACATATGTATATGTGTAAATTTAGACTGATGATTACTCGTGAATATAAATACGTAGTCACTCTGAGGTCACCTAGGAGGATATACAATTCTCTCGTGTGTGTAAGACTCTCTCTCCGTATATGCGTAATGTCCTGAAATATACATGTATATACATAGAAACATATATGTATATTCTCTACGTCAAGTACGTGGCCAAGTCTACACGAACAGCTTCGTAATGTCTTCCGAATTCATAGCGGCGTGATACTACGTTTTTGTTGCTAGGCGGATGTGGCGCGTGTATGCTTGCATATCTATATATACATATATATATATATATATGTGCGTGCACGGGGGGAGAGACACATATACACACACACATGTTTGTATCGAACGAATGATAAAGTTGTGCTGTTGAATCTGTGTATTGACTTACAACTGTTTATCCGTACTCATGTACATACGCAGCTATATATATATTTATATGTATAGACATGGGTGCGTATCAACGCGTGTGTAAGTGTCTTTATATACATATATATATATATATGTGTGTGCATGTTCCCATAGGCGTACATATGCATGTCAATCTTTATTCAACTCTTTCTGAGTATATGTGTTCTTGTCTGGGGTATTCAAATTTGAAAGTAACTATCATTCTGTTTACATGCCTCTGCATGCTAGATATATATAAATTTGTATGTGGTAGTGTAATAGACAAGGGGGTGTCTGGGGGATGTGTGGGTGGACTGCAGCTTCTTGCAAAGACGCAGCGCCTAACGTGCAGCACCTGCCTGCTGCTATTCGGAGCGCCATTCGGGAGAAAGAAAAGTCCCTCGCGAAGGACCGCAGCAGCAGCAGCATGGAGGACATGCAGCACATGCCAAAGGAGGCCTGCAGTATTTTGTGGGGACTGCTCTCTGACAACGGCTTCCTTCCGCTTCTCACACTTCTGAAGGTTTGCTGCACACCACCCTTTCAATATATATATGTATATATATATATGAATATCCACACAAGGATATATATATATATAACTATTCACACAAGGATATATATATAACTATTCATACACAGATAATATATATGTATCTATATATATGTACATACGTGTGTTCACACACACAGAGATATATGTGTGTACGTAGTCCTTTCCCTTCGTCTGTGCATGCGCCTGTTTACATATGTGCGCGCAACAAATGGCTACGTGCATGCGTCTGTGTGCAGCTATTATTTGTGTATCTCTGCTACTAAACGCTGACGTCCAGACATATAAACGTCCATGTATATAACCGTGGAAATACTCATATATATGTATATATGTCAAGAGAGAGAGAGACGTAGAGAAATCTATACGTTCCTTTGTACACATATGTATACATATATATGTATACATTGTTAGATATACATATGTGTATGAGTATTTGTGTTCACAGCGACGCATACTGATACGCAGGGAAACACACGCGAGTACAAATGCACGTGTACAGGCTTGCTTTTATTAATGTGTTTGCATACTTGCGCGCGTTCCCACACGTATATATAATGGATTATATATCTATATCTCCATATAGGTACACATATATATACATGCAGGTGGACGAACCGGCATGTACAACATCATTTTGCTTGCAGCAGAAAGCAGCGAAGCACTGCAAGCGTACTCCTTCGTTGGTGCCGACATACAGGCCGGCTTTGTGCGTGTCTCTATATCTATGCACATGTATCTACATATATATCTATATATATATATATACGTGTACACATATACGTGTCTTGCTTTTCCACGTAAGTCAAGAAGCAAGTAATAGTGGCCGTGTGCCCACGTGTGTACGTACCCCTGCTGTACGACATAATACGCTCGTCAGAACGCACATGCGTACTCAAAACTGCGCGTGCCTATATCTGTTTATATATGCGTATAGATATATAAGTAGATAGATATAGAGCAGCTGCTGTATCTATCGTATGGTTGTTCCTGCTGAAGAACTGCGGCTAGCTTCATACGTATGTCTATATCTTTTTCTCTCTGGGCTGCACGCCTGTCACGAGCACTTACCTTGCCAGAACGTCTTCTAACGTCACTTATGCGATAACGTGTACATAGACTACGTCTACATACGTGTATGTACATACACGTGCGTTGACGCTGCTATACATATATACATATATATATATATATATGTACGTGTATATGTGTAAGCCGTATCCTGGTGCGTACGTACACATAGAGGACGTATAGAAGTGTACTATATGTGTAGATAGATAGGTAGATAGACAGGTGGACGAAAAAATAATGATGTGTTTGCAGTGGTGGTTCAAAGTAAATATTTGTTCGCAACCACCTGTACAACATACGTGCATCTACGTGGTATGAAGATATTCAACTGTAGACACGCGTCCCGACGGGTGTGGTCAAGAAGATAGCGTTGCATGCGCTCGCGTGGACAGCTACGTGTACGCACCCCCATGTGTCATGCGGTGCTTGCTACGCCCCAGCATGCCGGCGTGTAGTATTCACATATATATATATATATATATACGTTTAGGTAGGGGCGTGCTATGGCCGTATGTGCGCGTCTACGTAGTGCGTGTAGAGCGCCGCGCATCCACACATAAATAGATGTGTAACTACCTTGATGCAGATATACTTGCACGTTTACAAAGGCGTGTGTCTGTAGCTGAATGCAACCGTTCACAAGGGGACATATATATAAATGTATATATGTGTATTTGTCTTCCTTTGCGGCTGCGTTTTGTATTTGAATGCAACTCTTCCAGCTCTTTAAAGTTACACATCCCTAAACCTCTCCTTCGTATGCTTCTTATACAGCTCCTTGCTACACATGTATATAAAGAGAGATAGAGATAGATACAGATAGGTAATCCAGCCAGGCGTAAATGTACGTATGTATAGGTATACGTGTACGTGCATATGTGGTTGTACATATATATATATATATAAGTATACGTGTACGTGCCTGAGTGATTGTACATACCTCCACATATGTGTGTGGAGTTACGCTGTTGCATATCGGATGGAAATGTGTTGCAGGCAGCAGACAACAGGCGGCGGCCAGAGTTGATTGCTGCTGCATGCAGTCTGGCTAACTTCTTTGCCGCGCTTCCAGATCTTATCGTCCACTTGATAAAGGTAAGGGAGAGAGAAGCAGTAGCAGCAGCAGGTGCTACAACTTGAGGAAGAAGAGAACGCTAGACGGTCACTAGCAGCAGCGGAAAAGAGACAGCAGAAGAAGCAGCCAGAGCTGCAGCAGGTGAGCGACAACGGAATACTGGCAGCGGCAGAAGTGGCAGCACCACCACAACAGAAACGTGAGGCACACGCCGTATGAGAAACAGCAACCCCATCACAGCAACACCTCTGCCAAAGATACTACTCGCCTTGTGTAAATACGGCACTTTAGACTTTGCCCTCACATGCTCCGCCCTTCTTATGTGCTAGTGCTGACGCGGAAGTGAGCGAGAAAGGCAGAACGCATTTGCTTCACCAGTATTATCGTCTTTGCGTCGTAGTGTCTTTCCACTGCATACAGCCGCAGGCCGAGGAGTTCCCCGCAAGAGGACAGAGCGGACGAAAACCGACCCCAACAAGTCGCTTTCCTGTCACCACCTAGTTTCTCCTTGTTTGCCTTTGCGTCCCACAGTGGCATATATATATAGAGAGAGAGATAGATAGATAGGTAGATAGATAGATAGATATCGGTATGCGTGTATCGATATACACGTGGAGATACGGATACATGCTCGTATACTTGTCTCTGGATGGACTTACAAATATTGATACGCCCAGATGGGCTTATTTCATTGAGCATCCGTGTATATATATACATATATGTATGCGTGTATATATGTGTGCAAAGGTGGGTGGTGTGGACCCTGCGCAAATATATATGTATAAGGCTACAGGAGTGTCTGCACACATACTTATGTGCGTGTACACGCAGATACTCACACTTCGCTAGGTAACACATGTCAGAGTTCGTACGTTACTGCCTTTCGCGAGATGTGTAGGTTCCCGGTTCATCACACGTGCTGCTGTATTTGTTCGTGTGTATATGTGTATAGGTGAAAATTATCCGCACTCGTGTACACATACGTACCTGTGGCTGTGTGTGAATGTGAATATGTCTAAACGTCCACGCCCGTGTGCAAATAAACACGGCTTAGCTGCTGCCCCCTTTAGCTTTGTCGAGATCATCTGTGTGTAGTGGGAGTGTGGTTTTTCCCGTTGGTGATTTTTTTTTTCTGTGGCCGGTGAGCTCTGCGCATGCTGCACCGCTGTTCAGCATTAACGTGTCTCTCTCTGCATTTCTTTTTCGCGGCGTACGTCCACCGCAGTGCAATTTTTGCGCGCGCCATTTGGACATGTTAGAATGGTTGGGCGTCTTGCTGCTTTTTTGCTTGGTATTTGTGTTCAGTTTGAGTTGGAGTGGGTGGGCCACTTGCCGGAGAGCTTGCTGTTGCACACGTCTTCCTTGTTATACCCCTTGCTTTCACATGTGGCTACTGCCCGCGAGCTGCTGCAGCCTGGCGACTTGGCGTGGCTGCAGCAGCTCCTGCTGCCGTTGCTTGCTGCTACTGAAGCGTACGTACAAGAGCAACACCTGAGCCGCGAAGAGCTTCTCTCGGAGTCGCCGCTGAAATTGCTGCGGCCGATTTGTATGCGTTTTCACGACCGACTGCAGTCTCTCACTTTCTGCGACTTGCCTGCTACTCTTCGGGGGCTACTCTACCTTCTTGCAGAAGGCGTAGACTACCAGATGCGAGTATCATACGCACCAGGCACGAGCAGGGACGGCGGTATCAGCAGCCCGTACACTCCACCTGCAGGACAGAATGTCGTGTCAGCAGCAGCAGTTGCAGCGACTGCAGAGGTGCTGTTGTGTTGTGTTTTTGCTGCGTTTCTTACACACAACGCACCTCGCGAGCAGCTGGTGCCGCGCACAGACACGTCGTACACCCCACCGTATGCCGACGTGCGTGGGCAGCCACCGCTGCTGGACGAAACGGTTACCGAAGCAGAGGCGGTCACAAAACTGCACACACTGACGGAGACGCTGCGACGTCCTCCAGCCTATTTAGCGCTCGAACGGATGCTTCGAGAACTTGCACAAATGTGTTGGGACCCGGCTGTCCTGCTGCAGGAGGGGAAGCAGCGGGGGCATCTGCATTTGGGCAGCACACAAGAAGGCAAAGCACGCGCTTTTGAAGCAGAGGCAGCAGCAGCCACACGGTCCCCTTTCAGTCCAGAAGAAAGATATAGGCTCGACATGGCAGCAAAAGTGTTCTCGTGGTGTTCGGCCCAGCTGCGACTTCCACGGCTGCACTCTCCCGTGCTCTTTAACCCAACAGGCCACGCTGCAGCAGAGCAGGGAGCTGGTACAATTCTCCGCTTCGTCCTTGCTCTAGATACGATGTTAAGAGAGGGATCGTTTCGATCCACAACTCCCGGCCTCACGGAAGACGTTGTTGCTTCACCTGCTTTCGAAGAGCTGCTGCAGTTTGCCATCAAGATAGGGATATACGAGCAAGACGTCCACGGGCACGTAGAGCTCGTGTAAGGAGTTGAAGAGGAATCTAGACTACCTGGTTCACTGCTGGTGCGACACGTTTTCTGCAATAGAGGCGCACAAAAACTTATGACACGAGAAGCCAGCTGCAGCTGGTGGATAGAGACTGGGACAAATAGAAAAGAAATCTCCACGGTTGGTACGCCGGACGGTCAACAAGTAAAGGAATTGTAAATGATGCTGCTTACCCTAAAAAGGGGAGGGAGAGCAAGACTGTGGGAGGAAGGGCTAGATTGTTGTCGTGCGCTACCTTCCACAGATTTCTGAACAATGAAAAGTAATGTTGTGCTCCGTGGAGTGACTTGAAAAGAGGACGAAAATATGCACTCCGCTCTTCGCTATTGGCAGTCTCGAACAAAATATACACGACGCCTATGTGCGGTGCCCCGCAACATAGACAACGACACGTAGGGCGCTACGCGTGATGCTGCAACGAGGAGGATGAGGACAAACTCGCATTCCGCTGAACGCTGCCGGTGGACAGCAGAGGGGCGAGGTAGAAGGGAAAGAAGTGGCCAGAATACTTCTGTCGATAATTTGATAGACTAGAGACAGCAAATGTCAGGTGCGATACTTTTCGCGTGGTGGATTGTTGAAAGAGAACGCCTACTGTGCGTCTCTGAGCACACGCAAGGATGGTGATTGGTGTACCCACACCAATCATGGTATATCGTTATATAACGATATATGTACTATGCGTGTATACGCGTGTGTACCTGTATGAGTATATGTGCGCATGTGTACACAGACATCTGTGAGTGAACATATCTTCATATGTACAAGTATATGTATGTAAATCTGTGTAAACAGCTATGTGCGCATTTTGTATACGACGGATTCGGCGCATTCAAGTTTCCAAACAACGCACCTATATCCGTGTATGTACGCGTAGATAGTCATAAATACGAATGTCTACTTGCGGAAGCTACAGTCCACATGTCTACACGTATGTCCACCTAATACGTGCTCGCGTGCGTGTACGCAAATACGTCCGTTAAATCGCGGAATGTGAGGGCTGCGCGCCCACGTTCTCCGCTTCAGCAATGCACTTCTCTGCAGCGGGCGCTCAATTTCGTTGCAGCAGCTCCTCGCTGTGCACGAGCTCTGAGTGCAGAGACGTTTTTCTAGGACTGTGTAGAAATACTTCTTCTTCGCAGCAGTGCACCGATGCAAACATGTATATCAAAATGTATCCACCTGTTTGCATGGTTGCAGGCAAAACGTGCAAGGGCACTTCATTTCAGAGAGACGAGGCAAAAACAACTGCACAAACAAGTGCTATTAGTTTTTCCCATGTCCATGACTCGCTCGAAAAAGAAACTTACCCTGATAAAGACCAGTTGAGCACGTGTGCCACTCTCACCTGATCGCAACAGAGATTTTAACTTCCCTGAGTTCAGAAGTTCTTCCGACTCCTGCGTTATCTACGTATTCAAGTACACACGTGTATACGTATGGATATCTCTAAACTACGTGCTGGCGGCAGTGGGTACATGATGTGCAAGTTCTGTGACTGTTTTTCATGAGAGGTGTGCCTCTCACAGGAAACGAGAACTTTATTCGCTACGAAACCAAAGAGGTACAGATACACACACTCACATACGCACACACACACGTGCACACACATACGCGCACAACAACAGCATCAATAGTACCAGCAGAAGCTTTCTGGTGTCGACACATCAGACACTCCAGCTCTGCTGCTAGCAGTGCGTAAGTGCTTCGTCTACGCGCAGGCGCAAAATAGCAAGTCGACGACGTGTACTAACGTATGCGCCTATACATCTACGGGTAAGATGTACCTCTACTTGTGTATGCATCCGTTCTCGTCATATACCTATGTATATATCTATATGTATATATATACATCTATTTGTGTAGATGAAAAGATTGACAGACCGGTCAACCGGATTAAGCAAGACCTGGTAGTATTAAATTTTTTAAAGGACCACTTTTCCGCGTGCGTGCGCCGATAGTTGCTCCTATTCGTCCAGGATTTCACACGTTCGGAGCTACTTCGTAACCTTTGAACACACGTATCAAGAGACAATCTATATACGTATATATGTATACGTAGATAGAGAGAGACATATAGGTATAGACAGATAGAGAGACAGATACAAAGAAAGTGGTAGGGCGACAGAGATCTGCGTGAAAGTCCGACCTTCGTGCACACGCATGCAGTCAACCCCTCTTTTCTGTGTGTTCGGTTGTTGTTGCATACCATTTTACCTTCCACTTCCGTTGTACCAGGGAGGATTATGTCTGTGAAGAAGACGTTGCCTATCTAGGTGGGGCTCTCCCCTGCGATTCCGGCCGACTCTCTCACACGAAAACTTTCATCTCTCTCTCTTGCTCTGGTCGTAGGTGGAAACCGTGTTACACAGACAGAATCACATGCGTGGATTGCGTGTTACGCGTGCACACACATAGCTACGTACGCACAAACTTATAACCTCCAAAGCATCTTGTCATCATCGCGGTTTGCGCTCTACTCGTCGTGAGCCCTACTGCGTTGTGTGATGGGTTCATGCATGCATATCCATTAACCGACACTGTCTAAAGACATGTGCACGCCTGACAGTGTCCGGGCTTTTCTACGTCGAAGAATAGCGTCTATTATCAATTTTTATCGAGAGACACTTCTACGAACTTGGTATACGACTGTTACAGTGTTCTCACATGAAACACAGAGAAGGGTACAGTCAAAGCTCCGGCACTTACAGACTGTAGACATTGGGCCGCAATGTGCACTTTCACACGGGCCCGCATTCGTTTGCAGACCACTGTTGATCTATTGCGCCTGGAATCTCTCCAGCCCTGCAAGTCACTCCACAATAGGCTGCACGGTGGCGCACATGTGTTTTATCACGTGTGTCTGCAAATGTGCCACACGAAAGGCGAACCTTTTCCTTTCAAGACGTGCGTGTGCGCAGATGTGTATATATATATATATGTGTGCGTGCGTGTATGTGTGTACGTGTGTATAAGCAACTATATATATATATATATATGCAAATGTCCTTGGGTACGTATATGCCGGCACTTGTGTGTATACACGTATGCTTGTGACCGTACAAATGTGTGTACTTCGGTCTGTCCATACATAAGTATATCTATATAATAGTTTTATCTAATTCTCTATCTATCGATATATATATGCATGTATGCATCTGTGTATGCCGTGTCTGTCGCCTCAATCACACCCCACTTGTACATCAGGGCGTACGTATGTATGCATGTATATATATATATATATATACGCATATGTATGCGTCTGCGCCTTGTGCCTCGCGCAAGCACAGTTCAGAACTTACGCGGTACACACATCTAGTGTGAGGCTTTGACCGACACCACGCGAGGGACTCGATAAGTTTTCTTGGTAAAAATAACTTATAAATAGGGAAAAAAGACGAAATCCAAATACCAATTGAACTTGAGGTGGTGGACATGTGCACACCCTGAAAAATGCGCGTATTTATTTGGACAAAGACGTTGTGGCGGTGTCTCTTGTACTGTCGTGTCGATGCACACACTCGCACAGCAAGTTCTGAGGAAAAAGCGGTTCGGTTTTTTCCTTGGTGTGCAGATACATAGGGGGGTTGTCGGTCTGCGTCCATAAATATCAGTACACATGGAACATACGTGCGTTCGCTCACACGTGAAGATGGAGGTAGCCCCAGGCACTAGCACAAATGTGTGTATAAGTAGTTGTATTATGCGTGACTGCGTGCACGCAGCTACAAGTGCGCTGTAGCTCTACGCCAGGCATAGTAAAAATGCCGGTGCCAGCAAGCAGTGAATTACCAGGACTCACTCAAAAGGGAACGCGGTATGAACCTGGTCTTGTGAAGGAAGGTGTATCTGTAGTTGACAAGCTTGCGCGTTATTTCCCATATATTATACTAAATGCCTAAACGAAGCTGTGCGGCCGTAGTTGTCCCTCCGTAGTCTCCAAGAGTTGGGGTGAACGAAGAACAGCTATCAAAAGCAGCTGCTCGTGGCGCGGTACCAGTCACAAGAGAAATCAACGCAAGCGCAACACGGGCATTACCGCCGTCACCGACCAACATTCCAGCCTTTAGTCTATCAAGGCAGAAAGCAGAGGAGTTCTCCGTCATGGCAGCAACTGACTGGCACACCAGAACATTCAAACGAAAAGCAGCCTCCTTGGCGACAACGAAAAAGCGAACAAACCGTTGTCACGTTCGTGTCAGTGGAGCCAGAGCAGAAAAACTCCTTCGCTGCAGCAATATCAGCAAAATCCTCCGCCGCACCAGTCTTCATTATATAAAGACGTCCGCACCTGAACGACCTTGAATCTTTTCTAGAAGTGTGCAATTCTGTGCCAGCTGCGGAGTACGGATACACGGATATCTGTATATATATATATATATTGGTGCCTGCTTACGTACTCATCTGTATATATTGATACGTTGCACACATATGCATATTTTTTTGTGTATCCAGTAAAAACGTGTACTTATTTTGGAACCCACCGTCCACCAGTCTCGAGTCCCATCCACAACTACACAATTTTAAGACTCCTTCGCTAGCCGGCCCCTTGCTGTAGAGAGGACGGACAGCACTTTCCGCACATTTGTGCTCTGGTAGACTCAGGATTAGCTGCTAGCACTTGGGTCCTGATTCAAAAGTACCTCTGGCGTTTCTCATTAAAGCATAGAGTAGCTGTGCGTTTGGTGTGAGATGCTGCCTCCGCTGTGTTGTTTTCGCGCAAAGTGTGTACACAAGCGTCAATGTGCTAAACTTTTTTTTTCTACGTTCGATTCTTGTAGCTGTCTTTGCAGTATTCTCGCCTTCCGTGGTACAGCAAGTCTCACATCTGCGTAAGTTGTCCGAGCGTCCTATTTGTCTCTGACTCTTCGTAGACATTTGCCTTTCTTGCACATCATTCCCCTTTTCGTGGTCCTGATGTAAACCTTTTATTTAAAACAAGCAACTAGCTCTAGACATAACTCGGCCGTGATCGATACCGTTTTCTGCTTCATCGACATTGTGCAGAATCGCTGGTGCGAGGCAGGTTCAGCGCGTCTCTTTGTTAAAGAGAATCTGTCAACATGGACGGACGGGACAGGATTGCCAAGCTTCACGGCTCTATCGTTGCTCTTGTCACGCCCGTGTCGGAAACTCCACCCCATGATATTGATATCGAAGTAAGTTACGAATGTCATAAGTCACGAGTATTTGTAAAGAAAACGACGACAGTGAGGCCTGACGTAGGAAGCAGATAATGTGCACCAGCTTGTTTATGTAAGTGCGCCCAGGTCTTCCATATACACACTTCGCTGTATTGTCGCACCCAAGTCAGAAACTCCTCGTATGACGGCGTTTTATTTCTTGGTGACAAAATGGACTTATGAAGTGCAGACGGCGCCAGCGGAAATACATCTTGTAGCCCGTCAGACGAGCAGAAGATATACATCTGCTTCTATAGTTCCACAGCCCTGACCAGATATTGACCACCCTCCTTTGTCGAGTCAATGAGAGTTTAAATACATCTATGACTGTACGTAAGGACGTATGCGCGCAGTTTGTACCTGCACCTATATTGCGTATACACTTACAAAGTTTACGAGTTTGGTTTCAGTTACAGTGGAGGTGCAAAATCCGTGAATTAGGGCGCAGCCACAGGCCTCAATGAAACACTTGCAGAGCCGGGGACGATCCAGTTTCCCTGCACGCACATTTGTGCATACGTTTGTAACTGTATATATCTATATACTGTTTCTGTCCTTCCATCTCTGTGATTCTTCTCAAGTAAATACGTACTGCGTAAAAAGTGTCGCGTAATGCGTGTCTTACTCCGTAATGGCCCTGTTGTTCTACTAGTGATCACGCGACGCTACGGAGATACCGAAAGTTCTTTTTCTTGGAGATCGTCGTCGCTCAAACGAGAATAACAACCTTAAGACGCAACTATTCATGCATTCTTTACCACCGGAGAGTCGCACTCAACGTTACTGCAGAACAGTTTCTACGTCTCTTGTGAGCAGCTGAAACCTCGAACGGGAGACAGAAGAGAGATTCATTAGCGTTAAAATGGAAATTAAGAGAAAAGCTTCCATTTTTTCACCATCGTGAATTACAGTAGGTCTTCGTAGGCTGTCCCTCATGCTCCTGCTCGTCCCCTTCTTCATGTGTAAGCGTGTATACCTGTGTGTGTGTATGTGAAGAAGGATTCAGTACAGCGTAACCCAGCTGTGAGAGCGCCAGCCAACTCCGTAGCGATTGGAGGAAGCAGCAAGCAAGAAGTGGAGGAGAAGCTCTTGTAGCACACGCAGATGAATGAGAGAGAGAATTCTATAGCACGTCCTCGCAGGTGAACGAGAGGGAGAATTGACTTGTGGTGCATTCAGCTCATTTCCGTACAAACAGGGTGCTAATTAGGCGAATCCATCATTTACTCAAGTTGATATGTTAGGTATACATATGTATATACATATATATACCTGTGTATGCCTGAGTGGCTGCGCTATACGGTGCGTATGACACGCTTCCCTGTACTACTAAGCGAGGCATACATATGTATACATGCATGTATATATATATATATACGTATTCATACACATATATATATATCTGAGCGACTGCGCTATACGATGCGCATCGCACGCTTTCCTCTACTATCTCGAGATTTGTGTGGAATTATTTGTCCGCACGCGTACAATCAGGAGACAAGCACAAATAACTTGATTCCTTGACTTTACGACGCCAGATATGTTCGTGTAAATATACACAAAGGTGTCGCACGGTGAACCACTGTCAACAGCGTGGCTTCCTGAAGTGTAACGTACGGTGAAAGATACGCGTGAAAAGATTTTGTGCACTCCTCCTGCATCGGAGTATGGGCGCTCTCCGAGCTTGCAAAAATCACCGTTTATCTGGCTTCGGGTTTCGTCGACTGCATCCTCAATTGAAGATTTTGTTCCGCGCCTGAGGTATGTGCTGGTGACTGTGTGCGCGATTAAATGTATTAATTTTTTTTTCTAAAGACGTTTGTTCTCATAATGGTCTCCCTATGATTCGACCCCCCCAATGTACAACGGTCCACCTCAAAGCAGAAGTAACAGCCGCGCACACGAGGCTGTGTTCACATTCACACATATTGCGTCACTTGCAATCCTAAACGCAACAGAGGAGTCCTGCGCACCCTATTTCCTACGGTCACGTTAAGGTCGCAGCGCAACAGGCAAAGCATTTGTTAAAATCCTTAGAGGATTGAGTGAAAGGAGGGGTAAGAGACAGCGGAAATTATTACCTGCAGCGTATTGGATTCCTCTAGACTTTCGCTGGAGCGTGTAAAGCCAGGCCACCGACGAAGAACACGCACCCTTGATGACGCATGAATGCGGTACTTCAGTTTTCCTTGCCCAGGGTACATACGTTTACACCACACGTACATAGAGAGATATCAGCCGTAACAAATTTCTGTGCCGCACATACATATGTGTAGGAGCGGCTGCAGGGAGAGTTTGCAAACAGCCCCCGAAAGAGCATTGGTCAACGACATTCTCCGTCACCATTTTCCCCTCGTGCATACATTTGTACCCGTGCCGTCATATAAAGTGCTGATACGTACTAGAGGCAGAATAGAGAAAAGTCTACATTTTTAAATGTGCCGCAGACATACGCGTGTCCACTGACACCTGAGGTGGTCCACAGACCGGCGTGTGTGAACACTTCTAGCTCTGTGGATCGTTGTTGTCCCACGATTTCTTGCACGATTATCTACTGTGCTTCCTTTTCTCTTTTCTCCTCCTCCTCCTCCTTCTTTGTCCTTCCTTCTTTTCTGGTTTTTCGCTAGGCTCTGAAGCGTCTGGTGACGTGGCATATAGATGAGGGTAGCGATGGGTTGGTGGTGATGGGCACAACGGGGGAATCGGCCACGGTAACAGAGGAAGAGTGGGAAACAGTAGTGAGTGTGTGCGTCACAGCAGCATCAGGGCGACTTCCGGTGATAGCTGGCACAGGCACAAATTGTACGGCAGTAACAGTGGAGCGGACCCGTCTAGCCAGTGCTTTGGGTGCGGACGCTGCTTTGGTAGTGACTCCGTACTATAATAAGCCCACACAGCAGGGACTTATTGCACATTTTTCCGCGGTCGCCGCAGCCGCGCCGCAGCTGCCGATAATTACATACAACGTACCCGGAAGAACGGCGTGTGACTTGCGGCCGGAAACGCTGGCCGAAATTGCAAAGCGGTTCCCGAATGTAATGGGCCACAAGGAGGCATCCGGTGATGTCGTGGAGAAATGCCGACAAATCAAGAAATTGCTAGGGAGTAGCTTCCGTGTGTTCTCTGGCGAAGATGCGCATACGTGCGAGGCCATGCTAAACGACGTTTGCGACGGCGTTATTACTGTCGCCGGCAACATCATACCCCATCTATTGCACTCAATGTGCGCGCACGCTTACGCAGGAGATCGAACGAGAGCACAAGCCCTAAATGACAAACTGCGTGCGCTGTACGCTGCACTATTTATCGAGCCGAATCCCACCGCTGCAAAGTGGCTGCTCGCCGAGATGAAAATAATTCCAGGCGGAATTCGACTGCCGTTGCTACCCCTGTCACAAAAGCATCACGAGACTGTCCGGCAGGCGCTCAAAGATGCAACCGCTGAGGCGTTCAGTTAAATGTGCACGAGAACGACGGGACAGAGAACTAAGGAGAAATTGGAGAAGCATTGTGGGAGAAGAAAGACAAGAAGAATAGGCAAGGTGTATCAGCGAGGGAACAGCGTAGGGGAAAACCGGACGTTACACCGCTTTGAAACGAGTCGCAGAGAACGAGACGAAGAAATAAAGGAGGGAAAGAGCAGCAAAAGTAGATAGGGAACATGAGGTGGGGAAGAAGTGGATCACACGAATGTGTGAAGACAAGCCGCAGGTAAAGAGACGGGAGTAGTAGATGCAAATGTGGACAGAAAGGACGGGATAGGAAATCGTGAGCAGAAAAAAAGACGCTTTGAAGGGGACACTGAGGCGTATTGGCTACAAGGGAAGAGGACCGACGAAGGAGACAAGGCGTGCATGAGAGATCAGAAACGAGAAGACAGAATCAGAGTAAAAGGCACCAGAAGCCGCGGACGCGACAAGCGGATGTGAGAACAGGAAAAAGGAAAGAGGAGATCCAGCAAACAAGCTAGAAAAGCGCTCAAAATAGAAGAGAAGGGTGGGGGGCGGCGTGGGTAAAAGGAAGAGAAAAGGCATCAAAGGAGTACACAGAAGAGGTTGCAACAGAAGAATAAAACTGTTGGTTAAAAGGAAGCACTGACGCCCGACGAATCAGAGGAAGAGAGATAAAAAATCTAAAACAGCAATGGATAGTAGCACCCCATAGCACGCTGGAAAAGGGGAACCAGAAAGGCGAGAGGAAGAGAAACAGATGGACACAGACAAGGCAGAAAGAACGGCAGAGGATATAAAACCAGGGCTTGAGAGCAGAGACATTTCACATTCTGCAATCCGGTTCTTCATCTCTTTTTGAACCACATGAAACAGAGAATCAAACAGAAGGGAAAGAATGAGGTCATAAGTGTTAATCTCTTTTTGAACGATCTGAAGACGCAGCGGTTGTACAGTCAGGGTCGGGTCGAGAAATATTTGTGCTGAAGTATACAGCGTGGTGATGCAGTATGTGGACCATTCCCAAGAGTCCTTCTGCCGCAGCAACACGTGATCTACGCGAGTCGCTACTGTACTCCTATTTGCATACATACATCCCTTTCCTGTGTACTGCTCATCTTTTAATGCAGAATGTCGAGAAAAAGGGAAGGGGGCATGCTTCCTGCTGCTTGCCTTTCTGAAGGACACAGATGAGGAGGACGAGGCATTTACATAGAGATGTATGAAAGAATACTGGTCGTGAGAGCCTTTCGATAGAAGTCTGTGCGACCACACGAGCGTATTACTCTCTAATTCAGCGTCATCCTACGTGTGTGTAGTCCTCAAGCAGGCGTCGCTCTCTACTTCCTCACGTGTACATTTGCACCTTTTTGGACATCCTAATATTCGCTCATTTCTCCACTTGTACACACACCCATGTACAGTATGTGTAGCAGATTGGTGTCCTCTAGTATGTGACTCTCACCACTTGGACGAAGAAAGAATCAAGGAAATATACAAGCCAGTGAATACGACTAGTGACAGGGAGGCCTCCTTCAACGCAACTTTCGTTGTCTGGTTGGAAGTGAAGCACTCGAACTTCCAATGATTTTGCCCTTTCGTTTCGTCTTTTCTTGCGCCGTACGGAAAAATCAGCGCTTCAGTTGACGCCGACCACACATCTCGCCCGTGCAGCTCCTCTGGCGTTGCTCGTCGGCGCGCTGGAGCACCACGTGCGTACAAAAGGAAGGAATTACCTGTTACTGTTAGAGTACAAGTGAACGTGAGGTGCTCGCAAATAAGTGGGCTTTGCTGTCGCCAGTCCGAACATGTATTTCCCACGTACATGTATTCATCTCTACCTTCACATTCGAATACCTTCGCCACCACCTATGTATGTGTACACGTGTGCCTACACAGAATATTTGTAATCACTTGTACTAGTACCAGCAGATACGCGTTTGTACGCACTTACTGTTCGGCGTAAGTAAACACCTCCTTGCATCAGTATATACATATATGTGTACATATATTCGGTTTCCTTATGGGCATTCGCAGGGTGCGGTGCATTCTTCAGCAATAAGTATATATCCACACATCTGAACACAGAAGTGTGAATGAGCGACCACGCTGCGGGACCCGCTTCTCGCTGCGCTGTTTCCTGTACGTACCTGCCTCTCTCGCCATAGTAGCCTGCTTCGGATGTCATTAACTCGTGTTGATCTCCGGTGGCGTGGTGCAAGGTGAGCAGCCAGCTACTTCATTTTCAGTTGAACAACCCGTAACTCTCTCCCCTACCCGAAATGCAAACGCAACTACATTTATTATAGGCACAAATCCCAGCGTGAACGCACACATATACACATTCTTGCGTACAAATTTACATATACATGCAGAACTTCATCGTCCCAACTGTGGGTATGCAGGAGGAGCAGCAGCAGTAGACAGCGTTCTCTCTGGCGTTCTTTCAAATCACGTGTTCAGCTTGAAGCACATGAGTATTGCTTGTCACACAGATCTGTCCCTTGGTTGCCTTCGTCAGGAACGCTATGCAAGGACTGCACCTGCTTGCCACACGTAGCCACGGATAATTCGTGTAGAAACGCAGAACCTGGGAGGGATCAACCCACGTTCACGAGCTGGCAGCCAAGGTGAATGCGCAGAGACATCTTCTGCAGTCCAGCGGAATGGGACGCAGAAGGATAGAACACTAGGTGAATGCGCAGAGACATCTTCTGCAGTCCAGCGGAATGGGACGCAGAAGGATAGAACACTAGGTGAATGCACAGAGACATCTTCTGCAGTCTAGCGGAATGGGACGCAGAAGGATAGAGCACTATGTTGCCATTAGCCCACCTTTCCGACTGACTGTTCTCTTTACACTCGCCGAATATAGCCGTGGGTGCCGCCGCTCTACTCCTGCTCGCACGCTGGATGTTTCTGCACCGGCACTCTTGCCGTGCCTGCAACTGTGGAGCGGCGATTGGTGTTCAATTCTAGTAGCAATATACGAACTATCGCAATTGCGTGAAGTGCAACAGAGCTTCTGCTTGCATAGCGACATACCGCCTGCAACTAATGTAGTGAATCCGCTACGTAACGTGTAGCAGACGGAGCTCTCAAACGCAGCGTAACACGCCAGCTGTACGCAACATTAGTAACGCCGCTGTGTAGCGTGTAGCAAAGTGCCGGATGGAGGACGAATGAACGTCTGCGTCCAACTAACCAGAGCTGCGGAGTGCACTGTGAGGAAACTGCCGGTTGCGCACGATGTTGCGCCTTGCACCACATCTACCGGATGAAGTGGGGTTGTGGTCCTTCGAGTCATGAGCAGAACTGCTTCGACCGACCCAGCCAGCATGCGGCACGCGTGACTGAGAACGTCTATACAGCGCTAACAGGACTGCGGCACGCCTTACACCAGCAGTTTTTTAAGTTTTACAGTGGAACTGCTGCACATTTTTCACAGAACTGCCACGTACGCTATCGCTGAACTGTCGCACGCGGTACGATGACACTCCTACACGTAGTGTATAGGGCCTATCGCCATCACGCGATAACGTAAGGCAGGGCTACTCGTGTCATACAGGTACGATGGAACACCAGAACTGCTGCGTGCGATTTGGCAAGTTGCTTCAGGTTCATCTGGGCAGCAGGAGGGCACGCGATGTAAGAAAATGCCGCAGCGTGTACTCACGGACTGCTGCGTGCGGCATAGATGAGAAAATGCTTCATGAATTCAAAGAGGCAGCAACCAGAGGCGGCTCGTGCCGTGCGTCCTTTTTTAAAATACGCGTCGCCTGGGCTGCCGTCTTCTGCACCGGTACGACCACCGTATTATTTACTGCAGCACCTCCTCGCAGTGACCATCAGACTGCTCAGGTAGCACCAGTCATACTCCTGCCACACCGGCCGCAGAAGTATCGCTGGAGCACCAGGGTCGTGTCTACGGCAGCAGCAGCACTTGCTCGTAACAGCACTGGCGTTGATCCTACACGAGCGGTAGCAGCAGCCTCCCTTCGGGCGCGGCAGCACCAGTCTGTCCAACACTAATAGCAGCATCATCAGAGCTCCACTCTCGTAGACGCCACAGCCACCTTCCAGCAGTTGGTGCATCGTTTTCAGCAGCAGGATGCGCAGAGTAGCAGCATCACGGGCTTATCCAGAGCAAGAATAGCTTTAGTGTTCTGAACCAGCAGCTCCTGTAGCAGTGTTCGTCTTACAGGAACAACATCCCCAGTACTGCAGCAGCAGGTCGTGTGTTCGCCCCCCTGCACCAGCAGGATGTAACAGTAGTAGTGTGCTCGCAACTGGTGCTGCAGCACCATACCAGCAACCGCAGCAGAGTAGTGTTCAGAGGCGCAGCTGCAGAGGCGAAATGATTACAAAAGGCCGGAAGATAACGTATCTTTGCAACGACGATAGCCGCAGCAACAACGGAAAAAGAGTACCAGCAACGGCAGCGCAACGACAATGGAAGGTGTGGCATTATCGCAACAGCAGTCGCAGCAGGCAGGCACCCCCAGCAGGGTGAAAATAGTGCTCCCCTCCTTCCTCCTTCGGTCCGCAAGGAACGGAGCGAATACTCTGTTTTTCTACGTTTCCTGTATTGTAGGTAGGATCACCGTCCTTCCTTCCCATTCTGGCTCTAGCAACAGCTGCGCCAGGCGCTGGACAATCGCTGTAAACAACTATCTTCGCATGGTTGCTCATATACATGCATAGAAGATATGTTCTACCGATGCACCCCTAGATGCGAAAATACGTACATACATGCGGACAGCTACATTTATAAATATACAGACATACACGCATATGCATCGGTTTAAATACACTTGAACGTACGCGCATACATACACACTAGTTTCCAGATCTTCTTATATATATATATATGCGTATACAAAAGATGGCGCACGTGCGTACAAGAATACACGTTCGTGCTTACGTGTACATATACAAATATAAACATGTACATACACATAGACCACAAATGTGTGGACACATATGTGCATGTATGTATATAGTTGTGGGTTTTAGACATGGGCCGGTGGTGCTGCTTTCCTTCTCTCCTGCAGCAACAGCTGCTTGCCGTTGTACTGCGTGGCTGCACACGTTTGGGAGAACAGAGACCCTACTCCCTTTCTGCAATAGACGTCAAATGTTCCTCTATTTCTGCTTCAGTCAGCAGCCTGCAGGACAGCAGCAGCAGATCAGCAACCGAGCACTTGTTAAATCTCTTTACGTAATTCTCTGCAGAGCTATCCATACAATATACATCAATTTGCCCGTGTGTAGATCTCTGTGTCTCTGTGTGTGTATCTGTGTATGTATTCCTATCAAACTCTCTCCATACATAAATATATATATCCATTTATGTGTGTACATTTATAGCACGTACCTGTCCACGTGTATGTATGTACACGAGTATATATCCCTTCCTACATATATAAATCTCCGTGTAACTAGACTTCCGCATACTTTCTCTAAACTTTCGTCTCTCTCTTCCTCTCCACACATATATATATATATATATATGTATATACGCATATATTACTCATGTGTCTACTACCCATACATCATCCCACCTATCTGTCAAAACATTGAGACGTGCGTTCATGCGAGTGATCGACTGTCGGCATTCAGCACTGCATATGCGCGCACCTCTGCTTGCACGCATACATATATATATATACACATATAAATTCCACATTTGTATGTATATTAATACTCGTACACACTTGATATGTATGTATATATACATATGTATACATAAGTATGTACACAGAAGAGTATGTTCACTAAGCGTAGGACTCTTTACTACACACCTTCCAATGCACGCAGACGCAGGCGTAACCGTATTCTTCCCTTAGATCAAGACTACCTAAGGGAGCCGTCTACTAAACTGCAGCAGCATACCAAGTTGCGCGGACGCACACAACTATTCGAACTTTGGCGCTTGCCCACGTTCAACGATTCACACATGCATCACAAGCGCAAATATAGCCTCCGTCTCTTTCCCCTAATCAAAGCGTCCCGTCTGAGACATGTATGTATAGAAGTATCGTAAGGCTTGCGCAGGTGTGGAGCAGAATTTTCTTCTGGCACGGCCCTCATTCCTGCACATAGGAAGCTCTGGAGGAAGGGGACTTGCGAATATCAACGCCGCTAATACAGAGCTTTATCCTCTGAGGTATATATATATAGATATATATATGTACTGACAAGCAATACACACACGTACATACATCTGCACTTATGTCCTGTGATGCTCGTATAGAGGTACACACAACATACACAAAGAGATATACATGAATACATATACTTGCATCGCATGCCAGTTCCAACTTGTGTAGAGCAAATCTAGTTCCATATCTCCTGCATACAGGGAATGCGCAGCTATATATATAAATATGTTTGTACCCGCCCAGACACACACACACACACACACGCATATTAGCACGTTGCATACCTGTCGCCTATCATAGACTACACAGATAGTCATACACTCATAACCGTGTATCTTCGTATGTTGAGCTCAAGCGACAACGGCGATGTCAGGCCCTGTAAATACTTGTGAAAAGGAAAGAAGTAACCCCACCCACTACAACTTCGTCCCCGGATTTGTATCATGTTCAAAACAAATCAGTCCTGGACGTTTCCACCATGTCGCCATGTCTGTGTACGCAAGCAGCCATACACTCGCGTCAGTCTACACATATATGAAATTTTGCTTCCCCGATCAGTGCATGCAGAAAAGCTACACTTCTCTTTCCTGCTCCAGAGAGATCCACGTTGAGAGAGGAGAACGACGTTCTCCTCTTTATTCTTTCTCTCGATGCATTAAAAAAAAACACACACGCTTAAACGTTAACACTCTTTGTCACTCTCTTCAGGCACGTAGAGGCACATGCAATAGAGGGCCACACACACACAGACAGTCTCTCTACGTAGACATACATACACATCTATACCTGTACATACGCACAAGCAATAGCACCAACTTTGTCTCTTCCCACACATACACGTATGTCCGTGGTGAGCAGGAGTATCCCCCTGGTCATCTCGGTCTCCCTCTCCCTATATACACACACGTATATACATATATATACAGGCAGCCGAAAACTACCTTCTCTTCCATTCCCGTTCACACTGCCCCTGTCTACATGCGTGCGTGCGTGTCTGTCTGTCCTTTCATACATACACACATTTGTGTATATCCGTCCCCCCTAGGAAGACCGACGCGTTTCTCTTTTCCTGCAGTCTATGAAGTTCTTTGCGAAGCGCAGAGGCGCCTACCTAAAAGTTGGGTCTTCCTTCGTCACAACGCCGATTTCCACGTCTGACGCTTTGAAGTCCATCGATAGGACCTGCTGCATGGACGCGATGGCGCACTCCACCACTTCCTTCGTCGTTTTCCGCGGCCTCTTTTTCATCATCTTCTCCAAAACGTTTGTAGCTTCCTACGCGTGCACACCGCCCAGGGTAGAGAAGTAGACAAGTGAAAAGGCAAAACAACCAACAAGGGTCTCCCTCCAGCCGAGCGACCGAGGAAGGGCAGTGCACGACGGCGAGCACGTGATTTTTCTTCGCAGAAAAGCGAAGGGAGCCGCGAAAAACGCAAGAAAGCGGAGAGGAGAGGCACAAGGTGGAGAGACGGGGGGGACAGGAAGAAAACGGAGAATTCACACACGGTAAAGAAGACAAACGTCTACACAAAAGTATAAAAGAAGAAGTGGGGAACGTTAGAAGTAAAAGCAGTAGAATGATAGTGGCAAAGCAGATCCCACGAGGGTACGATCAAACGAAGATACTTTTCTTCTTGTTACACACCTTTCTGTGTACCAGATAACGTACGCTGGGGGGGTCGCGTACACACGTCCTCTTCTATTTACCGTGCGCGCCTATCCTCTTCCTTGTCATGGTCTTTCTTTTGTCTTCCTTTTTACAAGAACAGGACGCGCTAGAGAACAGCTTCCACCTCAGCCGGCTTGTCCACCTCTCTCTCTCTGCGTCCGTGTACCCACACATCTGTGTCCACGTATATACACAAACGTGTATATCTATCCATATACGCCATTCACCCACCCAAGCATATATATAGGTATAGATGGATACAGAGATATACTCGCGTAGTTGCACAGACTTACATCCATGCACATACACGTATATAGATATAAATGCATGTGTATCTCCGTATACATCACTCACCCATGAAGGTTTAAATACACATACATTCGTAGCCGCACACAGTTACACCCGCGCAGACATATACGTATACACAAGTGTGTATGTATCCGAGCACTTCACTCATCCATACACATATGAATACGTGTGCATACATAAGCGCACACACCTACGTTCACGCACGCATGGACACATACGTATATAGATGTCTACAGATAGTGACCTAGTAGTAACGAAAGCCTTCCACTCTGTTTTCCCCTGTTTTTGCTGCTGCTACGTTCCTGCTGTCCAGATACGTCAAGCACATATACTGACGATTCACGATCGAATACACCACGGCGGCTTTCTCCGCCGGTGTGCGGGGCCATTTCTTAACCTCTCATTTCTCTGTGACACAGAAGACTTTTCTTCTCTGCTTTCGCCTTTGTTCTTCTCTAACGTTGACCATTCTCTGCGCGACTTTGAAGATAACACGTGACCGTTTTTTATAGAAGTATCCTGGTGCGCCTCTCTCTATGCTGCGTCTTCCGTGTCTGCAACCCTCGGAAGTGCTGTTTTCCCTATAGGCAGAAGCAGTCTCTTCTTCACTCGCCCAGGTGTCTGTTCTCTCCCTTTCCTGCATGAATAACTTCTCCTTCTCATCGTTCTCGGTGTTCCCTGCAGTCTTTCACTATTCTGACGAAGGCGACATTTTTGAACAAACGAACTCCCCTTCGCAAATCTGTCGGCACCTCCACCGACGGGAGCTGCAATTCTTCCACAGTGTGCAAAACACACTGTGGAAGTTATCTCTTTCGTCCTCACTGCCCAACAACCTTCACTTCTTTACCGAGTCTCTGGTAATATATATATATATATATATATATGTATGCAGCTATCAGACAAACTACAGGCGTACGTGTTGGACAAAATTCTCTCTGCTTTACATTAGATGCTGCGTCTTCGCCTTCGTTTGTTCCCCGGCCTCTCCCACCGTTACACTCTCGTTCCATCTTCTCTCCTGAGACATCGACGACACCCAGTCGTCTTGGCCTGTCAGCTCTGACCTCTTTGTGGAGTTGCACGCACTATGCATCAGGTTTACTTGCACGTGCAGTGTGGACCTGGTTTCCTTGCATGCGGTAGGAACACATTTATATGCGTCCCCCATCCTCTCGCATGCAACGTGTTGCCTGTGTTTCCTTGCACGTCCCAGTCAGTACCGTTTAGAGACTGGGGAGCTCTATACTTGCATGCCACACTTATTAGCACGGGGGACGTCACGTCTGTGTGTTCCCTCACTGAACCCGTGGAGCGTGCAATCTCTCCACCTGCATGCGACTCTAATAATACGCCTGCAACATGTCAGCTATGTATCTGCAAGCGACTCAACTCTTACTTCACCCGTGCGCTTGCACACGACGTGCTACACGACTTCCCTGCGTACAGCGCACTTCTACGGGCAGCGCAGGACCGAACCTAGCTAGCTGCATGCAGCGTGTCACGTCAGTGTCCTGCATGCGACACACTTGTTTAAACTTGTGACGTGGCAAGCAGTATCTATACGCAGCTGCGTAAGGGGAATGACTACTTCTTCACCAGCAAACTGTGGGCCCTGCATCCGCGTACACCGTCGTATCTGTTCAATTGCATGCGCAAAGTCTGCCCGTGTCACTGGTTGTGAGCGCCGCGCTTTGCATGCGACTCCTGCTCGACGCAGGAGACGTCGGGAAATGCAGCTTTCTTTTTACCTGCTCCTTAGTTCCTGCTGCGCACGCCTGAAGAGAAGGCAGCAGCAAAACAGCAAAAAGAAAGGGCACACCCCCGCGTAACCTTCCTGACGCCTCGCCCCTTACGTATATATACGAATGGACATACACGCACACTTATATGTTCACATATATACATATGTAGAGATGTGAACATACGTATAGATCCAAACACGTGCTTGTCCGCAGGCGAGGATAGCCCTGTGCCACGTACGCCTCCGCTGGAAAATAATACCACCACATACCCTTATATATGTATGTAGGCACTGCAGATATGCGCAGATAAATATCAGCATCTACAGTTGACTACCCGCACTACTTTTCCTTATAGCGGAGGTCACTGGGTAGCATCTTGGTACACAGTATGCTGTGTCTCCTCACACAGACTTGTGTAGAAGCTCGACGACGCCCAGATGCATGCATTCGAACACGTAGTCGCATATATACACGCAGGTATACACGCATGAAACCCACACACACTCATGTATACGTACAGATACATACACGTGTGTGTATATTCTGTCCGTTTTTAGGCACGTAACGCTGACGCACACACATACGCATACACTGCACAGTATCTACTAGCTGTGTGCACTTACGTAGATTGTACAGGTGTACTTAACCGCGTACACATTACTCAGGCACAGAGTTTTACATATCCATGCGTATAGAGGTAGATATTATATAAGAACGCCTAACGGTGTCTTCAGCTATGATTCACGCGCATGTGTGTGTGGCTGCCTACGGAGACCCCTATCACACGTACCTGTACACACCCCTCCTACACACACACACAGATATGTATGGAGACCGACGTGAATGATGCATATACACGTCTACATACCCGTTTGAAACATCTATCCATATATATATGTCACACACGTTTCGAAGCGACTCATGCTTCGGACGTGTGGGCACACCTCCGTCTAGCAATTTAAACCAGTACAGCTGTGTGTGGAGAGGAAGAAAGGTATAGAGAGTGCGACAGGGGGAGAAAACGAGAAACCCAACAGGATACAGAGACAGCCTATGTAGACGCACATGTATATAATGAAACAGATCTATATGGTGCTCCGTCTCTTTCTCCCCCCCGCTCTGTCCTTACACACATAGCCGCACATATCTGTACTGTCGACGGGGCTTGAAAATATGCAGATGATGTTGCGGGCGGCTCTGCCGGTGTCACACAGTGAAACACAAATGCACGCAGAGAGGGGTACGGAGACATAAATTCTGCAGTGTTCATGTCGCGCGCCCAGGAACGCCTAATCATTAAAATCTATGCACACGTCACCCACGCACGTACGTAGACACACGCACACATGGACATTTATAAAGGAAACGCGCACGTCCACGTTGCCACAGAAGTACGTCCCCTTATTCAGCTCCAAGTCCCGCTATATTCCACATATATGCATATATATACATACGTATATTTGTCGTAACGCATGTATTCATATACACATATATAAAAATATGTATTTCATGTGAATATATAGATACTTACATACGTATATTTGTTGTATACATACGCACATGTGTGCACGCGTGCGCGAGAGAGGTGACAGCGTCTTCTCCCTGGATCAACACACAAACGGAGGCATGTGTGCGTGCATGCATATATCTACGGATATATCTGTGTCCCTTCGCATATCTTTCTCTCTACGTATATATGTATGCCTGACTATCTCTACGCGCTTATTGTCTATATATGTGTGTAGTAGACGCAAGTAAGTGGTCTGGCATGACCCTCGCATGTACCTTGTAGCCCGCGAAGAAGCCTGCGGGGTCGAATTTGTAAATTGAGGGGCCGGCCTCCTCATCGTAAGAGATCATGATGCCCGCTGCAAGACACAGAGGTAAATACACACGCACACATGTGCATGCATGCATGCAGACTGATAAATACTGGGATAATAAATACACTGGCGTATGTAGACAGGTGGGACGCCGCACATATTGGTGACGGATCACCTTCCACGTGAACACCCAACCTCCGCATAGAAAAACATCCCTACACATGTGTGTGCCCATACGATGAATAGACAGCCTCTGCTGTCTATACATACTCGTGTGTACGTACACCGAACGCCCGACAGCAGTATATCCCTCTGCAGTTGTACATACAAACATGCGTATAGCCAGTCGCCCACACAGAGGAGACAGCTTCACCTATGTTTATATCTTCGCTTCCGGGTCCCGTCTCATCATGCGGTAATCAGCGGACACATATTTACGTATCGCAGATGCATGTGCGGACTCATACGTGCCCCTTGGCCCCCTGGGGAGAGTACTCTCCAGGAGCGCCAGAAGAAAGGAAAAGGAGGCGGACGGAGGAATAGAAAGAAGAGGGGCGAGAAAGGACTGCGTATCTCTCGACACGCAAGCCTACACACGCGAACAGAATTTGCATGCAACTGCACACAGACGCAGACGTCAAGACTTACACGGGTGTACAGTGAAGGACGTATACATATATGTGGACGGACAGAGTCGAGAATCTGTATACGCCAGATGGAGGTGAGAACCACAGACGTACACAGATGTAATCTTTGTGTATCTTACGCATGAGGAAGTAGTGGCCGCAGAAACTTCTCTATGCATGTACCCATACCTGTGCTACTTCTCTACGAAACGCGTGATGAGGCCTGCGGTCCCTGCGCTGCCCAAACGTGAGGCTGCTGCAGCGTCTTCCTCGAGAAGGACTACACTACACCTCTCAGCAGCGCAGAAGAAAACTACACAACAGCCAACGTAGTCTACATACGAAGCCCGTGCAACCGTGAACCGACTACGTACGTACATCTGTCAATAAACATATATATATATATATATACTTGTGTATATGTTACAGTAGAATAGACACGTACGTATGTGTGTTCACACGTACAAATATATACATATATACATATATATATATGTATGTGTCACGGTAGAACAGACAAGGATGTATATGTGTTTATTCCTGTATACATACATATATATGATATAAAATATATATATATATATATATGCCACGGCAGAACAGACAAGTACGTATATGCATATGTAGTATACATGCACAAGTGTATATATAATTATAGTGGCGTACATACCTCTGTGCCCCCGCGTCTAGATCCCTTGGTAGATACAAAGACATACATGTAGAAGTGGACTCGCTTCGATCCGCAGCGTGAAGAGGGAAGATCTAGACAGAATGCAGGAGATTCTCCTGTAGTGATATTTTACTTACTGCACGCGTGCAGGCGCATGTATGCGAACTGCGTGTACACCTGATTCAAGTCCGCAATGCGCTTCGCCAGGACATACACTGGCATATTGTAGCCGTACTTGTAGGCAAATTCTCCTGCAACGTCATCAAAGCCGCAGCAGCAAAGCAGCAATTGCTGTAGGGCACCAGCAAAACAGCAGCGGCAGACCTGCAGACGAGAAGCCGCAGCAGCAGAGGAGCACAGCACTGCTTGAGGACTATCAAGAAGGTTGCAGTGTCGCGTCACCCAGCAGCAGAGGCGTCGCGGCGGCAGAGGAGCAGCGCTCCGGTTAACGACTATCAAGAAGGTTGCACCGTCGCGTCACCGTTTACGGAAGAAGAGTCGACCAGACAGACTGCTGAAAACGCACGCAGTAAATCCAACACTTCAGCGTGACGACAGGATTGCGTCTGTATGTCTCGCAGATCTCCTCACCACGTCCTCTTCGTAAGATGGGTGCTGCTGTCGCACCGCTACTTGCGTACGCGCCAGGTGTACGTCTGCTTGCGAACATGTAACAGTACGTGCATGTACGTAATCTGTGCATGCGCATGAGCTGAGCAGCAGCACGTGGCTGTACACCCTGTTGTACATATTAGTCCGCCTTTCCTTCTCGACCCATACAGCTGTCTGTATATGTATGGAGCAGCACGCGGCTGTAGCAGCTTCAGCAGGACAGGGTGGCTCTCTCAGAGAGCAGCAACAGCAGCAGAGCGACGCACAAGCCGCCCACTGGCGTGGACAGAGGCATGCAGGTCCCACCGCTACGCATCTAGGCAACAAGTCGCGCGCGGCCGCCTGCGGGTGCACGCACGGGAGGCGAACAGTTGAAAAGAGACCGGCCCACTATTCAAGAAACGCGTACACAGACAATGGGTCTTAATAGAAGCTGAGAAGGAAGAGGTTCGCAAGTAGTACATCCATCCACCGCGTAAAGCAACGCGCCACACAGCAGCACTGCAAAGCGCCATACCTTGTTGGCACCGGCTTGGGGCAGAGAGCAAATAACAGCAGTAGAGAAAGACGCGCGCAGCAGAGAGTTCCTGCCAATGCGTGTACACAGAGGCGT
Organism: Sarcocystis neurona; assembly: GCA_000727475.1. NCBI lineage: Eukaryota > Apicomplexa > Conoidasida > Eucoccidiorida > Sarcocystidae > Sarcocystis > Sarcocystis neurona. The sequence continues at coordinate 8,730,890 of KL647288.1, read as the reverse complement.
GCGACTGCTTTAGTATGGCACGACGTGAGGAGGTGTGCAGACGCTGTAGAGATACTCGGGACAAGAAGAAACTGGGGGAAGAATGTAGAGTCGAAGAGCCGCGGGAGAAGAAGAAAGCGACAAGCCCCCAGCCTGAGTCTGCGGGGCTCGGAATGAGAACCGCATGCAAAAAAACAACCCACCAGCTTCCTGTCGAGCGCGGAAGGCGATGCTCCGGCAGTCGGGAAACAATCCTACAAAGCAGCCGCCGATTGTGGGAGAAAGATTGTACAGAGACGACACAAAGTTCGTGTCGAGATATTTATCCTGCACCCCACGCAGCAGCGCGTACGCAAAAAAAGAAGCGGAGAGTGCTCAGCTGCAGCAACGAACCCAAGCCGACAAGGCATCCGCGCGACGCTGGTGTCCGCGAGAAAACACGCATCGACGTCCCATCTCCAATATATGAGGAAGAAAGCAAGCAAGATGGAGAAGAGACAAAAAGAGAGGAAAAAGTGGGAAGGCCTTCCCATTAAAGAAGCAGACAAAGCTTAGAAAGACTCGACGCACAATCGCAACAGCACTGCATTTCGGAGTGGGCTGCACTTGATGCGACAACCCAGTGCGAGACGAGACGGCAGCAGCAGAGACAAAGACAGCGGCAGGAACAGCATCAAGGAAGTGCCGTCTATATTCGCATGTATCTATGCACGCACGTCTGCGTCCAGTGAACCTCCAGGGCTTCGGTTCGTGCGAAATGTCTTTGGTGCCGTCTTTTCTTAATTTCGAACCGAAGCAGCTAAAAGGGAGAAAGAAATGAAGAACCGGCGTATCAGCATGTCGAAGTCAAGCAACAGGACGAACAAAACGACGTTCTGGCCAGTGCTTAGCTATTTCTTTGAAGAGAGCGGCAGCTTCTTACCGTAAGCAACCAGTGCGTGTCTGTGTGTGTGTACGAGAGCACACAGCTGCTCTGCAGGATCCCCCTGCTGCGTCTGTCTCTACGGCATCTTCACGTTCAGAAGTGTTCACTGGCCTTCCGCCAGCAAGAAGTACGTTGCAGAAGTGCTTATTTCGCAGAACGAAACAACTTTGGTTGTGACGACAACACGTGCCCTATTTGCAGCACGAGACAAAGCGGGAAAGTGTCAGTGGGCGGCGTCTTGTTGGTAGACACCTCTTCGCGTACAGACACACTTCACCCAAAGTGGCACGCCGCGACGCCCGGCTCAGCGAGTACACCAGTGGCACGCAGAAGGAACAGCTGTTGCTGCAGAGGGAGGATTTTTCTACAAACCCGAAAACGCAGGTACACAAAGACGACGATAGGTGGAAGATGAATCGCAGCGCATGCAAGGTTGCTGCTGACGCATCTCAGCCTTCTGCAGCACGAGTCTACAAACGACCCTGCTGCTGCTCACGGAATTTTGTCCCGAGAAGCAGTGATTCCTCGAGCAACACAGAGGGATCCTGCTACACGTACGCCGTTGCACCTCTGCGTCTTTAGCTGCCTAGAAGTGGCATAGAAACGGACTGCTGGTGCTGCGACAGAAAAATATGGCTGCCAGGCAAAACACACGTCACCGCTGTTGGGACTTCTTAGCGACACGTGGCTCTTGCTGCTGCTGCTGTCTAGGGAAACGTTCCAGCTGCTGCTGCTGCTCTCAACAACACCTCTGCTGCAAGCGCTGGTGGGGAATCGCCGCTGCTGCTGACAGAAATGTGGCTGCTTCTGCTCCTGCTTTCGTTCAGTGAGACATCGCTGCTGCTCTGCCGCTGCTCAAGACAACACGGCTGCTGCTGTAACCTGCCTGCTCCCACTCCTGCCCAATGAAACGTAGCTGCTGCAGGTCAGGAAATGGTGGCTGCCGCTGGGCTGCTGCGGCGTGAAACTGGTGCTGTTCGTATATGTGAAGAGAAGAAACACCGCTGGTGCAGGTGGTGTGGTGTGGTGCTCGAGAGACGTGTGGATGTGCGGCCGGTGCTTCGTGAAACGGCGCGACTGCTACGGGGCTGTGTGAGGGACAGCAAATTTGCACGAAGGAGGAATTCGGGAGGTGGAAGTGCCTGGAGCAACCACGCGACGCTGGCGCTTTGAAGCGTGCGCGCGGGAACCCAACGCACAAAACTGAGAATACCTGAGTGAGCTGCTGAGCAGCCACTTTCTTCTGCACCACCACACATGCGCAGTCTTCCCCTTTGACTGCGACGCATGACAAGTTGCAGTTGCGCACGGCCTTCATGGCGTACTCTGAAGAGAAATACAGAGAGGCAAAAAGAAGAACAGCCGAGAAATACGGAAACGACGCGAAGACGGAAGAGCCTAACTCAAAACGAAGTCAGCAGCAAAGAGGGAGTGGGGGCAGGAAAAACGACGGAGCGACGCGGGCACACACGACAGCGTGACCCTCATGCAGTTCACGTCAGACGGCCGGCGGGAGGTCCTCCAACTATCTCTCCACATCTTTCAGAAATGTTAACAAGTCAAAATACCGAACTATCTGCCACAGGCCCGCATACAAATCCATACACGTATATATATCTCTGTATATATACATATATATGCATATACATATACGTATCCCCTTTTCTGTGTGCGTGTGTGTATGTGTGTGGGGGGGGGGGCGTGCGCGAGCGTCAACACCAGCGGGAGTTGAGCAGTGAGTCAACCGAACAGGTCGATACATACCTGCTTTGATACATGGGGGTATATACGAGAGCATTCCACTTCAAATTTACGTATTTGCTGGAGGTGTTGAGACTGTTGAAGCGGAAGGAGGAAGTGGAAAACGGCAACGCTATCAGCTGAGAAGAATTCTCGTGTCGTCTACAGACAGCAGTGACGTTGGGTGACGAGGAACTCAACAGAAGTAGCAAAACGAGAGAGGAGAGATTCTGCCAGTGCGTCAGCAATTCTCTGGCCGTCTACGCGAACCTTTTATTCATCTACGTCCCCGGTGGACTCGTCTAAGGACACCTCCCTGTGTATATACTTGCTAGATTCACACGTAAAAGTAGATTCTCTGGAAGCATCTCACGTGTACAGGTAAACCTTGAATAATATGGACACACGTGTGATTCCTGTATATAAACACAAATGTACGAACATCCGCGTGCACGAACATCTTCCCACACACACAGATGCCATCCACCCTTTTACTCTTTCGCTGTCTCTCTCTATCTACATTCCTCGACGAAAAATTCCCTATGCAGACGCACTTGCCGTAGGTGGACTCCATACATATTCGCAAAACAGTACACTCCTCTACAAGCTCTGTGAAGCCGCCTCTATTTCTGCGCTGCCCTCTGTACAACCACCTCTATTCGTTCCCCCAGATACACACACACACATATGAGCAGCCGTTTGTCGTTGGGTTTCGGCACAAATAGTCAAGAAAGCGGGCCACACACGAAGGAGGGTCCTGGTGCACAAAGAGGTATGAAGAAATTATTCCCCCACGTCGGAAGCCGATGTGGCGGCTTAGACACGAGGTGACGCGCTGCCGCCTTCACCCGCGCAAATACGCATTGCTACTGCATAGGACAAGGTACACCGCTCCCTGCTCTGTGCCGAAGAATTCTGCGTTTTCGAAACACGGAAAAGCAACACAGGAGGCACTGCTGCGCTCCGCTGTGTAAATGGTGAAGTTGAAGAATAGCTCGAGGCAGTTAGCCGTGAACCGAGGGCGAAGACTCCCCGCCGGAAAAAACGTCGTTGCTTCCGACAGCGGTCCCACCTTTGGGTTGTAGAGAGATCTCTGTTCCTGCCAGCAAGCGTGTTAACACGTTTCCATACATACTCATTCGTTTTTAAATCTAAAGAGGATCTCGGGTGCAGGAGGACAGAGCAACGCAGAGTTATACACAAGAAGTAGCTCAAGCAAAGCAGCTGCGGCAGCCACCGCTGACTTTGCCACATACGGGGCTACAGACATACGTAGACTGTACACAGATTCGCATAAGTTCGTGCACTTGGCGTGACTACAGGGGGGAGACAGGTGGGCAAAGACGTTGCTATTCACGTCGGCAGCTACAGTTTTGATACATGTGTGTGTGTGTGTACCCGTTTGACTTCTGCGTGAGATGCGTTGCAGCCGTATCACACCTACCGACTTGGTACAAGTTGCCATCAGGAGAAAAAATTGTAATGTGTCTGTCGTACATCGCCTGACTGCCTCGGCCCGCCATGGTGGACTTCTGCTTTTTACGATGTTAGAAAAACAACTGCAAATGAAGATCGAGGACGGCCTTTGATAAGACGTCGAGTGATCGGGGAGGGAAGGAGGGTGAGTGCAATGCGATCAACAGCCAAGAATCGTGAAAGGTTCACCAAAACGAACGTGTCACAGGAATAGAGATAAACAATTAGGCGCAAGCGTGAAACGAGGGGAGAGCAGAAGGAAGTCACACGGCACGATAAAGTTCTGGAGCTGGGAACAGGCGTGGCCGCACCCTTCCCACGCTTCAGAGGTAACCAAGCGTGTTCTACGAGAAGGATTCGTACGCTGGACAACGGCGAGGACAGTCACGCGGCCGGAAAACACCAGGAAGAGAATACTGTATTTAAGAAAGGGAAACCACGGGAAACTACTGTCCAATATAGAGGGGACAGTTTAAACCCGAGAATTCAGTGGGAAACGGAATACAGGAAAATCGAGACACTGGCTCATAGATACTCTAAAACAGAGGGGTACGGTAGGATGTGCCGCGGTGTGGGTTCCATTGGCAGTCAGCGCAGAGATGCAAATAACACTGAATCGAAGACGGATTCTGCCTGTCTAGAAGCAGATAACTGGGGACGTCTCTGTTTCCAGGTAAAACTGGAGGAGGACGAATCTCTTATTCCATGGGATGCACAGCGGAAAACAAATCTGCCGTCGCTTGATGGGAGTTCCGGCAGAACGGGCGGCGAAGGGGACCTAGAGGAAAGCTCTTTCCCGAGGATATTAAACAAGAGGGAAAGGCGGGAAAGATGTAGGAGGAAGATGAAGTAGCTCTACGAATAGAGAACGTGAAACAATGACGGGTAGGACTGCTGCGCCTTTCTCCTCGGTGTTCGTTCTGCTGCTGAATGCAAGGATGACGGTGTTGTGTGTGTGTGTGTGTGGAAACTTTCACAGACGCGGAAACCCAAAAATTGAGTAGGCATGAAATGGAATCGAGGATGTCGTTGTACCGCAGTGAAGAACACACTGGCGGGGACGGGTCAAAGCAGGCAGCCGAGCGGAGAAGAAATTGGTAGAGACACATCCGTGCATGGGTGACGGGTATACTGCACCGGGCTGGGAAGAAGCGATAGTGATAAAGTTCAACAGTTGCCAGCCCCTTAGTGAGTATTAAGAACAGAAGGTAAATTTTGGGGTAAAAGAATGAAATTCGGTGAACAGGCGTGAATTCCGGCCGGCGACTGCGACGAAGAGGGGTTTCTTCAGCACATGCGCAGCCCGCGCTACGCCTGAGCCCTACGAGGAGGACAGAACATGCCTGCGTGTGAACTCAGGTGCGATAGCTGTCTAATCACAGTTACTGAAAATATTAGCCAGGTGTATGCACTGTTTACAGGGTGTGCAGCGTGGCTCCTACGTGTACTAACAGAGGACTACACATATAGAGATGAAGTGTGTCCTCTTCTTTCCTTTCGTAGATGTATGCGGTTTTTCCGCCGTGGGTATGATGTGTACACCGTCCCAGGGGGACGGTGCGGCGAACCGGCTTTGTCCATGTAAAAGGATGCGCAGTCTTCGCGTGGATATCACTTCCACATACTTTCACACTTGTAGACGAATACCTTTGTAGACGCACTGCATGTGTGTTTCCCTCTGTGCGTGCTTCGGCTATTGTAACGATGCACCCGACGACACATGCATACACATTTATGTGTGTGTGTGTGTGTGTGTGTGTGTGTGACTCTAGATGCATATACATATATATGCACATATATATATATATATATATGTGACACAGGTGTTGTGTAAAGCTCCGTCTGTGCCAAAAAGAAGGACACCGCTTCTTGAAGCTTGAAGGCGTTCTACAACAGCTGCGCACAACGCAAGCGGAGTACAGTTGTCACGGCTACCGAATTGTCATTTAAGTAAGCTTCCAGTCTGTTCTCTCGAGCAAGAAGGCTCCAACATGAAACGCGCACTCATGCTTCTAGTATATGGACGTTCGGGAGCAGGTTGACTGTTCGTGGATTTTCGTCCGTGCTGCTGGTGCACTGCGCGACATCCCGCTAATGTATAGAGGGAGAGGAAAAGTGTGGAGAATAGACAAACGTTCCTGGGTAGTGTAACCCCACAGTAGCAGTCGTAGGATTGACCCTTTCTGTGACGCGAATTGCCAGATCGAAGTAGCTCTGACCACAGCAGCACGGCAAACTTCGTGCTCTCGCCTCCCTACTCTGATATTGCACCGTTCTCCACTTTTTCCTGGGTACTGTTGAAAAGCCCAGACACTTCATGCATTGTTACATTGTAGTGTAAGGGTGCTGCAGAAACCACTGGGTGTTCTCAGTTGCTCTCCGATGACGTACCACGTTGCCGACGGTGGCAATACGCCTTCAGTGACATATGTCAATCTGCGATCGTTAGCAGCCGATCCTTACTGAGAGTGGTAAGTATCTACGCTATGTCGGTGCATTCTTAATGGACAAGCTCTTCTGCGATGATGAATTTTCAACAGCAACGTGATCAGGGTGCTGTTCTTCTACTCCTTTACGCCTGTGCAAGGTGTTTAGTAGGTGATACTGTAGTCCTCGATTTGTGCGACAGAAGGGTGCCCAGCTTAGTGTAGTACGTACACAGTAGTACAGGCTCGTTCCTCAGTGGTTGAAGAAGACGTATCGTCCAGTTGTGGCTTTCCAAAACCTAAGATTAAATCAGTAATAAATTTACACAGCAGCCCAAAGGTACAAGCGGTGTAGTAAGATTTTAGTGTGACAGAGTGTAAAATTTCTAAGTAGAGCCAAAGCTGGCATTCGAGATGGGACAGTGCACTTGCCCGCGAACGAAAGACGCACTTTAAAAACGCATCGTTGGTGGTGCGTACACGACGTCGCTCTTGCACGCTGCTGCAGCGGGGCTGTTGTTGACATGTTTGACCTCAGGCGGAAAAATATGAGACCCCAAACCTTCGATATCGGTACGGTGGGGCAAGTAGGTGTGTGACCGCAGAAGAAGCGTCGCGCGGAAGACTGCTTGCTCTCCGGTTTCCTGTGCTTCGCGTTCTCACTGTCTACATTTCTTTACCTAGAGCGGTCGTGCAGCAAAAATGTAGAATTTGCGGTCTCTTACATTGTCTTGGTCACCGTCCTTTGACTTGATGAATGCTGGGCGGAGCACAACAGAAGGCGGATATGTTGTATATGTGTGCTCCTGTGCGCAACGAATTCCACGTACAGTGCCACTATCGAGCAGGAGTAGCCTGGCACCGACCTTCGGCCGGAGACGCTATATACGGCATTCCAATAGAGGGAGAGCTTATCACACCAAAGAGATATGTTTTCGAGATTGCGAACAATTTTCTGAAAGTGTTCAGTGGTGCGAATACGCCGTACATTTCACGTCTGTGTGTCTGTGTGCCAACCTGTATAAATGTGTACGCATGCGTTACCATTAGGTATGTACACACATCCCTAAACGAGTTCCAACTGCGTTGTCACCCCAGGGCGCCTTCGCGCTGCCTGGTGCGCGCGGCTCGAAGGATACCAAGGGCGAAACTGGGAGGAGTGTCACATGCGGTCGAATTGTTACAGACTGCCGCGTATGGACATAGACAAAAACAACCTTGTCGAAATTATACGTACTCCATCATCATGTCATTACATTTCCAAGTCAGTCGCTGCAGTAACGTATATGAAGAGCTGCTATGCTCTTTCAGTGGCCGTCGTTGAAAAAAAAGTACTCCTCCTCTATGCCAACTTTGCTAACTAGTGCTCTCGCCGTTCAGAGAGCGTCCCCTTCGAGCAAAATGAATGAGCGCTGCCAGCTGACAATGAAAACTCTCGCTGGCAGTTGTTGGAAACCTCTGGACCCATGCGTGTGGTGCGCGTGGTGAATACGAAGCAGTGTGTGCTCCCGCCTGCAGGTATCGAGACGGATGCTAAATATATTTGCTTTTTAGTGCACATGCGTACTCAGAGCCTACATGCGTGCATTCACGTGCGTCCGTAGGTGAGCACGCGTTTACCTGTATGCGATTGAGACACCTGTCAGAAAAATGCGTGCAAGTTTCAGTTACAGAAAGCTCAAGTACTTTGCCAGCTCGATCCGTGGAGGCTACTGCCTCTATTCACCACATAAAAAGTAAAGCCTCCGTGTCACGCGACTCCTAAATTGCCTTCCCTGGTGCGCCGCTTGAGACTGCACTCCTACGCGCACCATACAAGCATGACTCTTACCGACGGGGCCGCAATCCAGCAAAAGACCGTGCCTTGTACGGTGCACAGGCAGCAGCAGAGACTTTCTGCGGATGATGAAAGACACACACTCCACTGCACTACGTCTTCTCTCCACACATGGGGTTGAGAGCCCACACAACGGGTGCAAATGCACTGCACGCGACGAAATGAGAGTACCAATATCCTTCACAAGCGCGACCACTAGAATCGTGAAATTCCAGCAGCTGTCTACAAAAAGGAAATCCAGCTCGTGACAATACTCGTACGTAGAAATACACATTATACGTTTATTTACATTACGAACACGTACAAAAATCTGGACGGCAAATTCGTAATAACTGAAAGCCGTTACACGGTCTCAAGATCTGATGTGGGTAGCGAACGACAACTGCCCCCTGGCGGCTGAACAATACAAATATGGCGCACATAGTTTTTCCGCAACTCGCGTAAATGACGGGCTCCATACGACGCTTCGGGCTTCCACTCCGCTTGTAAAATGTGCAACGCCCTGCTCCAACGCTTTTCGGCTTCTCAGAGTATACACCCAGCGAAACCCGAAGTTTCGCCGCACGCACGTTCGTGGTATCGCGCCTCTCATTACAAACCAGTGCTGCATGAACCCTACAAAAGCAGTCAGCCCCCTCTGAGTAGGAAAAGAAATAAGGACCGAGTACGTATGAGAAGCTCCTCTAGACAGCTGGTACTTTCTCCAGTTAGGTGCGTGGGAGTAGTACTGTTAACCGCACCAGGAAACATGGACACCGAAGCAAGTCTCCTGGTGCTTCACATTGTTAACGTGCCGGCCCTGACCTTTTCCAGACGCACAGCGCACGCAGGTGCACACGCTGCATATTCTGCGTGACTGTTTTCACCAGCAACATAGACACATGTACGTACACACCCAGGTATGAGCAGGCACGGAGGGACCCGGAAGACATTAAGCTGAGATCAGCCAAATCCCGGTCCAGGCGTGGTGAACAGCCGGCTTCGTATTAGTTGCGCGCACCCTCTGTTTCGATCACGTGATTGTGAACGCACTATCAGTCATGTCTAGAAGGTGCCACTTCTGTGTCGAAAACAGGAAGGACTCCTCCACGCAACAAGCAGATACCTTGATCCACACCCGGCACCACCCGCCTACGCCCGTCTTTATTCTACACTTACCCCGCCAGCGCCGTCACTGGAAACAACACATCCTGCGTTGAACAGTCTCACACACGTATACGCCCTTACGTGTGTATGCAGGCGAACACAAAGGTGTGTATCTGCATGTGACTCAAACGACTCTCTCGCAAACATGTTGGAACGCTTCTCTCTCTCTCTGTCTCTACCACTTCATCTGTCTATCTCTCTCTATATATACACATATACAAATATATATATATGTATATATATACACATATATGTACACGTTTATGAGATAGATACGTGTACACATACATATGTATACGAACTGCGAAGGTGTGTAAGAGAAGCACCAATAGAAGCTGAGTGCCAACTTGTTTTGCGGTGCTCAGGACGGCACAGACAAGCCGTAATTCACGCATCCATACTATTTTCTCTGCGAATTGATATCGCTTGTTCAAGTAGCTCGCCGTGTGACTCGTGCCCCACGTATTCCACTTCACCAACACGACCTACACTTCTCTTTTTCCCCAACGTACACACCCGACATCTGAGACAATCTTTCCTCTCTCTTCTATTCGGAGTCCACGCCCCAATTTTTTACTTTAGCTTGACGTGTTTCGGCAGCTGCTTTATCACTGAAGAACAGCGTCGCCGTGATACGTATCCACTAAGATTCCACGGTGTTATAAGGGGACAGTGAAGCTGGTTAGGCAGGCAGTCAATAACTCCAGCCTGTACGAAGAACGGCTGTCGATACATACAGCAGCAATCGCACACAGATAAAGCACCAACGGAAGAAGGACGCCGGCGGCACTCGCACTGAGGCGCAGCACGTGCGAAGCGCTGCAGTCACCCAGCGGTTGCAGCAGCAGGTGTCGCTAGAGCAGCAGGCGCACGTACTCGCAGTGGTGGCCCTGCAGTAGAAGTGTCAACTTCCGAGTCTTATAGCAGTGCTCTATATTCAGCAATGTCGGGATTCAGCGCGTCTAGCAAAACCGCAAAAGCCCCCGGCAAAAAAGAGTACTGCAGCAATACACAGTTGCAGCCTCAGATGGATGCAGCAGCAGAGTCACATCAATTAGAAAGAGCGACCAGGAAGATTCATTTAAATGTGACGGGTATTCCTCGGGCCACTAAAACTTCGGGCGCGGTATTGATTACCGCTCGGTGAAACTGCAGCAATGCAGCACTATTATAGCCTCCCGAGTGCTTCTCAACGAGCTTGGCTGCAGTTAGTGGGTCGGCCTCAAAGCGAAATCCACTATGCTCCGCTGTCCCGATCGGAAGCTGCACAGGAGGATGGCCACGTGCCTGGGGCCTGCCTTCGCTTGCGCTGCCGGGTGCTGCTTCCCCTTCGGCTCTCATAAGAGCGCGCTGTGGAAGACCGGCATCAAGCCACGCACCAGAGTCTCCTTTCGTTTCCACCTGCTTTGTTAAGCTATGAGGTTTGTCTGGCGCAGTTGCTTCTGGGTGCTGACGCACTTCTGTGTGAGCAGCGACTGCTGCGGTACCGCGTGATTGTCCTGTTGAATCGATAGAATTTGCTGCGCCTGCTGATGCGTCCTTTACCGCCCGCTTTATAAGAGAGTCTGTCAGGTTCAAGAAAAAGTAGTAACGATTGTTCTTTAGTGGGCCGACTCCGAGAGCCGAAAGAGAAACTAACCGGTGCATTTCATTACGTACGTCTACGCCAGTTTCTTCCCATAGCTCCCGCGCCGCAGTGACCCGTGCCAGATCCTCTGTAGAGACCGATTCAGCAGACCCTGCAGTCGCTGTGCCTTCCCGTGTGGAGACACCTCCTGAAGTGCCTTGGTTCTGCGCATTTGCTGCTGCCGCTTTTAGCGTCGCCGCAGCTGTCTCCAGGTCCCGAGCGGGATCCAGGTGACCGCCAGGAAGCTGGAAATGCGTGCCCTTTTCAGGTTTTCTGTCACACTTGAGCAAAAGGAAACCACGAGATTCGTTCCACGCCAAGACAAAACCGCGGAGGTAAGTTGCGACAGCTGCTCCCAAGGCAGTCTGACGCTCCTCTGTACCCGAGGTCGCCATGCGTCGTAGTTGCCCCGAAGCGCTGCTCTCACTGGTGTTTTCGGTAAGTCCCTGTGACGAAGAAGGAGACCTCAGGAGGAGCCCATACAGCATAAGGAAAGCGGAAAAACACACAAACAGAAAAGTCAAAGTTCGGTGGCGCACGATGTCTCCGCAGCGCTGTGGAGGACTAGACGACAATCCGTCTCGCGCGTGCTCCACACTGAAGTAGTCCATGATGGGTCTCCGAACTGCGATTCGTTGTTTTAGAACAACGCAGATGTTTCGCAGTCGTGCGTCCTTCCATAGATTTCCTTGAAGCTCTGCTCGGATGCAACACGTCGTCCATGAAGTTGAGCGCAACTCAACTACGGAGAAAAATGGGGTTGAGCTCTTGAACGAAGGTACATACTTTCCCGTGAAGCACTACTAGCCAACGCCGCTGCTTTGCGAGCACTCAGAGTGGCTCGATGGGACGCCGGTAGCCGACTCGGCCTCCACTACGAGTGAAACCTCATACAAGCGAAACACTTCTAGGAGAAGACTGTGCCCAACGGATCAGAAGAACCTCATGCAACGGAGGTCGGGTACCGGTAGGCAAGGTGCGCGGAAAAGAGTTTTTGTGCAGACGCCGCCCTTTCACGGCGAAGGACGCTAGCTGCTGCGTTAAAAAATTAATGTTAGTGAAAGGGCAACGTCACGAAGCAGAAATGTACACTATTGCTGCTGGTCTCTTGGACTGCACTTATTACGGAAGGTGTGCAGACTGTCGACACCAGGAAGCTGTCTACGCAATCATCATCCTAATATCCATGTACAAAAGTAGAACTTATACATATGTATATATATATATATATATGTATATTCGCATACTGACACTTCGTGCGCAAGTGCAAAGAAAAACACATCCATTGCGGTAGGGACACACATGCGAAATCCCTGCGACCACTGATGAAGAGCACACGGGAAGTAGGTGCAGCAGAATCTCCACTCGATGCTCGACACGAACTTCATCGACGGCTTCGTGGTCAGCGTCAGAAGCTGCTTTTACGTGACGTAGTCCTACTTGCAACGAAACATCTTCTGGGCTTCTGTGTAGTCCGCGCATGCGTTGCATACGCGGAATGTCCACGTTGTTCCATGGCGACGCACAACAGAGGGACACTGCGCGGCACTCGTAGACTGATATACTTCTGCATATGGGTACGTATTTCAAGAGTGGAGGAGCGGCCAGATGGAGAAGAGGCGCGCCCACATATGGGAGGTATCAAACAGACGAAAAGGCGTCAGAGCGTCACTACGTTAATTGGCGTGACACTAGAGCGGACGCACTCTGCGGCTGTGAACTACCGGAAGAAAAAGCCAGAAGACAGAAAAGTACACGGCGCCAGCTGTACGGAGGACACGTCCATGCACCAAGACAAGGTGCCAGCCGAACATGGCGAAGTAGTACGCGTAGTCGCGAAATGAGAGGACAAAAATACCACTGTGATACAGAGGCGTCGTGCTACGCCAACAATTTTAAAGACGGTCGATTTCTGAAAATCGTAACCCGGATGTGTGTTGAACATACAATGCATGCATGCTTGGGACAGGGCAGTTGCACCCGGCACTCGTTACGGCTCCGCGTCGCTCGGGAGATTGCTCCAGCTAATGGTTTGATAAAGCATGAGCAATACAGGAAAGGAAGACGTAACGACTGGTATTTTATAAACTCAACCGGCTAGACATCAGTATGCGGTGCTTAGGAATGGAAATTAATATTCAACGCCACGTGTCTTCGTTGAGCAGAGTACTACACTTCTGTCCGTATGAAATGGGTTGAACAGCGTGTCCTCGTAGGCATTTTGCGTGTTTGCTGCTCTTCAACAGCAGGAAGTATGTGCACAATTTATTGGTAGGGTGGTTCACAGGGAGATGCTAAGACACGGCTACAATGTCATCTTACTAAATATTTGCTGCTATCATGTAAAACCTTCCCCTCCAAGTTGACGTACCGTCAACGTCAACAGATGCCGAGCGACACGTGAAAGAAAATGTATGAAAATGTGCTTCGACAGCATCTTTAGGTTACTGAAGTCACACACATACACACACAACGTATAAAACCATATGTATCTGCATCTCCGGGTGGCAAAAGATTACATGACGAGTGAACTGCAGTAAAAACTGCGGACATTCCAGATTTTGTCACGCAGACGTGTGCCGTAGCCACCTGGATAGTTGAATAACCTCAAGTTACTTACTTGAGTTCTGATCCTAAGAGCGGTACACATATATATACATACATCTCCTGTATCAAGCTGCGGCTGCCAAGTCCCACCACTACGGAGGTCGAAGAATGGACTCGTTTGTACGCATATGTAAGATCGAAGCAGTCGATTGTAGTGGCGTCCAGTGAAATTCAGGTTCGCGGTTCATGCGCCACATAGAGAGAACAGGCATATGCTCTGAGACGCCGTCTAGCAGTGTAGCATGTTTTACAAGGTAGCATGTAGAGGCGAGGGCGGAGATCCATTAGCTCTTCTAGATAAATATGGACTACATATCTATGTACGTACCTGTAATATACCTGGTATGTTATACCTCCTTTAACACTTTTGCATCCGAGTAGATCTATGTATCGTATAGGTGTGCGCGCGTTGCTGCTGGGAGAATTGATCTATCGTTCGTTTTTACAGCTTGTCAAGATGCTTGTCTCGGAGCTGGCGTGGCATCTCTGACCAAGGACACTTGTCCATGGAAATCAGCTCAGCTTCACACAGAACGGGAACGTCTCCGCTCAACGGTGTCTGGGCTGTATGCCTGAACAGTTGTAGTACACAATGAAATATGCGCCCGCTGACGACGGCCACGTGGTCGAAACTGCAGCATTCTGCTACAGTCAGTTACGAGCTACACTTTTCTCCTAAAAAATTGCTCTTCTATAGTGGCGGGGGGTAGGATATGGCTACAGCGCATCTACTGTTGTGTGCGATGGGAAACCGTTGATCAACGAATTGCTTATGAAGTGTGATTCATTCACATTTATACTGCACGCAATCTGCGAACATCCGCCTCACCAGGAGGTTTCTACGCCTTTCACTCGTTGAGAAAAGGCGTCGAGTGCTACGTGTGCTGCTTGCGTTTCTGCTCAGTTCCACACCCGTCGCCGGTGCGTGAGTACGTACTTTCAAGAAGACTGTACGTAAATGAAAATCCAGTACGTTCAAATACAATCACATCACAGTAAACATGCAGGATATGTCTGGTCATGAGCTAAGGGAGGGACACGCAAGTGCCGGCACTTCCACGTGTATGAATTCTTCACACGGAGCACACACGACCTGTGACACGGAGCTCACACGACTTGTCAAGTGCTAAGCAAGTACTCGTATTTCACTGAAACGGCCCTGCGTCTCCACAAATAGACCATTGCTCGTAGATGGACGCTCTGCCGATGCGCAAAGAAAGCATTCGCTTCCACGGAGTCTCATTCTGAATAGTAAACACGTCCTTAACTCCGAGGCGCATCCACGCCAACGGTCACGTTGTCAAATATTCCAATGTCCTCACTTCGGCGTAAAGTTATATGGGCGAACAGTGCGTATTGATTACCTACACGTGGCCGAATGTGTGTACGCCTGCGTGCCAGCACTCACGCCCCCGTGGATGCCGATACTGTCACTGTGCGTTGTAAAAGCCTGCTAGTGGCAAACTGTAGCTTTGGGGAGCTCGGCTTCCTGGCTGAGTATTTGTAAGACAGAGTGCTTTGCCGACATCGGTCCAGGCGTCTGATATTCCTAATTTCTGTCCGCATACACTGGAAGAGGTTGGCACGACAAATCTTCGCGCATCGACAATTAAGAGTTATTTACACGCAGGACACACGCGCAGCTGCACTTCACGTAGTCGCAAAGTTCTGAAAAATTTCCTACAATCGTTTGTGTGTACACTTCCAGTAAACCTACTCCTTGCCTGAACGACGCTTTCGTGCTCCCCGGTGTCGCTGCTAGGGAAGTGTCTGGGCTTGCGAGTATCGCGAAAGTATTATCTGCAATTAGGACACGCTTGCATAACATCACCCATGCGTATACACATATTATACTCAAGGGTACACATGAAAACTCTACCGCAGGCAGCTTGTTTCGCGGATTACCTACTGCCTTAGACCGCTGCACTTGAGGAGGAAATAAAGCCCACCTGCTACGCGAAAACTTTTCCTCGCGGAATCTGTTACTCATAATTCGCTACGTGTAACATGCTTCGCAGTCGTAATCGAAAAATGCCGTACTGCTGACTATGCTGTTTAGCACACATTTCGACCAAAATGTGAAGAAGTCAGTATTTACTGACAGCATGCTGAAACGTTGTGGAACCCTGAGGGCATGTCCTTTGTGTTTGTGGCTCACACCGCACAACAACGCAATAACACAGACACAATCAAGTGGGAAGATCTAGGGAAGCCGACCCTTGGGATCAACGGCTTAAGTCTCTTTACGCATCTGAGTTTTCTTTTTCTCGATCAGCTTACTGAACTGAAATACCGGTTCTACAGCCTATACATAGGATTTCCAGGTAAACGGTCAACAGTTACGCTTTTCCCTCAGAATCACCTTTCCCACACGGCCTGCAAAACGTCTACCTCTTTTACCCCTGGACCGTCCTCAGAAATTCACTGTGCCAGGGATAGCATAAGACAGGTACACTCCCACTGACTATCCAGTCAACACACTCAAATGACGCAGAAGGCGATCTGTCCCGCGGCAACCCTGTACGAATCAATGTACGCGGGGGAAAAAACCGACACACAGTTTATATGTGTGTATACATACAAATTTAATGATATATACACCCTCCTTCGTTGTTTCTGCGCTCTCGTTTCCAATTTTTAGGGCGGGAAACAAGAACACCACATCCCCTTTCGTTTGACAAATGGACTTGAATTTGCACTTTTTTGAGAAACATGATATACGTGCAGCAGAGGCTCTACAGATATTTAGCCGCTATCACCTATCAACGCATAGGTTTCTTTTTTCAAGGTCGCGTCTGCTGCTGCTTCTGGGATGCGAACTCCCTGTCAAATTTCGAAGAAGTGAAACAAACGCGCTCTAAAACCAGTGAAGTCGACGAAACCGCTCACGATCTGTCGTCACGCCTGAAGTTGTATGTTCCCAGAAATAGACGTACAACCGGCTATTTGCCTGTTTTGCCGTGGCTTTCGTCTAGAGTATACGAATGGAAGTGGTTAAAGTGGGTAACATTTGCTTCTAGGAGAGGTGACCAGCACGACTGTGAAAACACTGACGACGCACTCTGCCTTCGCGCCCTCCCCGCCTGCATTCAACTTTTATACCCGCGCGCGCTGAACTTCAGCCGCCTACACCTGTATGCCTATAGCGCTACCCACGTGCTTTCTCTGAATATGCTGGTACGAAGCTTTCCTCCCTCTCCCTTCCTTAGACCAATCCTATCTGTTCGTTTTTCTCAGTCGGAAGGACGTGCGGGAGGACGGGTCAAAGAGCACGCATTAGCTCCGTGTAAACCATTTCCCCTAGGTATGTATCACACGTAGTCGTGCGATTTATCCTGCAAATTTATCTTGCTGTGCTGTCGCGTTAAAATACGCGGTGGGCCACGAACACCCAAACAGCACGACTGTGGGCAGCATGGCACACTTTATTAAAAAAGTATTATCTACGAGGATGGACACCTCTGTAAAAAGTGAGAAAACTTTTCAATTTGTGTTCCTGCGAAAACACCCACACAACCTAAACGGAGTAATAAGCTTTCTGCCTTGCGCAGCCCCTCGCCTCCAGAATTGCTCGACGCCGACCACAAAAAAGACAGACGTCGTCGCAGTACCAAAACCCAGATACCGACCGTGTGCCGCTGCCCCGCTGCCGCATATAATACATCCGACTCCTCCTCTTCGACTAACGCGAAGGACTCAACCGTATGTACAAGAGGAGAACCACAGTTTTTCCTAAATTCGACTTCACTTGGACAACTTGCCGTGCTGCGGTATAACGGTGCAACTAGGATAGGCATTCCTTCCAGCAACCACGGTGCAACTGCTAAACACTTTACAGGATGAGGCTTCACGTAATCAAAGCTCCGCGTCACAAATAATACCATATCTTGCGTTATAGGTCACACGCAGGACAAATATACTCCCCCCGTCCTCTGCAAAAGGGGGAAATCCAGCCCCAGACTCACGGGCAAGCCAGATTTTCTGGGCTACACTACCAGAGCTGTGTGTCACCCCGGGTGTTTTGCATCGTCCATAAAACGCCGCTTTCAGTCTGCGAAAGCACCGTTGTCTCCACAATACGGCGCGCCACTTCGTTCGTTGCTCAGCTCGACTACGAAATACAACTGTGCGCAAATAGTTGTACTTCTCGTATTAATGCTGTTGCCTGCAGTCGGCAACACCACCGAGCAGCCATTTCTCTACTCTGTGTCGAGTGCACAACCGGCGTTTATGCACTTGTAACCGTTACCAAAGTAATTTTTGTACTTTAACTGGACCGCTCTCTACTGTCGCCCATCTTGTGTCTACGCCTGCGACATCATGGCAGCTCTGTGCAACCAATGTGTTCAGCACGGAGCTCTCCAGTTCGCAGCCGGCGCGGTGAAAGGCCTTGACCATCCAAGATATACTTCACCAAAGTTTCCCAGGTACCGCTGTTCTCTTCGCTCTGTTCGTAGCACACGAGGGTGCAGACGGCAATTATTATCACTTTCGGCAGAAGCTCGTAAATTAATTTTCCAATTCGAAAGTTTACTCAGCCGTTGCAACGGGAAAGACTTCTTCCTTTATACCACGCTGTTTTAACTGAGCTCCTTCCCCTGACACTGTTCTCTCCTGTATGTCCAAAATTGTGCAGCTCTAGCACAGCGATGTTTTCTTCAGAGGCCTTGTAGCTCGCCTGCGTGCAGCACCTTCCCCTACAGTCATGGGACTCCTCTCGTGTACTGCGCTGTCTATGTAGTCATCTTGCGTGTACGGCAGCTGCATTTACGTCTCTGTCGGCGCTGCCTCGTCACTTCGTAGAAGTCGCAAAGTAGCCGTTTCAGTTTTCGAGACCGAGCGCATTCATCATTCGTTCGATTAGTACAACCGCATTCATCATCGCCACTGACGACTGCAGAGTGCCGTTCTCATTGTTATCAAGATTATTTGCAGGTTCACACGTCGATGATGCTAGTGACAGCTCTGCTGCAGCGGCGGCGTGACTGGTGCCGCCGGGCTGCTGGTGTCGTTCCTCCTCACAGAGCCTTTCCTGCCTGTCGACTGGGTGGCTTGGTCGCACGCTGTTGCTTCTGCCAATCGGCACCACCCTTCCGCCTGCACGCGCGTGCTGCAGCTGCGGCAGCGGGTGCTGGTTTTCTTCTCCGCCTTCTTGCGTGGGCAGCACTGCTTCAGGTCTTGGCCTGGTAACTGCTGTGTTGTTGTCCCCACCCGCAGCAACAGCGACGTCCACACGTGCTTCCCCTCCCCTCGCGTCTCCTGATTGCTGCAGCAAGCGGAGAGATTCTCCTGTCAGAGGTGCAGGTGATTGTTGCGGGCCGAAATCCATCTGACGCTGGTGGTGCAGTCCCAGAAAACGGCTACCCACCCGTTTTTGTTGCTGCTCATTCACCTGCTGCGGGTGTCCCAAATCTTGTTGCTGTTGCCGATAAAATTGCTGCATCTGACGAGCGTCAAAAAGCGGATCCGGCAAGGTCCGGAATGCAGAAAAATGCATGTCGTTCTCCGTCAAGGGACCTCCATCAGGGAGGGTGTCCCTACTGCCTGTGTCTCCAGCTTCACCTGCTTGATCCGACGACGAATTGCTATGCAGCAGCTCCCTTGTCTCCTCTCTGTTCAAAACATTCACCTGCGGACCCATGTCTGCGCATTCCTGCAGCTTGCGTGGATGCAAAAGTTCCTGAGTTGGTGCTTCCTCCCCGGCATGACTGCTGCTGTTGCTGTCGCATTTGCTCCTGCTGCTGTTTGAAGTCAGGTTGTGGCTGGTGCTGCTGCTGCTGTACAGACCCAGGCTGTCGTCGCTGCTGCGCCTGCTGTTCAATGTCCTGCGGTTGGTGCTGCTGCTGACCTCCCCGCCGCACGGAAAAGCGTAATCCACATAGCTCCCCCTCGGATGCAGTTGTTGGACTAGATCATCTTTACCCTTGGCAGTGCCGCTGCTGCTTCTGTTGCATGGATTCACGTGTATGCTGCCCGTCTCCCCGCGGGTGCCGTTGCTGCCGTTGTAGACACAGCTGGTAATGCTGGTTTTGCTGATGCTGCTTCTGGGTAGTGCCCTGTATGAATCAATCAGAAATGGAGCTGCGGCACCCTCCTTACGCTGCTGCTGCTGCTGGACACTCGATCTCTCAGTCTCTCTCAGCAGCATGTCAGTCTGAGAGGCCGAATCCTCTGCAGCAGATCTTGCAGCAAGCGTCTCTGTCGACAGCAGCTCACTGAAAAAGTAGCGGTTCGCTTGCTGCTGTTGAAGTTGCTGCTGCGGCTGTTGCTGCTGTTGTAGGTGTTGCTGCGACCGCTGGCGCTCCTGGTATGTGTGCTGCTGCTGCTGCTGCGGGTACGGGAGCTCCTGCTGCACCCGTCTTTGTGTGTCTCCACCTCTGATGAAGCCGCTGGTCGCTCTGCTAGTCCCTCTGCTATCCTGGTACTCCTTTTTCCATTCTCTTGGTTTGCTGCGAGCAGCGCCTTCTCTCTCTTCCGCTGGTAGTCTATCCAGCAGCATGCTGCTGTTGGGCAGCAGCATAAGTCGACAGTCCATATAATCATCGGAGGCTGCTGCTGTCGAGGCGCTGTACGACCACGCCGGAGAAGCTCCGGTTACCGCTGCTGCACCTCCGCCTATAGGTAGCAGCTCTTCATCATGATTTGCGAAAGGCACGCGCTGCACTACAGTTCCCCTTTCAACGTACACCCCACCAGCGGGCACGGGAGACGACGGCAGCGAAGAGGATGAAGCGCCTTTAAGACTCGAGCACATATTGAAAGGCGAGTTAGGCAGGAGGCTGCGCACTGACTCCGCTGAGATGCGTACATTCTCTTCGCCACGCGCTGCTGGTATCCGCTCCTGCAGGGGCTCAGCTGCACCACGTCCAGCGCCCGCTTCTGCTTTCCCGCTTGCTGCGCCTCCTATTGTGCTTACGTCGTCTGCTGTGACTGTATGCGTTGCATCTCCGACTAGACAATCACAAGAATTTTCGTTTTCTTCACCAACGGCTGTCCCCCGCGTAGCTGGTGCTCCCCTTTGCTCAGGACGTTTTTTCGCTTGGACAGAGGCCGGACCTCCTCCTCCTCCGTCAGCTGTTGTAGCACGTCTTCTTCCCTCCACTGTGGCCGCTGGGACCGTGCCGCCTGCTGGTGTTGCTGGCGGACTCTCCGCAACAGCAAAGCTCTTCGCACGCCTCCGCCACAAGCCCGACCGTTCGTCACGTGCTTGTTCCCCTGTTGCGGCCTCGCGCATTGCGGTCGCTCCAGGTGTGCTTCCGGTCGCTGGTGCCCCGTCTCCTGCTGCTGCTGCTGCTGCTTCTCTTGCTTCTGGTACTGCTGTTGCATTTCGTGCTTCTGCCGCCGCTTTCCCTGTCTCGGCCGCTGCAAATTCGGCATCCTCGTCGCTGCTGCCAGCTCTCCAACCTTCAGTTCCTCCACCGCTGCCAGCCCTATCTCTACGAGCTGCTGTGGTGTTCGCCGTCCTCCACGCGTCGCTACAGCCAAGCTGTAGCAGCAGATCCTCGTGAATCCCTTCGTCTCCACTGTTCGCAGATTGCTGCAGGGCTCTTGTGTTCGCTGCATTGTCTTCATTCCAGATGTTGCAGAAGTCTTCAGCTCCTGGGGATGCTACGTGAAGGGCTGGTGCTGCTGCTGGGGGTACCCCTGCCATATGGCGTGCTGGTGGGGGGCTAATAACTGCTGCAGCTGAGGGCCCTGTTGCTGTAGAGAACGATGTGGAGAGAGCTTCTGCAGCAGAAACGTGTGGACTGCCCGCACTCGCTAGGCAACGGCTGCTGGTACTGCCATCCAACAGAGCCTGGTGCTGCAACAGTAGCTGCTGCAGCAAGGTGACGCTATCCTCGCTGTCAACATCACCCAGGTTGCTGCTGCGTCGTCCGTTGCTCCCTGACTGCCTTGATGTTTTCACTTCCGAGTTGTCGCTGTATAGCCATTCGTCCTCCCGGTGCTCTGCTGCCGCTGCTTGGCCATCCTTTTCCCTGCTACTTTCGCCTTCCTTCAACCGCTGCGCCCCGAGGAGCTGCAGCGCTTGCGGCGGTCCGGTCTCCTCAGATGCTGCGCTCTGTTCGCTTAGCAGCGGCATCAAAGAGGAAGCAAGCGATGCAGCAACACACGTGTCTGTTGCACTTGCTTGCTGCTGTCCTTCCTCGAATGTACGTGGGAGCACAGGCTGCTGCTGCAGCGGCCGTTCTGCGGCCTGGCTGCCGGCGCTGCTGTCTTCTCCGACGATACGAGCACCCTCTGCTGTTGCATTCAGCGCTGACTCAACAAGGCCCCTTTCAAGGAGCGCTGCCGCTGCATCTGCCGCTCGAACTGCCTCTGGAGGCGCTGCGCCACCTGCCGCCGATGTCCCTACTGCCCCTGCTGCAGCTGCTGCCAGCACCGCTGCTGCGCACCGCACGGTTGCAAGAGGGTCTACTCGCAGACTTGAAGCAGCTCGTGATGCTGCCGCTGCTGGTTGCCCAGTTGCAGCTGCGGCTTCACAGGGAATACGAAATGCTGCGGCGGCTGAAGTAGGATCAGACGGCGATGAAAATGAAAACACAGCTGGTCCCGACTCTACGTCAGCACTTTGAAGAGCGGTACCTGTTGCTGCGGGGGAAGCAAGTACTGATGACGCTAATGTATACAGTGGCAATTTTCCTGCCGTCGGAACTCGCATCGAGGAGGAGGGCTGAGGAGTTGGCTTTCCTTTTTCGTCTTTGTCCCAGCAAGCCCTTACTGCAGCTCGAATCTCTCTCTCCCGTTGCTGCTGCTGTCGCTGTCTCCCCACCTCATCAGGAGAAAGCATGCTGCTTGCGGTTTCTGAATACAGACTCCACAGCAGCGGGTACGAGGAGACGTCGAATGGAAGCGTTTTGCTGCAAAGTCGTTGCTGCTCACCAGCAGGCTTCGCCTGCTGCTGCTGCTGCTCTTCGTCCCTCTTCCCCTGTCGCTGTTGCTGGAACTGCTGCTGCTCGGACTGTTGCTGCCATGGCTGCCGCAAGAGGTGCCCCTGACGCGGTTGCAACTGCAGGGTGGCTTCGAACTCTGCATCTGCTCCTGTGTGCGGGCCTTGGTGGTGCCAGTGCGAAACGTTCACCAGCTGTGAAGCTTTGAGCAGCTGCGAAACCCCACTTTTCGCTCTTCCGCCTCTTCGTTTTCCTTCACAGAAAGCACCGCCTGATGCCCCGACCACTGCCCGCTGTAGCTGCTGCTGCCGCTGCTGACGGCTGGGAGCGCATCGAGCCTGACCTGACATGCCGAGCTGCGAGCTGTTCTCGCCGGCCTCTGTTTTTCGGTGTTCACCGTCTGGTTGCCGTTGCACACTGCCTTGCTGCTGCGGACTGTGCTTCTCAGTTACGCGTTCCCAGTCCTGTTGCTGCCAGCCGGGCCCTCTTTGGTGTTGCTCTTGACGCAGCAGCTGCTCCTCCGTGTGTTTCCTGCCTCCTGATGCAGCGACTTCCCTGTTCAAGAGCAAGGCTGCAGCGGCACTCGGAAGATGAAGAGGAGGCGACGCTTTGCGACGCGGCTGCAACTGGTGCTGCCGCTGCTGCTGCTGTTGCCACACATGCGGCAGGGTAGTCGGCTGCTGCGCTTGTTGCGCTAGCGTCGTATGATACACCCCCCCTGCTGCAGGTGGAGCAGCCGAAGAGGACGAGTTACGGGACGCCAAATCAGGGCTGCCGCTGCTGCAGCACACGGCCAGCGTCTCCCGGGAGAGGTCTTGCCCAAATGGCTCTGGGACGTCGACTCCCTGAGGCCGCGTGCGTGTTTCCTTGCCAGGCGTGAATGGTTCTCCTCCTTCTGCTAGTCCCTTACCCGATGCTGCTGCTGCGCTGCCGCTTTTAATTGTCGTGTCACTCCGTGTGCTAAGTAGCCAGCCTACCTCAGCTGGAACGCTTTTCTGCTGCTGTTGCTGCTCCCGTCGCTGCTCCATGCACTGCTGTTCCTGCGAGGAGACAAGCTGCTGCTGGTGCTGCCGGTGCGTACGGAGCTGCTGCCGGTGCTGCGCCCCCACGCCTTGCGATAGCTGCGAGTTTACAAAGTGGGAAAGAACTTCTCCGGCCTGCTTCACCTCCCCTTTCGTGTCCACTCTCTCTCCGTCGGCAACCGCATCAGCAGCAGCACTTGCGGAAGCAACAGAAAGCGCAGCACCTCTCTCCTTCACTTCGTCCCTGGCACTCGCAGCAGCAACAGCAGCCCACGACTGCTGAATGCACTTCTTGCATGCAGCGGCAACCTCCTCTTTGCTGTGGAACAAGAACTGCCGTCCCTGATTTTGTACGTGTTTCTCTCCCTGGTGGTGCTGTTCGTGCTGTTGCTGTTGCTGCTCGGCAGCACCGGCCGCAAAAGGAGGGTTTCGCCCTTCGGCTGCATTGACGAGCAGATTCTGCAGCCGGTTCACCTCCTCAAGCTGCATCTGCTGCACGGTTGCTACCTCCATTTGGTGCTCTAGCGTATCCCAGGAGTGCGACGGCTGGACACGTTGCTCTACGCGCAGAGGCAATCCGTTTCCAGGCGTTGCACTGGATCCATTTTTCCTCCCGCCTCTTTTGCCGGTCTGCCGGGCGTTTATTACCACATCTGGTTTGCAGCTCCCTGTTGTTAAATCACCCCGAGCCTGCTGCTGGTGTTCCTTCTGTTGCTGTTCCTCCAGCGGTTGCTGGGCGTGCAGCTTCTGCTTTGTCTGGGGGTCCGGCTTCGCGCCCGTCCGTTGTGCAGGCGTCGCAGCAAAGTCGACCTCCGCAGCAGCTGCGGCCCCTGCTATTCGCGTGGCTTGAACCTGCCTCATTTGCTGCTGGACCTGCGGTCCCGAGGAAGCTATGTCGAACACAGCAGGTCTCTGCCGCTCACTTCCTTGTAGGTGCCGCCTTGTGCTGTGTGTTCGGTGTTTTGCCTGCACATCCTGTCCCGGAGGTCCACCATCTCGTTCTCCTGCTGCTGTGCTGCTGCTCCAACAAGCTGGTGCTCCGGCTCCTGCTTCACTAACACACCGCACTGCTGCTGATGCTGTTGCCCTCCTGCTTCCTCCTCCTAATGAAGGCGCTCCTCCTCCTCTGCCTATGCTGCTCCGCTCCTCTGCAATCTCCACTTCGCGTGAGGCTGCCACTGCTCCGCTGGAGCGTGCGCTGCCTTCCTCACCAGCAGTTGCTGTTTTTTTAGTGTAATTCGCAGCTCCTCTTCTTGATCCTGCTGTGGCTGCTTGCGTCTCCGCTGCTGTCGCATTCGTCCACTTGCCATGCGCTGGCGCTGCACCATTCAGTTCACAATCCTCTGTCGCTGCTATTGGCGTTAGGCCGCCACGCCCTGCCGCTGTTTCTCCTCGAAGGTTCCGTTCTGCTGCTGGGGTTGCAACCTCACTAGCCTGACCTCCGCCTACTGCTACAGTTAGCTCAGGAGGGATGGGAAGAATGAGAGATGCGGCATTGTGTTTACCGGCAGCACTTGCTTCGATATAAGCCAGCAGCAATTCTGCAAATTCTCTCTCCTTATCAGGCAGCAAAGGTATTAGTGCGACGAGGTCATCGAGATTGCCTTCCAGCTCGCTGCTGCCGTTGGTGGGCTGCCCCTGCTCCGTGCGTCTATTCGTGGACTGCTGCTGGTGGGTGGCGTTGCTGCCCTGGCCGGTTCGCTGCCGGTCGCTTCTTCTGCTGCTCACATGTTTCACGCGCTGCTGAAGAATGCTGTGGTTGCTTTGCTGGTGCACGCCGCCACTGCCGCTGCTCACACCAACGCAGTGGTTACTGCCACTACTGCCACTACTGCTGCTCGTGTACAGGCTGCCCCTGCTGGTGCTGCTGCATCCCCCGTTGATGCTGCTGCTTGAAGCACTGCCGTCTCTGTGCCGATGGTTGCTGCTGATGCTGTCAAGCGTCAGCGTCGACTCGCTGCTCCTGCCGCTATTTTTTGCTCCTGCGTCTGCCGTGCATGTGCTGCGCCTCTGTCGCTCCATCCCCTTCGAGAAGCTCTGCTCCGCTGGCCCCCCTCCTTCTCTCTCCGCTGGTGTCACTCCAGCAGCATATGCAGCAGAAGCAGCAGCAAAGCAAGACCCACGCTTTTCACCAGTCGCTGCAGCCGCGCGCGCGGTGCCTGCTGCAGTGCCACGTACTCCGCCTGCTCCGCCATTACCTGCAGCACCCTCTCCGACACCCTTTCCGCCTGAAGCTGCCGTGTTGAGCGCAGTACTCCCAGCGGGCAGAGCGGAAGCAGTTGGTGGTGCCGCAGCAAGGCGGCGCCTGAGGCTATCCAGGGCTGCGGCAACAGAAGCGGCTTTGCTGGGAGTGGACGCAGCAGCAACAGCGGCAGCCACGCCGTGTCTTTCTCTGCGAAAATCTCTACAGCCAGCCACTGCAGCAAGCGTTCGAAAGAAAAACAGTTCCCTCATCCCGTGGGCATGATTGCACGTATGTGGATGCATGCATGCACCAGCAATCCAGCTGCGGCACATGTTGGTTTTGTAGAACGCCACGCTGTGCCGTAGCTCCTCGCGGTTGTGCGCAAACAAGCAGCGCTGCCCTGCATACGCACATCGCGCCGAGACAGATGCAAAAGCAAGAAGGTAAAATAAACCACAGAGAAAAGAAAGTGGGGGATCGGCTAAAAATCTAAAAGAAGCAAAAGGGAAAGACGACTCAGCTGAAGGAGAACCCTCAGAAGCCTAAGACGAACAAGAGAATCTGCAGAAGGACAGAGACGGCTACTGCGGAAGGAGAGGGGATGCGCACACGCTGTGGAAATCAAAGCTTCCTTGCCCACTTTTCCTTCAGAGACGTTGAATAAGTGTTTACGCCAGTCTCTTCTCTGCATACCCACACCTATATTCACGGGTGCCGTGTATATAGGTGGGTACCCACGTACAGCTTAATGGAAATACACGTTTCACCAAACACGTATGTATCAAGGCACTACACTTTCCATTTCAACGAAAGTGGACAGACAGTTCCACTCGTGTGCTCCCTCTGACACGCAGGTTCATTGTTGCATATTGCTGTATATTCGAATCTACGCGCGCAGCTCTTTTTGGACATAGATTTTCGATAGGACCCAGTCCCCTTTTCTGTGACGACGTTTCCCTGCCTTTACATGTACTTCTTCGTATCTGTACGTGTGTGCACGACCGCACACGTGGATATACGTGTCCTACTGCATTTGACTGCTGCAGATATGCCCCCTTATGTAACTCGGTGTGAAAGGTTTCGCACACGTGCCCGTTTGCAGAGGTGCTTGTATATATATTTTCTCCAAACGCAATTGTACGCATGCGAATCTCTATGCATATACGTAGAGGCACGTATCCCTAGGTTCAGCTGTCCCCGCGTATATGCGTCGGACCTGTTTCGTTTCAAACGGCAGCACCACGTCCATTAATATGCTTCTAAGTACTTATACGTATGTATTCTATGTGTGCACACAACGTAGTATACCTATGTGTAAGCGCCCATAGATCTACACGTGTGTGTATATATACATATATAATTTCTACGTACGCACTCGCCCGGAAACGTACGCGTTCATGTATATACATAATACACGTATACATACACAGGAATTACACGTATAAACACAAAGTACACTTGTGTATCAACGCCCACGAATATACACGCCCACATACGTGTCTACAGAAGGAAGTACGTCTGTGTGTGTGTATTCCTAGACAAAGACATCTATAATGCATACACTCGCGCCCCAGTGGAAGACCTGGGAATACTATCGCCCCTCACTACGTGGGGTGTGCTGCTCAATTGCCCCTGTCACCTCTTTTGCTGCTGCAGCTCAGTTGCAGCTCGCTTGCTTCGTGTGCTCACAGATCTGCCCAACAGCAGATGATACGGCAAGAATGTAGCAGCAGGGGCAGCGGAACTACCCACACGTCACAGCAGGCTTCGCAACAGCCGGCGCCAGCTCCAGCAGCAAAACATCTGATGCGCTTTCGCGGTTGCAACAGTCGTCCAAACGTCAGAACAGCAGGAGGGCACGCGGGAAAATTGACACTTGTTGCATGTGAAGCAAGGATCACTTATAGTACTTTCGAGCACCAGCACGAACAGCAAGCAGTACTCCTTGTTTCGAGGTGTACTGCCTGGTAGGTATTTGCGACGGTTGGCGTGCGCCTCACGCAGACCACTCGTGCTTCGTCTGTTCCCTCGCAACGCACAAGGACGCAGTCACAGAACGGGGACGACAGCTTGCACAAACCGCGTGACCAGTAGAAGGAATACAGGTGCCCCAGGAGCGGCAACGACACAGGTGCTGCAGCAGCAGCACCACCAATCCGTAGACACAAGCAGCTGCCGTACGCGGTGGAACGCAACCCAGCAGCAGCATTCACTCCTCACCACTGCCGTGTGTTCATCCCATTTATACACTGCTACCACCATGGTGACTACTCGGGGAAACTACTCTTGCACCCTTACTAAGGAGCTCCGATTGTTTCGGAAGTGGGCTCGAGTCGCCGTGCTCACGAAAACATGAAGAGGCGACGGCGGCAACAAGTGCCGTACATCGGCGGCAGGAGCAGACGTGGGCGTAAGCTGTCGCAGCCACAGCAATATACAGCCAAGCAGCGGGGAAACGTACGTTCTGCAGCAGCCGCAGCAGCGCAACGAAAGCACTACAGCACCAGCCTGTGTAAATTCGTACCATTAGGGCAAACAACTCCAGCTTTGATACTGGCACAGATCTTCGTCTTGTCGAGGCGGGGAGGCGGTCGCAACTCTCGGCGGCTGTGCGCGAAGTTGCACTGCTCATCCAGTCGGCACCGGCCCCGCACTGCATGCGGGCAGAGCTGCGTTTTATAAAACACGGAGCGCCGATCCGCAAGGATTGTTGAAGTTAATGGAATAGAGAGGGCGTCGTCAGTTCCACTGGCTTCCCTCCTATCCACCGACGGGCTTCTCTCGTCTTTTTCTCGCTGCTCCTCGTCTTGCTCCTCCTCTTCGTTTACTGCTGCTTCTTCTCCCTCTCCGTCAGGCGTCTCACGTTGCCGGCGCTGCTGTGAGTACCCCGGCTGCTGCCCTGTGACGAGCTGCCGTGGCTGCTGACTACGAGGAGGCAGTCGGCCGAACGACAGGGCCTCTCGTCTTTTGCGCTGCTGTTCTGAGGGCTGCTCTTTGTCTGAGAGTTCGTGCGGACCGTTCTCCTCGTGCGGGTGCTGCTTCTGCTGCAGCTGATCTTCCTTCTCCATCTGGAGCTGCAGGACCAGCTCGCGCTGCGCCTCCTCTTCTTGCTGCCTGCGGGTGGGCGCTGCACGCGGCTGCCGCTGCTGCTGCGTTGCTGATCTGGTTGCATGCCCTGTATTCTCCTTGTCGCACGGGGTGGCTCCAGTACCAGCCGTTGCGGTAACAGCAGCAGGTGCCACACGGGCGTGCGCAGGAGCGGAAGCAACAGAAGACACAGAACTGGGGCTCCCCGAAACAAGACCACCAGCACGCAGAGCAGCAGCAACCGCCGGAGCGGCTGCAGTAAAAGGTGGTGAACGTGGACCATCACACGCAGCAGAGGCAGCGGCGAGATAACCTGTTCTTGGGATGACAGCCACCTTTAAAGGACCCGACCGTTCACTCCTCTTTTCTTCCGCTGCTGAGGCAGGAGGAAGAGCAGGAGCCCTTGCCCTGCCCCAACTTTGAATCTGCTGCACCTGTTGGCGTTGCTGCGGGTTCTGCAGCACGTGTCGCAGTGGCACCGTGTCCTTGCCTTTCTGGCTGTCGGCGCTTTCCTGTAACGCGGCTGCAGCCGCAGCAGCGAACGTCCGTCGACCCTCAGCAACAGGCATACGTGGAACAGTGTATGAAGCAGCAGGAGGAGGAACGCTCGTGCGTGCAGCAACCTCACGCACCGGCGGAGCTCCTGCTCCACCAGCAGTCGCAAGTGAGGGGCCACCACCCGCAGATGCACCATGCAGAGATGCGACTGCACCGGCCTCCTCCGAAGGCGCAGCAAGCTCAACCCTCACGAAGGTGTCAAGATCCGCTACAGCCTCTATCCCCATCGCACACGAAACCGTAACTGCCCGGCTACGGCCCGCAGGACCTTCTGCCTGTCTCTGTTCTTCGTGCCGCTGTTGCTGCCGGTGCTGCTTCCCTCCAGCGTTGCTGCCGGCAGCTGCATCAGCATATTCCCCGCGAGCTGCGCGCAGGGTGGAGGTGGTCGCAGCATTCTCGGGTGTTTCTGCGTCTTCCGCTGTGGCTGGACGCTCTCCGTCGGCTGCAGACCTGGCTAGTGCTGCATCTTCTTCGCTGCTGAGCCCTGATGGTAGTTGTGCTACTGCACGGGACAGCCTTCCTTCGGACTCGTCTCCTGTTCCAACGTGCTGTTGCTGCGTCCACTGCGCGCACAACCGTTCACGAGTATCTGCCGCAGCTGATACTGCAGCAGGAGGTGCCTCTTGCGGAGAGGCTGCAGGCTTAACCGTCTTTTCCTGTCTCTCTTGTGGCAGGCCCCCTTGAGCTGGAGCTGCAGTTTCTCGCACTCTTGCCTCTTGCTGCTGTCTCTGTAGTCCCTCGGTTGTCGTTTGAGCTCCACGCCCTTCTTCTGCTGCACTCCCTGGTGCAAGACACGCTGTTACCGCTTTTTCAACGCTGCGTGGATGAGCTGCTGGCAACTCTTCTGTTGGTGGCGACAGTGGCGTTCTCTCTGGCGCTGCTGTCTGTACAGAGGCGTTGCCTACTGCGTCGCCTGTTTCTGTTTCTTTTTCCGTTGCCAAGATCGCTCCCCGTGCAGAAGGCAGCTCGACGTGAAGTTCTTTTGCACTCGTGTCCTTGTTGGTCTGCGATTTCTGCTGATGCTGCTGCAGTTGCTGATCACAGTATTGCTGCTGCTGGCTCGGCTGCTGAGGCTGATGATTCTCACGCTGCTCATGCTGCTGCTGCTGCTGGTCGATGTGTTGCTTCTGTGTCCCCGCTGTAAGGAGTGTCTTACACCAAGGAGCTCTGCGCGGGGCTCTCCCCTTTTTCGGCTCAACGGCGGTACTGCTAAGCACGCAGACGCCACTCTTTGCCGCAGGGTAAGCTCCAACTGAAAAAACTGTTGCTGGCGTTGCAGTAGGCAGTGCCGTCGCCGGCAGAAGGGTTCTCCCTGCCGTACGCGTTCCAGTTGCTGTTGCTGCTGGTCGCGCGGCTGCTGCTGTTGCTGTATATGGGAATACTGCTGCTGCTGACGGAGGTGCTGTGCTTGTTGAAGCTGTTTTTGCCGCTGTCAAGGCGGCTTCTGTTGCTGCTCCATCATCCTCTGCAGCTGGTGTCGCGACTGCTTCTTTCTCTGCTGCACCTACGCCTACTGCTGGTGTTCCAGCTTCTTCTGCTGCAAGCATTTGCGCCGCTCGTGTTGCTGGTGGTGCGGCTGCTGTTGCTACAGGCACGCTTCCAGGTACTATCTCTACGGCCTCTGTGCAGGCAGAATCCTTGCTTCCTGCAGCCTGTACATCTTGTGCGGCAGTAGTCGAGTACGCTTCTTTCCGCGTCCGCAATGCCTCACTGGCAGCAGATCCTGCCGCTCCACCTTCTCCTCCTCCTGCCCCTCCGCCTTTCACACCGAACTGCTTTCTCTCTCCCCACGCCCTGCTGCGACCTGCTGCCAGACTCGGCCAAGTACTACTGGCAGACAAGTCCTCCTCCTTATCCAGCTGCTGTTGCTGTTTCCGCTGCTGTTGCCCCCTCTGCTGCTGATCCTCCTTCTGCTGCATCTTCTGGTGCTTTGCCTGCTGCTGCTGCTTCCCCTGATGTTGGTGGCTCTGCTGGTCAGGCTGCTGCTGCGGGAGGACGGCGCTGTCAGGGACGCACGTACTACGGTTAAGCGTGTACGCGCTAGAGTTTTCTCTGCTGGTCTGTTTGCTGCTGCAGCTGCTCTGTTTGCTGTCGCTGCTGCTGCTTCTCCCGCTGTCATTGGTGCTGCTCTCCCCTTGGCTGCTGCAGCTGTTGCTGCTGCCCGTGGTGCTGCCGCTGTTGCTACAGCTCATGCTGCTGCTTCCGCTAACCATACTGGTGTCAAAGGTGGAAGCAGAAGCACGGAAAAAATCACAGCAGCTCCCCTTCTGCTGCTGTAGAACGGAATCCGGAACAAACTTATTTTTGTTGAAAGGTAAGGTGCTGGTGCTCCTTTCTCGAACCGAGTGGTCACGGCGGCCAATTTTGCCCGCTTCTCCCAGCTAGTACTGCTCCACAAACTAATGTCTGCGAAACGTCACTCTGCTCCTACTGCTTTGTACCGCCACTGCAGTTGACGACGATTCCTTCTGAGGGCTGACAGATGCACCGTCCGCTGTTCACCAAGCAGACGTTCTCTGAGAGATTCGTCGTACCTCTTTCAGTCGTCTTCACTTGATGCAAGACGCCTCAATGTGTTTTGCCAGGCGGCCGATTTTGTCCAAGAATTCCACAGGTATTTTTGCGCGGTTGCACCTCCTCGTGCTCCTCAGGACGCCTACACGTGCGCGCCAGCTACTTACGTATTCAAATGCAAACCTACATACGCGTATATATAAATATATAAATATAGGTAGCGGAGCCTGTACACCCCTGTACAGTTATACATGTATATAAAGAGAGAGGCGAGCTGTGATGCACTGTACCAACTACTTTGGATACAGCGTATTTTCTCACAGACCAGAGGGTCTTCATAAACCACTCTCGTCCCACAAAGCCTGTTACTGCGCCGGCGACAGCGGACTTCTCCTCTATACGTACTTCTCTCTACCGCGGCACTGGACACGATACAGTGTTGAATTCTGTTAGTCTTCTCCTCTCCTCCTGGTGTTTCCCTTCAGCTGGCCAGAAGGTATGCTCGCACGCAATCGAAATTATGTAGCTATCATTCTAATTCCTATATATACATATTCACTCTGATTGGGAAAGCAGAAACGCTCGAACGTGCGAAGGCCTTTTTCTGCCTTCGTAACACGGACTGTGGCTGCTCGCCTCGACAAAAACCTTAATGTTTTTTCATTATGTACCTACACTGTACTAAAAAATACAGCAGAAACGTATACGCAACTCTGAACAGCAGGAACACACGTGGAGCCCCTGTATTTGAATACGCGTAACCGGCAATTTTTGTGTCTACAAATTCCGCTGCTCCCTGCACAGAAGTTGTACACTCGCGCTCCCGTCTTCCCTCGTGTACGTACAACTCAGACGCGACTGAGTTCTCACACACACATTTATTTCTACTACAAAGGCAGAAGCCGTCGACAAGGTGTACATCCTGTCGGTACAAAAGTCCGCGCATACACCACCTGACAAAGACTACTTCTGTATTCCCGAGGCGCTGGGTCTAACCCCACCAATACGCCTTCTACGCTGGATGCACAGCCAAACACGGCCGCCTTCCCTACACACTGTGCCTCTCCGGCCCTACACGATCGAAACGAGAGTAAAAAAAGCGTCTTTCCGTGAGCATTCTTCGAGCTCTTTCACATCCCTCGGCTCACAACGTATCCCGTCTCTACCTTGCGAATTAGACGGCAGACTTCAAACAATTTCGTTTTCGACAAAGACACACCGTGGGAAGTCCCTCTCTCTGACCTGTATGCATACACGTGCGCGTGTTACGATCTACCGTCGGGGAAGAACGAAACACGGTGTTCAGGCGTCAAAAAGTCTCCTTCCAGTTTTCCTAAGTACCACATTTCACTGTGCTTGTAACAACAATGCGAATCCCAAAGGCTCCCCTTCGATTGTGGGCAGCCTTACACAGCCACTACTCTCTACAGTATCAGGGTGTTGGGAGTTTTCTCTTGAAACACTGAAACCACCTGCGCTTCCCCTAGCAAGGCATTCCTCAACGCGGTACTCCAGACTGCCGCATTCACTTGTTTCTGCTAGACAGGCATTCCCCAAACCCTCCTCAGCACCTCCATACCTGCGCACGAGCCTTTCTTGCTGCGGCTACGCACTTGCCTTCTTCCTTCTCTGCGGCTGCTGCTGTTCGCCAGTGCCAGTAGTGCTGGTGCAGAAGCGGGAGCAAAATCTCAGAAGGGCTGAGGAGCAACGAAGGACGCTAATGTACAGTAAAATGCACCCACCAACAGAACGTGGACAAACGTCAAAGAATGATGTTCACGTGGACGCCGAACGACGCTTAGGAAAAGTAGCACACGAAAGCCGCCGTACTCCCCTTGGTCGGGACGACGCCTTGGTATTCGGGAGCCCACCGTGCACCACAGGCTTACACACACGAGGGCTTACCGAAGAAGGCACCCCTTCATACGCAGGCAGGTCCTTGGACCTACGACCGTACACATTTCTCTCAAAACAAGCGACTACACACTAACGGCACAGCCACACAGGTGCAATAATATACATATATATATATACATATATATACGTACATACATTTGTGTATACGTATATACTAGTGTATCCGCACGTCTACGCGCATACAGGTAGACACACATTTACGCATGTATAAATACATAAGTTACAAGGAGATACGTATTCAAAAACATAAGACGTTTTTTCATTGTCAGAACCCGCTGCATCACTGTAAATTAGCGGAGTTCACCTTCGGTAGCTAATCCGAGCGCAAATTGCCTGCGGTATAGAAATGTCTTGTAATGCAGCACAGTAGGCAACTTCAAAACCACCATCCGATGCTTGTGTACTTATTCGCCTTACACACATAACGTCTCGTGGGGTATGTAGACACCGTACACATCTATCAAATATGACAAAAACACCAGTGTGCCTCCGAGGTACCAAAGGTCCCAAGGTGTACGTGAACCAACAGTATCACCGGCAAATTGGCCAACGCGCCACTATCAAAGTCACCGCGGGAGCCTGCTGCACTAGTTTCCCTTACACATAACGTCTGTGTGTACACCCCGTATGTATCTATCAAACGTGACAGAAAAATCTGTGCATCTCCTAGGTACTAAATCTCTAAGGTGACTTACGCAAACCACAAGTATAACCTCGCTCGAAAGCAGCGAGCACCGCCTTGCACGACAACTTCGGAACCAAGACGGGAATGACTACAGGTTTCATCTCTCCTCTCACCAACCTAGGAATAATGAAACTGGAAAGGCGTCCGTGAGTCGAACTCTTTGCGCGGTGTACTCACCGTAACAACTCCTGCTTCGGTGAAAGAAAATGTTACACATCTACTTCCGTAAGATCGACACGTGTGCGCTGGGTTCTCTTCCTCACTTCAAATGTCAAAAAGCGCTATAGAACATCCTTTGAGCCCCCGTTGTCTCTCTGCACGGCAGCTTCCCAGATGTGTATGTACATTGCAGTGACGCACTGCGCCAGCACCCGTTCCTTTTATCCTCAACCTGCCTTCGTCGGGAACGGCGGAATGTGTCTACACGTAGACCACTAGGGAACGTAGCTTAATGGCCCTCTTCCGGTGCCCATGTACCGCAGAAAATAAGTGTGCTACGACCGAAATACACTTCCTGGTATCTACCTTCGTCGACTTGTGTAGATTCTTTTACAAAGAATAAATACTCTTCTGCATTCTGCTACCGTAGTCGCATTTTACAACAACAAAGACAAGAGTCTATGCGTATACAGAATATAATACAAAAACAAAGACACGGGTCTATGCATATACAGAATATAATGGACAACCAGATAGTCCGGAACGACACGCTGCGCGTTTACGTCGGCGGCAGCTTACAGCTCCTGATCCAGGCAGCAATTTGTTACGCCTACGTCCTGCAGAATTCAAATTTTGCAGAAGCAGTTTCCTATCCTACTCTTCACCGCAGGTACGCATAAAACTGTAGCCAGGACGACATGACTTGGCAAGGTCTTCTTAGGTGTCCTTTCAACGCAGGTCTTCCGCGCTTCAAGACAGAAAACGCTTCCTCTGTAGCGTGTTCACCTCGACGTGTGAGACACAGATGAGGTTTTATATTATTTTTCCTCTCTCCTCAACGTCACGGGTTCTGCACTACGTGCACCCAAGGGCGCGTTTTCTTCTCCCCTCACGCAGAGGGTTCTGCAATACGTACAAGCTCTGGCCGTGTATCTATGTATTTACGCATGTATGCATACACATATGAATGCGCGTACAGGCCTATATTGTACGAGTATGTGTAATGATATGTGTCCGCTGATATACACAGATGCGCATCCACCCGTATTACAAGATGTTATACTCCCTTCCTATCCGTTGCGACGCGTAGCAGGTTGGCAACCGAGCTCAGTAACTGTGTGTCTAGTGTCACAAACTCAAAAATACGTCATCTGTCCGTGTCTTGTCTCGTTGAGACCGTTACCTGATATAACTTCTTTCTGCTGAGCAGGCCACACCACCAACGCTTTGGTCACATTTACTTTTAGCCTAGTATACAAGACGGACTAAATTCCTCCCTGCGATGAAAACTCTTTGCACGTAGTTACTCGTAACCAGGTAGTCACATGGATACATACACCTTTGATCTTCCCTCTCACTTGCGACGCCAACTACTTCCTAATGAGTCTTGAAAAGGAACTTCTAATTATCTTTTTCTTTCTCTACGCAGCCAACAATTCTAAATCAAGTACAAAATGACGGCTTCCACGAACGAAGACGTGTGTACGTAGCGTGACCGATGGAGCAACCGAGCAGCCCACAGCTACACGTGCACCACATTAGGCAATGCAAATTCAGTCCACCCCGGTCCCTCCTCACTTTCCGTCCTGTCGCGGCTACAGAGCTGAAAGTTTTTACAAAGTTAAAGCGTTAGACACCTTGCGTATTTCACTTCGCTACTTTTACTGCACGATATTCGAGAACGACCTGGCCCCCACTGTACTGCCACTATTACTTGCCACTCTAAGGAACAAGGAGCAGCTCCTCAGGCAGCAGCAAAAACGTTGGTTTTTCTCGCGCTTGCTACAACAAAGGGGACGGGAATTCTTGCGATTTGCTACGCACTCCAACAGCAAACGTTTTTTCTACCCAGCAGAGGAGATTTGCCTTCAGCAAAAAAGTTCAGCTTTACGTCTTCTGCATCTCTCATCAATCACTCTCGCCGAAGCACAGAAAGAACGCTGCGTGCTACACACTAAAGAACGTAGTTTTTCTTCTGTGACCGGCCACATGCATTAAACCTCTTGAACACTAGATATACCAATCTCTTGTCCCTATTCTAAAAGCGTATGTCCTGCCGTACACGCGCCACCAAGAAAACATCACTCGCGAAACACTGCTCCCGAGAAAAGACGCAATAGTAGGTATATCGTGTGGAGCCCCTGTGCGTACAAAACCAAAAAGGAGAGGTCTGTTGTCTTCCCCTCAACGAAGTATACGCGTCAAACATCACACACTCGTATCTGCAGCCCCCTTCGCACAAGACAATCGGTCTGCGCTGAGGCAACAGGAGCTTCCGCGGAAGACGGACAACGGCGATTCTCCTGCACTCTACGAATCATCATTCATGCCCTTTTCTTATTCCCTCTACATCAATGTTTCTCAGTCCCAACTTCCGCCCGCAGCAAACAACAGTTCATCTCTTTTCCTCTCCACGTAGGTGTGAGTACCCAGGTAAGCAGTAGCTACACACGTACCTATATAATTAGATATATATATATATATACATATGTACGCTAGTGCAGAGAGATGCAGAAAACCTAAATAAGTGTTTACTTGTGCACGTATATATGTACAGTACTACGCAGGCAGGGCAACGTATATACGTATACAGATGTATACGTACACAGATCCTACAGACAACGACACGTGCACACGTAATGTAATATGTGCACGTACTCTACGCAGCTGGGGACGAACGTACAAACGACGTATGTACGGGTAGGGAATCAACAGCCGTACGTGCCGAAAATGATCGATCCAGATCACCAGCGAAGCAATTTGTTCATGAAGTGGAACTGAAGCGCGAGATCCGCCCAACGGCAACTGATCCAGAAGCGTTTCCCTGAGCGCCGACCGCGCGCTTCCCCTGTGTGTCGAAAATCTTTTTCAAAATACGCATAGCTCGCACATCTCTACACATACGTTTGCGTCCTACGCCCACTAGTATCTCCACCCATATGCAAAAACACCTAAGCACACTCGGATCTACTAGTATACACAATCGCGTCCAGACGTACGTACACAAACGTCTACGGTTTCTCTTGCATCGGCACTTATTTTCACCCCTTCAAGTTCACGCAGCATTCTTCCTATATCTCCCCATAGCCAACTACATAGTTGTGTACGATACGGTGTACATCAATACAGGGGTATCTGTCAATATACGCTGCTTGCTCCCACCACCGTCGGAAAGGCCACAGATCACAGAAGTGGCCTGCAGGCAGTCGCCTGCACCGAAAGAACAGGAAGCCACTTTCACTAACTGAGTCGAAAGGACGCAGGATTGGTCTGTGGGTACTGAAGAAATGAGGAAGAAGAGTCCTCTGGAAAGAGTAGGATATGGGGATAGGGAAAGGCATTCACGCAAGAGGACAACGTCAAGAATCAGAGAAACTTGCACAGACAAGCGTAAAGAAAAAATATACCCGGTCAAAGGAATACCAGAAGTGAGAGCAGGCGGACGGCGGATCGCGTAGTAAATGAACGAAGGAAACGAAGATGGCCGCCTGTTCACGATCAGTGGAGACACAATGAAGGGGTGAACAGGAGGTGACGGAACTGCGGGGCACCACTTCGACAGAACCGAAAACGTAAGGCAGCCAGGTGATCACAACAGCTTCCACGCCCACGAGCGAACAGGGGAGAGCAAAGAAGGGGGAGCGATGGAGAGGGTGAGGCATATAAGCGAGATGACAAGAACGAAAGAGATAAGAAAAAGTAAATTGGTCCCCGAGTCGAATACAGGTAGTAAGAATATTTTATGTAGTATCTAGCCTCGTTTTGCCCAGAAAACACGAACATAAACCGGTGCTGCAGTGGGATCGCAGACACCACTACAAAGATCCTTGATGTGTCCACTTTATGCGTCCACAAAGAATCACTCCACACGCATCCACGTGAACACGTGTACAGCCGTATTTGTAATTATAAGCACTCAAGGCATGCACACGTATATGTATATATGTGTATATATATACATATATATATATATATGTACGTACGGATTACACCGGTATATACACAAGCACACATACATGTATATATACACACTAACAATCATCCCGATGGAGGATACCTAGACACATACTCTAGCGTACGTCTCTGTATGCAAATCGCGTACATGCCAGCAGACATCAAGTGTACTGCTCGAGAACGGGCTTGGTACCTGCAGAGGAAAAAAGAGTTTCCCACAGGTCTTCCCCAACAGCTATATCAGAAGGCATGTGGCCATCCATCCAAACGTAAACGCCCAGGTGCACGCACACACACGTACGTCCATACGCACTTGTGCACATACATATAAATATATATATATATACATATACGTATGTATACACGTGCGTTGAGCAGTGGCAGACGTGGTGGTAAGCACAGATCTGCACACACGCACCACCACGGAAAAAGATACGCTAATGATCAACTAAACTGTAGTCGTAAACATCCGCCCACCTTCATGAACAGATATATGAATATCTAGCCGTGTGTACATATATGTATATATTTGCGCTAAACAACTAGTAGACAGGTCATACATATATTGGCAAACATGTACACCTGCAGCGGTTTTATCTCTTCCTGCCTGTACGCGCTCTTGTATCTTTCAACGCGACTGCGAGCCACAAGTGCCGCTTCCGTCTATACACGTCTACATCTGCTCTCCACGCAGATCCGCCTTTCAATTCTTTACTAATGCGGTTGATGACATTGGCATTAAATCCTTTCTGTGACACACCTTCTGTTCCCCTTTACGTATATCATTTTGTAGCTTCCTTCGTTCCAAATTGTGCAGCGGTCTTCTCACGAAAACGGCCGCTTCGGAGTGTGTATATTCTATTCCTCTCTGCTGTCAGCACCCGAAGATCCGCAGTAGAGACACCGAAGTACAATGAAAGCAGGGGATATCGGACACGAAGAGGGGCACAAAAATGTCAGTGTGCGGCGGACATTGCCCACATGGATACATCTCCTTCTCTCCACGCGTATTTTATACATACGCATACCTTTACGAATATATATATATATATATTTGTGCGAGCTCCTATTCTACCTGTTCAAATCTATGTATGCACTTGCAAGAGAGACGCCTTCGTGCGTGCGGAGTTACTATCCCGGATTTTCTGAAGAAATATACATACGATCCTACGTATGTATACGTCGGTAATGGTGCAAAGTCATTGTAAGAACGCAGCTACCGTCGCTGCGTGTACAGTTCTTATTCGTACACTGCTGTTCACACAGCTACGTATTCCTCGTCTGCCCCTGTAGGACGCCTTGTTTACTTCCTTGACCAGCAGAAGCTGCACGTTGTGAGACACCTACGAACTCCCTAAAGCCTTTGTAAGATAAAAAATCCATCCCATCAAAGAGAGATAGGAAATGGAGGCCTCGCTCTACGAGTGTACCGCAGTCGTGATACTCCTGGCACCGCGACAGACAACTGCGAAATACAGTCAGAGGCAGAAGCAAATGCGATGTCGCAGCTCTCCTGAACAAAGCACCGTCAAGAGATTCCCCTGCTACCAGGCCCGCGGACGTGTATGCGTATATGTTCACACATAGGTACGTCCAGATGCACATTTACACCAACCTTACCGGAGACGACACGAGCACATGCGTACGGTCCCAGTGCGCCCGCGTTCTCAGATGGATACGTGGAGCACGTACATTTCACGAAATCACATCCAAAATCTCTGTGGGTCTCCTGTTCCCTTGTATGTACGTCTCTCTACCTTTCAGACGTATACATACATTTATATTGTGGGTTGCTCTGGCTTTGTTCATAAACACTTTACCCCCTTCTACTGTCAGCGCTACTCAAGTTACTAAAACATAAGCGAATATTGCTAGGCTTTTCCCTAACAATTTCGCGCGAAACAAACACACGCCTGGTGTTCACTGCCAGATTTTCGGATTCAAAATTGGACTACTGTCACTGTCTATTCATTTTATGTTCTTGTACCAGAGTACAGAGTCGCAACTAGCTCGGAATTACCATGTACACGGTAGATGCGTGTGCGCAGCCCCAAAGATGGTGATAAGCACTTTCTACACGAAGGCAATAAACAGATACACATTTACTCAATTTGTGCGTGGGTACTCAAGTACGGAGTAGAGACGCATGTGACGCTATTAACAAATACACAGAACCCCTCGCGAAGAAGCGCCACGTAGGTCAACACATCGGCAAATTCCTCACTGAAATGTACTGAAATCAAGGGCGCGCTGTACCACTGTGTATGTTGGTACGCGTGTATACGTGAAGTCAGATGCATATCCACATTATGTCTTCCCCCACACAACATCCCTAACCACTCGACGCTGGCTGCTTGACAGGAAGAAACTTTTCCTGCGGGACTGTTTACAGGAGCTTTCACGCATTCGCACAACGTCCACGGCCGGACAGTGGACGGTGCAAAGACGAAGCCGCTGCCACTAGAGTAGCCGTTCCAAACTGGTAGGTGGTGGCTTGTGTAGACAAGACATGCTGTCAGGTTGCCTAAGCTAATTTTCACCGTTCCAACCACACCAGCCGCAGAGCAGTCACGCCCACAGAACAAAACACATCAGTCACAGCAGTGCCCACGTGCTTGATACACCTGTCCTTCCACCGAGGCAAGAGACATGGAGGTGGACGGAGCTTCCCGCTTGATCGCCTTCCACGTCCGCTGTGCCACACAGTGATGGGTGTTCGACAGCCTCTGGTCAGGTGTCGTTGTGCTGTCGCAGCAGCACCCGCAAGTAGTGCCGGCGGGATTCAAACCCCCCCACGTCGGCAGCAGCAGCTTCGGGTGTTTAGACACCGGCTGGCTGCGACGCGCCCTATCTGCGACGCAGCAGACGCGCCCTGCTGACGGGAGGTAAACGAAGACAAATCGCCGCACCGGGTCGCAACTCGACCCACGTGTCCACACACAGCCGAAAAAGATCTTCCCTGTCCCGACTGCGTTGGATGAACACGCGCCACGAAAAACGATTGGGAGAACACTGCGGCGGCTGCAACGGGTGTTCTCCTCGCTGCGGCACCGGAGCAAGTGCGGCGGCAGCAGCAACGAAAGCAGCAGACACACGGAAGAAAAAATTCACTACATAGCTGCCGTACTGAAAACACCACCAAGAGCTGCTATCTGCGTTGCCAGCGCCGAACAGGCGTCGAGGTTTCAGCATCGCCGCAGTACGACGCCTGAAGCTCTCAAATATATGAGGTCATCCGAAATGTTGCTGACTACCGTCTACGCGTGCCCGCGCGAGCTGCAATGCGGAGGAGATCTGGCTTGCCGCTGCGGGTTTTTCTCAGGCCCCTTTCACAGCAGCGGCCGCAGCTGCAGCAGGGAGCGGGCCTCGACGCGGACCCAGCGGGTGCTGCTAGCCACCTCGTGCTCGTCGGACTGGAAGGAACGATTCCCTTGCGGACCTACCACAGCAGCTGTCCCTGCTTCCTGTGCTGCTGTCCATCCTGCACATGGTACGGGTACAACCAGCTACCCTGCTGTTGATACTTTCGATTCTTCTTTGTGTTGCTTCTCATCCAGACTGCCACTCAACAGCTCCAAAATAGACAAAATTGTTGGCGCAATCTGTGTTGCTGGGCTACGCCACGCGGCGGACACGTCGTACGGGCATCATTTGAAATAGAGAGAAAAAATTTATCAAGTACAGTATAGATCTCATCTGTGCATCTAACCCACCGCCCCGTGTAGTACCATGCGAGGCAATCAGGACATCAGCAAAAACAAAAGCAGCAGCCCTGCTTACGACACTGGTACTGGTGCTGGCACCAGAACTGCTGCTGCGTAGACCAGCACTATCCTATACAGTGGTGTACGGTACGGGTACTGCTGTATCTGGGCTGTGAGGGTGCTGGCTAGTTGCAACCCGTCCTCGACCAAACAACACCCCAACTACTGCTGCTGACGCTGTTGCGGTCTGCGTAAGAATCGTTAACCGTGCTGGTACCACTTTTCACGTCCACGTGAAAAGTCAAGGTATGACCCATTGGCTGTATTATGCGCACATGCCCTCACAAAATGCATAAATGGAGGACAACGAATAAAAAGAGAACGCGAAATAAAGATTCTGGACGCATCACCCGACCCCTGGACGTCCGATCATCACGGACCAGCTCCCTACAAGCTGTACATGATACCCGTTACCATCCCTACTCGTCCCTGCTGCCCTGGGTGCCGGCCCCTGCAGCTGCTCCTGTGCTGCAGCCCTTTTTCCTGCCGCTGGCGCTGCCGCCACTTTTGCGCTTCCTGCCCGCGCTGTTGTGGAACAACCACGTAGCTGTCATTATCTGGGCTACCGTCGCCGCGCACCCTTCCGGTGGTAGTGCTGGTCCAGGTCCACCTCTGCACCACAGAGCTGCAGAGCCCCAGCCGGAGGTAGCCGTGCCAGCGTTAGCAGTGGGACAGCCGCAGCTGCAGCAGAACAGACAGACACCGTCGGCGGGAGTACGCACGGTCTGCACCCGAGAGGACATGCCGCCCGCGCGTACCCCGGTGCCGAAGAGCAGGACCACCAGGATCACACTGAACTGTTGCAGCTGGTTCAACACCCCAGGTCGTGGCAGCTGCGCCTCTTGCAACTTTCCTGGTGTGCTCGATTTACGACCTCTTCCTTACGGTCACAGAAAGAGACACGCGGCGCACGTACATTAGCAAGTCCTTCAGCCGTAGGCGGTACACCGCAAGCGTCTCCCCGGTACAAGCGGGAACCGGGCGTTCTGACAGGCTAACAGGAAACCGAACAACCTCGTCAGCAGCAAAATCTACGGCACCACTCACTATGGAACTGGCCACACGTAACTGTCAGTATCGGCGGCAGCAGGCGTAGAAGATTTTTTGTGCAGTGTGTGGGCACGCACGGCTTCGTAGATGTGAACCCCGTATTAGGCGATTCGCTGCGGTCACGTAGCGAATGAGCGGCGGAGCTTGCGTCGCGGCGCGTGGACGTCCGTGTCCACCCCCCATGATGTGTCCTTTCAACGCAATTGTGGCTCAGACCACAATTACCTACGTGCAGGCTACATTCCTCTGCTGCTGTGTATGGTGCTACATTACTCGTGGACTACTGCAGCTGCATGTAGCGTTTTTTGTGTATATGCCTTAGCAGCAGCGGTACTACACGAAAGCGCAGTGGCCTGAGTGCACTGGCAGGCGGCGACACGGACCACGAAGCTAGCGCTATAATCGGCGGCTGCAGGTAGCAACCAGACAGAAACTGTGCTGCCGGCGGTGAAGCGTACTGGTGGCGTCTCTGGTAGAATATCTTTGCGTTTACACTGCCTTCCCTTTTTGAAGACTCTTCTGCAGGTGTGGCGGTTCACCACACCGAGCAGCGGTAGCCCAAGCAACACCACAAGGCGGGAAAAGCGTCGGCAGCAGCTGCAACATGGCGACAACCGACGCTGGAATTGGCGTACACATCTCGATCAGCTCGCGGTGGGCCTTCACAGTGCCGCAGCGGGGCCGGATACCGACGAAGGCGAAGAGTTCCACTGTTATGAAAAATTGAGGGATGCTTTGGGACTTACTGGATGTAGCACTACTAAAATATCCCTCACAAGCACCAGCCGCAGAAAGAGCCGCTCGTCGCCGGTCAGAAATGTAAAGCAACACTAAGCAGTCAACGCCGAACCAGTTTTCCGCCGTCCTTGTCGGCACGCCCCGTGCAGGTGCACTTGCCTTGAAGCTTCCACCGCGACACCAGAGTATCAACGTTTACAGACATCGGTCCGCTTTGGCAACTTGCAGTCAGCCACAGCAGGCCTCAAATGTGTTCCGTAATCAGATTGTTTCAATTGCCTGCTTGATTTTACCCAATGTGCGAAGCCACCCTATCTGTCTTCATATTGAGTGTACTCACGACGTGAGTACTTCATGGTCGCGAGGTAATACTGAGTGGTTACCTCGGTTTACGATATCTTAAGGATTCCCGACCTTATACAGATGCAAAATGGTGTACGCTTGCCACACAAGTTCGCTGCAAAGGATACACGGCAGCTTTTTAGACCTCGAGAAGATTCGTATAAATACGGCCAGAGCACACCTGGCAAGGACACATGTATTTTGTGCTGTCTACGTACACACACGCAGTAAATGTA
The DNA here is from genome assembly GCA_000727475.1 of Sarcocystis neurona. NCBI lineage: Eukaryota > Apicomplexa > Conoidasida > Eucoccidiorida > Sarcocystidae > Sarcocystis > Sarcocystis neurona. The sequence goes on along the minus strand of KL647288.1, from coordinate 8,686,025 downwards.
CCGGCCCAATGTACAGACCTGCTACGATGCGTGTGCGTGGGAGGCCACAGACACCTGCAGGGACACAGCTACTCGTGGGATGGTACACGTCCCCTGACAAGAAAGAGAAAAATTCTGTAGTGTTTTCTCCAGAAAGTGAACGATGTTCGAGAGGTTCTGCAGATATGTGTCATTTAAATGTCGGCGCTGCGACTGACGTGACACGAACTGAACACCTTCTGGGACTGCACTTTGTAGTCCTGTACTTCCCAAGATCAAGAGACACGTTGAAGCTGCGCACACTGTATGGCCTCCTCGCAGGGGCAAAAATACACATACGTACGCGTGTAAATGTAGACAGGAAATCAAAGCACGATCAAGATTCGCAGGACGGTTGGTTACGGCCGCGTGCTCTTCAGGGAAAGGGGACGTCGGAGCGACTGCCGCCTGCATCAGCAGGAGACACGAACCTCTGAGTGGTGCACTGTTTTACGAGGTCAAGCTCCACCTTGTCCTCGTAAGAAAGACTTGCTCAGTGTGGTAGGTACGTCTGGTGCGCATGCACGAGTAACCAGAGGATTCCCTTGTCTGACTTCCGCTGGAGACGCAAACGACGGTTACGGCTAAGCTTCTACGCAAACTTTAGCTGCCTGAGACCTCTCCATCTGGTTAAACGTACTTCGTGACTGCTGCTGCGCATCAAAGCGGGTCCACCTCAATAGGCCTCCCTAGGTGCGCACATGTATCGCCATGGTATCATCCTGCGTACTTGCGTACATTAGTGCACACGGCTGTACGGATAGGTATACCGTCAAAAAACAGGGGAAGCGGCGGAGGGGAAGTACAGAAAAATATCTGCACAAGCGTGCTTGCTACTGAACCATGAGCCGATGGAATACGCGGGGCGCGAAAGCACTTCAATATATGTCAGTTCAAGCCGGTTACGCACTTCTGAGCGATTGGACATGCCCGGTCCGAAAGCAGTTCACTTTACACCAGCGAAAGACCACAGGACGGTGACTGATCGAGGACTGTGTGGCAAAGGCCACTGAAGATGTTCGTCGCCCATCTTTAGCAGCAGACAACGTATGCATAACAGCGACATTGCTGGGCTTCTATCTGTTTTGCTGTCCACGTATCTACGCTGAGATGAATGTTTGCGAACAACGGGGGCGACTCATGCGCCCCCGTTGTAGCAACACACGTACACATTTGTGAAGTGCAGCCAGGGACGGGCGCCCAAACATCCATTGTTTTATCACACATCTGTGAATACAGACCCGTGTACATTTACCACATCTGAAGGGTCAAAATATCTTCGAAAACTCCCTCTCACACACCGGATTTCCAATGCATAATCAAAGAAATGACTCATCACACTCCACCGATCCGTAAAAAGAGTCCACTGAGCCATAATTGTGGATATTACTTATGTTGGGCAGGAGACGCCGTTTCTGGCCGGTGGAACTTCTGTAGAATCGATTTTTTCTCGCAGTGTAGTCAAGAGCAATTAGAGAAGCATGTGTATTACTCTGCTTACATCTGTAGGCATTCGGTCGCAGACGTCTTGGTTGAAGTTGAAAGGACCTTCAACGTGGACGCGCTAACGGAGGCTGCCAAAGATGCCTTGAGACGTGACACATGTAAATCCAGAGCAGTCGTGGAAACGTATAAATGTATTGTTTCCCGTAGCCGGCGCTACGGCGTATTGTCCTTCTTTTACGTGTTTACAGAGGCTCAGCCGTTTCAATTATCTCTTCGAGTGGAAGGGAAACGGCCCTATCGTGAAAATCTACTCACATACACACATAGCCTATACTATGGTGGGGATTGCCACAGTCTTGCTTATTCGTGTTTGAATGGTGACTCTGGCGCCCTTTCTCCGCACCGTTGCGGGGGTTGTCTCTGAGAGATGTCTGGGATTAAGGCTCACACGTCACAGGGAAACCGCGTGGCTGCCAACGAGTCACGCCAAAACAGCATCGGAGTCATCCGACTTGAGATGCCGTCAGGTAGTCGCGTAGAGATGTATGTCTATCTCTGTGTTCATACACCTGTGTACACACGTCCGTACGTGGACATGTCTTGTTGTCTACGGCGTCTCCCTCAGGGCCTACGAGCTACTAGTAGTAGTGTAAGGCGTCTCCTGGAATAGCAGCAGTGGTGCATACGGTTGAACGTTTCGCTGTGCGATGGTCCTGTGCGCTCCAACAAGAACCATAAATGATATTGTGGGACCATTAATCTTCCATTAAAGGATCTCGACGAAGCCATGTACCACTCCGCTGTGCACAACGTGCCCGTGAAGATCTAAACAGTCGAGTATGCGAACAACAGTACATGTGACGTCAGTGATTATGAACCGGGTTTGTGTCTCGTAGAATTGTAGTCAAAGAAAACGTTATTGCACTACTCTAGTGACTTCTCACGCATATCACTCCTGGAAGGGGTGAAGGTTTGTAGAATTTTAGTCAAAGGAAATGTTCTTGGACTACTCTAGTGACTTCTCGCGCAGATCACTCCAGGAAGGGGGAAAGGCGGCAACCGCGAGCGCTGCGTGTAACGCTTGACGCAGTAACAAAGTGAACGTGCGGGCACTGGTTTAATGAACGTTCACGCAAAATTTCTATTGGACTTGCGGGCGGTAACCACGAGTGCTGCGTGTGGCGCTTGTCGCAATATCATACGGCTGACACGGTCGCACATCTTTTGGGCCCATTCCTTGATAATGGAGGAGATCATTCGACAGACTTTACACACGGGTGCTCATACACACGCGTGTGACCTGCAGGGAAACCAGAAAGGAGGATGCGGACTCTCTACCATGCCACATAACCTGACACGCTGGGGAGGTAAAGCCCTTCTTCCCCGCCGGCAGTTGCGAGAAGGCGCTATACCGCACAACAGAGGCAATCTTGCACATGTGTACATGCATGTATACATATAATTAATTTGTGCGCTTTAGAGAGATACATTCAGATACCCACACTTGTACCCATTCGGTATGTATGTGTGTATATATACATATACTTATTTATCGGTATGTATGTGTGTATATATCTATACATATGTACACATACTTATCGGTCCATATTTTAAAAATAGTGCGAGCGAGACGCCGACAGCGGTAACTTTCCACGTGTTATGCAATCCCAAGCACTAGTGGCATTATACGTCGACATCTTCGGCGCCTTTTGCCGGGCCACGACGCCATGCGAACGAACGTCTCGGAGTGAAAAACACCTGCCCGTGAAGCACGTGGTTACCATTGTGGTGCTGCAATCTATCGTCGTCGGGCCACGACACCATGCGAATGAACGTCTCGAAGTGAGAAACGCCTGCCCACGAAGCACGTCGTTATCGCTATGGTGCTGCAATCTATCGTCGTAGGGCCACGACGCCATGCGAATGAACGTCTCGGAGTGAAAAACACCTGCCCATGAAACACGTCGTTACCGCTCTGGTGCTGTAATCTATCAGCAGGAGACGTGGTGGGCAGGAAGTACTCAAAGGCTGTTAGTGCGCACTCTCGTAGCCGTGTTCGTGCACGGCACTTTATTGCGGAAGTAAGGCTCATCATCGACAATTGCACAAACTTTGTTGCTAACCCTACTTTCGTACCTTGTCACCTCGACAAACTCCGTCTTTCAACGGAAAATTGTCCCTTATATTCCGAACGTCCTCAACCTCATGCTAGGCGGCGCAATACCGGAAGAGACAAACGCAGATTTTACAGGTGGAAGAGGGCCTAAACATATTTTCTCCCATTTCTACGCCATACTTTTTAAAGGGCTAGTGCTAAAATACATTCCCTAATAAATTTTCCATCCGCAGAGCAAGCCGCGCTGTCGTCTCCCTAGAACAAACTGCTTTTGTCCGTGTTACGTGTTCACTCAAAATGACGACGGTAGTTACATGGAGTACGCGCGTTGACGTAGATAGCACCCGGCTGTCATACTAGCTAAACTTAGTGTTTTTATACGTTACTGTGGAATACTCTGCTGAAGAGTACACGTGTACGTCGTTGCCTGCTTCTCTCCAACCGCGCTACTTTACCTTCGCGTTTAATTAGAAAATGACCGAGGTAGTACACTCCACGTACATGTCGCGAACACCAATTTTATATAGGACACCACGAACAGAGATACTGACTCGATAAGATACGGTAAGTTGACAACGTTAACTGTGCTCTCTTCAAAGCTGTCATAGTACTGACTCTTGCACCTTATTAGAGAAATGTTGCCGGGAGTCAGTATACACCGCAGTTGCAAGCCGTTGAGCTCCACTCAGCAATCAGACAAAAAATAATAGTTCTCTTTTTATAAAGAATTAAGCAAGCTGGCCACCGCAGGGGTGCAGCAGAACTGCAGGTACGCACTGGATATGGCAGAGTTTGAACGACGAAAAGTAAATTGAGAACCGACACAATTCCTATAATCTAGTAAAGGTTAATTCTGCAACGCTGCGAACGAACACATGTTCATTATTTAACAAACCACCACGTATTCGGAACCGACTTGTACTGCACTACTTGGTAATACCTACCTGTTAGTCACCTTCGACGTACGACAAGACTTCTAAAAAGCAGTCAGTACGTCACTGACTACAAAACCACAGAAATCTGATTTGTCAAGACGCCTTCTGTCACCACTGATGGAGCCAACGAAGACGAGTCTGCACTAGCAGACGCACAAGGTCAACGTGAACACAAGCACGTGCTCTTTATTTGACAAAACAGCACGTCTTCGGAGCCGACTTCTACTGCACTACTTGAATATGACTACCTGTTAGTCACCTTAGATGTACGACACGACTTCTGAAAAGCAGTCAATGAGTCACTGACTACAGAATTACAAAAATGTGATTGGTCAAGACTCGTTCTGTCACCGCTGATGGGGTCAACAACGACAAGTGTGCACAAGCAGACGCACAAGGTCAACGTGAACATTTCTGCAACCTAGACGCCGCTAAAACGTTCGAGGACCCTAGTGCAGTGCAGCATGTAAGTTTCAGGCGCCATTTCGAACCGGTGGCATAGCGATTGGTGTCCACGCTTTGGACCAAAAAAACCGTACACAGATAACAAAGAACTCTACGCCGCACCCTCACGTGAAGCTGTGCGTAGTCCTGAGACACACGAAAAGCCGTACACATGGACAGTTTTTTAAAAAAGCCACCCTAGCTACGGTTCCCAAATTTCAGTGCCCAAGGCTGGATGGGGTTGCCGCTGCACGAAAGAGGGGACGTCGGCAACACGGTGTGAAAGTGTGTCGGTAACTCGTACCCCTTCGTCTGGAAAATACAGGCAATGAAAACACTGCCTTCAGATGCTTCACGTGCACCGGTTGTCACCACAAACTGAAGATCTACGGTACACAAAGAAAAATGCGTACTTGTTACAAATGTCACATTCAGTACATAAGGTCTTTCGCTCGGAGAGGCGTACATGAAAACCACAATTGCATATATTTTCCGACTGAGCATGGTTCTGAGGTCAACGCGGATTACCGTGTCTATTATGAACTAACACCTGGGTGCCTATACGATTCTGCAACAGGCCTGCATCGGCGCAAGTGACAGAAGTGGGCGACAGCCAGGTCGTTGTGACACGCGCACGAATGCCCCGTTCACAGCTCCCTACCGTAAACACCTATGGTCGTGCGGATGAGGCTTTATGTAATACACAAAAATTCCTAACCCTGGCCGCCCCATAACACAGCATGTGAAAGCATGTATTTGTCGTGACCGTGGATTTTTGCAGCGGCCTCGTCAGCTGCAAAGGCAAAGAACATCGCAGCATAAAGCGTACACAAAGGCGCGTGCCCTGTCAACACAACATTCCACAAAGGATAATTTCTGCCTTTTAAACACATCACTGCACACCTACCTCGGCACCTCTACGTGCACAAGCTGAGCGTCAGTCTATGGACGAGTGTATTGAGGGTACGGATGTACCTGAAACGCAACCACCTCACACGAATAACCTGTCGGCTCAAAAATCAATAATGCGTTCCTCAGCAAGAGGCATGAAAAAGTCACTGTGTCAACATCTGTCGGCCTCTATACCCCATACAGCGCGATTACCAAAGAAAATGGCTAACTGACACCTCTGACTTCTCAACGGCAATGTCGGAAGCAGCCGACTTGCAATTCTGATGGATGCGTGTACCGTAAGTGCAGTGCGAGCTCAGCTTTAATTATAGGTATTTGTTACATGCAGTAGGAGGCGCGTGTCTAATCTTTTGTCTCTGGCGTTCACAAGCGCATCGCAGAGCCTCTCGGCGGCACTACCATGAGTGGAATCTAAGGCAAAAGATGAAAAATGAAACAAGCTGAGTCATAACGTACCGAATCGCCGTTGAAGCTGTTCAGTGGCTAGAGCTGCATATGTGTACATGCATACGTAGAACTACGTTCTCCGCCTCCGGAAAGCGGTCAAATCCGGCGAGACCCTAATCCGTTGCCCACCTGGGTGTAGTTGGGGACTTCACGCTATTCGCTCCCTTAGCACTGCAGCCTCTTAGACAAAGAATACCTGCTGTCTGGAAGAATTTATTTACAAATTACCTAGGGCCACACTCGTGTAAACAAGTGTACCGGAAACGTGTTACCGGAATTGTTCCCAAATGTCGCGTCAGCCGCGTAATCAGCCACGGGCACAAAGCGTCACACGGTAAATTATGTCCCCGAGTGCACGCAAGTCCTACATGGCACAATGATACGCATACATAGACTTTTGAGCAAACTTCATTAGTAGAGTACGGAGTATTGAGTACACGATATGCACGTCCGTATACACGCGCACACACAAACACACACCTACATAGAAGTGTATATACATAGATACGTATGTATGTATATTTAGAAACTCGTGCATACGGTACGTAGTGTGTCACGAATCAAGAGCTTCTGCGCATTTCCTTAAACAGACGCTTCAGAATAAGGCCCTGCTCCTTAGCGCCCTGCCCTACGCCAAACACGTTCCGTATACAGCTGGGCGCATATATGTACGTGGATATACAGTTTCATACATATGTGTGCAAGTAAGTAGGCATGTTTGTACGCTTACACGCGTTTGTGTATGAAGTATGTAGTGTGTGTACGAATGCAGACCTTTTCTTACTCTCGTCTGAGCTGCGCTGTAGGCAAACCACGTAAATCCATAACGGCGTCCATATTAGCTCGCGCACGACCTCTATACGCCTACAGCAAGCGTCCCTGTTGAGATTTAGTAGCAACTGTACAATCAACTACACACTTGACGCACGCAGTCCAGCAACTGCTGCTCAAAAATGCATCTCACCTTCGCGAGCCATTTGATAGGGCGACTGCAATCCTCCGTATTTCGCAGCTTCCAGACGTTGCATGTCATACTGCATGCGCTTGCGATACTCGTCTTTAACGTCACCAACGACTTTCCATTCAAGCCGCTCAAATTCAAATTTCGTGGCGAGCAGAGCCCGATCTCTGCCCAGAAAGCATAGCCCACAACGGACAAATTCACACGCTTACGTAGGAAGAGCCAAGTCTACATGTGTATACGTATGTATTTAGACACAATGCACGGCTGCAGGTAGGCTTACGTGCATACTAGCAAATGTATGCACGAACGTATGTGCATGCGCGCGCAGATGCAGACACGCAGACAGGCTCTAATCCATATCTGCAGGACAGGTACGCAACTGTGTATACATAAATATACATGTATATATGTATATATATATATATATGTTTGTATGCAAGGGTGTGGCCGGTAAAGATTCTTACATTAACACTAACGAACAGCAGGTATAGCGCATACGCGCACTCATATTTCGTGAGTTAAATCTACGCATTTACGTGGCAGCACCTGTAAGCGGCGGCACACCTGCCTGATAAGAAGGCAATCGACACGGACTTCAGCGACCTACGGCACAAAGGTTTCCCCCTGCACGTCTCTACCCATACGCATAGGCGGTTACATACGCATACAAAGGCGGACGTGCATCGGCGCTTCCTCAGTGCATGCACAAACAGTCGAGACTCCAAACTCGTAGGCCCGAGCTGGTCACACGACAAGCACAGCGGCGTTACGCCGGCCGTTAATTCAGGAAAGGTGTGCCTCCACGTAAAAATTCACAGACCTGCGTACTTATTGGGCAACTGCGTACACTAGGTGATACACACACAAGCACGTGCATTTGACGTAACAGCAGCATGTCAACATGTAAGAAAATATATAGAGACAAAAGCACATGTATCATAATTTGTGTGTGTGCCAGAAGAAAGTCCTTGTAGCCAAGGAGTGAATGCAGTGCCGGGTGGGAAGGTAGTCACAAGTACATATCCTTGCTCTTCAATATACGAATAATTCCCACCAGGACCTGATAAGCGATGCGGTCAAGGCGATGAAACATCCAGCTGTCTACACGCGCATTGAGCGACACGTGCTGCAGAGTGTACTGCTGTACGCGTGCAAGCCTATTACCAATGCAGTACAACGAGTTCACGGGGGTGCAGTTTGATCCACACGCTTCCGCGGCACGGAGGAAAACCATTTGTTATCTATATATACATATGCAAATATAGATAAACAGATACACATATAGATAAACAGAGAGCGAGAAAGAAGTTTACATATGGAGATACACACACACAGACGTATTTACAAGTATGTGAATGAACAGTGTGCATATGTATATATATATATATCTACGTATGCAGTGTGCAGCTTATGTGCTTGCGTCCTGTGCACGAGTGTGCGCTTAGTACAGGCAAGCCTACTGTACTGACGAGATAGCCCTACTAGGACGTGCCAAAACGACGTGTATTCAGAGCAAAATGGCTGGGCCGACTGCTGTGGAAGGTACAATGAGGAAGGTGGTCCACCAAGTAGAGATTGCCTGTCTCGATATGCAGATATCTCAATATTCGTGTATGTATCCACACTTATTATAGACACACATATACATAAACGAACATCGGTGTACACACACGTATATTTGCACAGTTACAAATACTTACCCAAATCGTCATAGAAACAGATAAACAGACGCATACACAGACTACACGTTCGCAGCAGAAGGATAAGGCAGCCAAAGCAGAACACGACCCACCGTAAATAGGCAAAGATGACGAGGCCGAGACTTGCCGAAGAGAGCAGCACAATGAAAAGGCCTTCGCGAAGCTTCGTCTCCACGCCGGGACCGAAACTGCAGCGCACACCAGCGAATCATCACCTCTGCTGCACGGGTGCTGCGTGTTGAAAAGAGCCCGACAGGTGGAATCGTCGACTACTGCAGGAGAAGTACGCCTGCAACACTAGCAGGTGTTCCGCTGTAACAACAGTGACACTCATTATTGAAGGACTAGAAGGAAGCGCACCAAGAGGAGCGTACGGTCAGCAGTGGTTACAGTACTGAGTTTATGGACTACTGATGGTAATCCTGGTGGTGACAGCAATATTGTAATAACAGTAGTAGTAACAGAATGAGCACTAAGAACAGTACTGGTACTGACAATATGAAATCGTAGAAAAGTAGTACTTGCCGCACCACTGGTACACCTAGCAGCAGTAGTAAACGTCGCACCACCAGAAGCCGACCTGGCAGCAGCAGTAGTAGTACTAGCAGCACCAGCAGCAGTAGTAGTACTAACAGAAGTAGCAGAACTAGCAGCGCTACTTGTTCCAGCAGCAATTGTAGTAATAATTGCCGCGTAAGATGTCAACACGGAAAAAAAGAGTGTCACCTCCGTAGCACCAGCAGAGAGAGCAGTCAGTCATCACACGAGAGTCGTGGAGTTGACAGGAGCAGCAGCAATCATGGAAGCTGAAGTAGTATGAAGATCGAGCAGCTCTTGCCGCGGATGATGCAGAAAGAACAGGGCCGATTCCCCGTGTACGCTGGTAAAAACAGAAGACAGCAGTGTAAGGCCACTGCGTCGCTACTAGTGTGCCTGTATACGTTAAGCACATGTACGTTGCATGCTCCGCAGTGTGCATGCATAAGTGTACGTATAGCTTGTTCTGTGCAGTACCTGTGTACGTTCTCAGCGTGCGAATATTATATGAAAATGGCTGTACATATACAGCCTTTTTCAGCGCACGCCTGCGCCTACGTGCATTATCCAAGTATTTGTCAGACGTAGATGCACATATACATATATATATATATGTATGCGTGTATATCTGACCGATGTGTTCGCATGTATTATGTATGCATGCTTCACACACACATGTACACGCACTCATGCATTCTTTACACACAGACGACACGCATGTATACACTGTCTTGAAGTATGCCCGGCATGCATCACCCGTACTGGTGAAGCATATATACAGATTTACAGACGTACACCCCACGGCCCGTCCAAATCACTCGCAGTATACAGAAACAGGTACGTATATATGTACATATACATATGTATTGCCGATTCGCGTAGACATACACGGATGCGTATGTGTAGAACACATACGTGTCAATACCCCCGTTACACGCTACATAGGGACAGTGAGAGCAGCAAGGAATCATACGCATCCAGTGCCGCCACAGGCGTCTATATCTCTGCGGACCTAAACACAAACTGAAAAGTTCCTTTACAATAGTTCACGTGCAAAATTCAGTTCGCGGACGTATACGTGACCACGGCTATGCCTGCGTACAGGTATGAATTTACGTAGAAAAGCGCAGGGCATCTACCTACTGCATATGCGTACGTTCTTTACACATTCGTAGATGGTCATAATCTGTCTTTGCCTAATCACACGTGTAGACGCATATGCATCCTGGCGTACGTGGTGTCTCTTGTATAGCGTGTAGGTGGTTTTAAGAGTGCATATATATATACACACGTATATACATATATATATATGTATACATCCGTATGCATCTACGGGTTAGACCAGCAGCTGGCAACCCCAGAGACCGATATTTACGCAGGATTCCTTCCGAAGCCTGGGAATGCGTATACACATATATTGTGTAGATAGAGATCTGTGCCTTAGAAAGTGATTCACTGATTCGTAGCCGTGCACGTGTGCTCACACTATACACACGTACACGCGTGTGAGCACGGCCGATTGGTTTCGTTTAGATGCCCGACCGATTTCAAGATCCATGTGTGTCTACGCATACAAATCTGCCGGCCCTTTCTTCTACAGGGAAGTCTCTACATTCCGTAGTGCGCGTGAGTGGAAAGATGTGTACGCATACGAACGTGGTCTACTAGAGGAACCGCGCCCTGGTGCGACAGGCCGGTTCGCATTAGCAGCCTTAACGATAAAGCGAACAAGCTTTGTGTCAGCGAGCCTGAGTCAGGTGAACGCCCGCTTAAAAGGAGGACTGTTCTGGCTGGAATGGAACGGGGGAAAACACACAGATGGTACAGAGGCCAAAACAAGAGTATACCCGAATATAGAAAACAGAAGAAGAGTACACGCGGATATACACGACAGAAAACGAGTACACCTGGTAACTGGTGTGAACGCAGGATCATAACAGCTGATCTGAACGCGGGATCGTCAACAGTTGTACAGGGAGAGGCAACACATGAGGATACGTGAAAATAGACGTCACGGAGGCGGAGCGTCTTACAGGTCCTACGGGGAGTCGAACCCGGGTCGGCAAAATTAGAACCTGCAGGGCCAATCCCTATACACTGCAGAACCGTTGAACGGTCTAGATACACTTACTTCGAGGCTCCAAAGGCAAAGACAAAGGTCACGCAGGCCATGACGATGAGTACTAAACACGCCGATACAAGAACCTGCAGCAGTGCATGCGAACACGTAGTTACGCTAACCCGCATGTATAGATAAGAATACATATATATATATATATATACATACTTTTCCGTACCTCCTGTACAACGTGTGCAGCCACCTGCGGAGGCACACGAGTCAGCAGAGTCAGTTGAGAGGGTGCTGTTACATACACGCGACTACAGATAATACGTGCAGGAGTTCGACCACGCATGCAAGCAGAAACTCGTTCACTGTTACGCGCAGGTGCACGAGGAGTGGAACTACTTGACCACCAAGAATTACACCAAGGGACTGTACATACACTCAAAGAAGAATCTAATCTGCCACCCACCGTGTGACAATGCGTACACCCTGAACTCGTAAGCCAGTGCTACCACAACAACTGCTATTATTATGAAGACTGCCTCTCCTACAACTAGTACGTACATTGTCGTATGGATGACCACGTGTTCTACTCCCCCTGGTATTGCTACGCATACGTTTCACTGTTGTCTTGTGTCACCCGGGTGCAACTGTCATTCCTCCCGCTGCCTCATCTAGTACTACTACTACTACTGCTGCCACCACTGCAACTCCTGCCAGCACCCCCTCTACTGAACTAATCGCTGCAGCACACATGTTGTGGTCAGTGCGACTCCTACGACGCCTCATACTACTACTCACCCGAATCCTGATACTTGGTACTACTACTGTTACTGCTAGCGGTAGTAGGAGTAATAATATTACTACTAGTCTAACACTACTACTATTACAACACTAGTACTGGGAATGGCACAATAACTTCTGCTGTTCAACGTACTCCTATTTATGCTACTGTTACTGCTACTCCTACTGACCCTACACCTACTGCAATTACTGCAAGTTCCATACTACTACTACTGCGACTATTCCTCGAGTTACACCTAATGACACTACTGCTATTATTACTACTACTATTACTATTGCTATTATTCTCCGTGTTACTCCAGCTACCACTTCTACTACTATTACTACTATTATGACCTCTAGCGCCATTCCTGCCGAAGGTGCTGCCATCACTGATATTCGTGCTCCTTCCAGCACTAGGGACCTACTACAACCGCTGTTCCCAGTATTTTTGTTGTTCTTTCTGTTACCCCTAATGTCACGACTATTACTACTACGACTATTGCTATTGCACCTCGTGTTGCTCCTAGTGACACTACTGCAACTACTAGTACTACTATTGCTATTTTTATTGGCTACTACTACTATTACTGCTATTGCTCCTCGTATTACTTTCAATGACCCTAGTACAACAGCTACTACCATAACGTCGTGTTCCTCCTACCATGACTTCTACTACTACCCCTACTACTACTGGTATCTTTCCTCGTGTTACATTTAGTGTCACTACTATTTGTAGAAATGAAGCAGCTCCTCCCACCAAGATGACCCCAGCTGCTGCAGAAACTCGCTGACGAAAAAGGGATGCCAGCTACGCACAAAAGCAGGCACGGAAGTTGGGAATGCAACACATCTGGAACTGGTGAAGACTGCCCGGCACAAACGTCTACAGGGTTTTTACTTTCAACGCGTACGCACGGATGAAAAGCCAACGGATCCACCAGCCCCTCCCGCATAACAAATCCGCCGCAGCAGCTGCACCAGTGCCTCCGAACATGCACAAGAATACAAGGCGGCGAGACAAACGTGCGTGTGGCGTATCTGCACTAGTGGCCGAAGCCACGCACAAAAAAAGGACGCGGCAAGACGAACGAGTGTAGGCGTCACCGTCATTCGTTCTCGGAAAATGTCGACGCCGCAGCGGCGTCTAGTCGCACGACTATGCGCTGTGGCGCACACGCAGGCTGACATGCAAGCAAACGTATGCACGCAGGCAAAGTGTACCATTGCTCCCCAGCAGGCTGGGCGCTTTCTTCCGGTGATCTTTCTCTCCCCGGTTGCTTAAAAAGACAACGTGAGAACGTTTTCCTCGAATGATGTACGCCTGCCGCGCATGCATGTGTGCTACAACAGACCAGTAGTTCCACTGCGCCTGCTGCTTTCCGCAGAGAAAAGTGCCGAGTATCGAAAGAAACATCGTCTGCCGTTTACCACGGCTTGAACCTGGATATGAAGGATCCCACCGCGATATACAAACACGCACGCAGGAACCAAATGACCACACACACATAGACGTATATGTATATGAGTTCTCTTCTCGTTTTGATATTTTTCAATACTACCCGGTTGTCTGTATGTGTGTACACTTGGACATTTGTGTATGTGCCTGTACACGTCAGGTTCCTTGCTGCGTGTCTACTAGGCTTGCGGCGGCTGCTATTCAATACGCCGAGGACTTTCACGAGAACAGCTGCGAGCCGAAGACACGTGCCCACAACCTGATACGCAAGAAGAAGAAGAAGTCATAAAAATGAAACTTTTCTTCTTTCTTAGGTAACTTCATCTAAACGTTGCGTATGTTGCTTCGCAGGTGGCAGGGCACTAGAACACACGAAAGAGGAGGTAGAGACACGTCCGAAGCACTGCACGCGGTCAACAACGGGCAGCCATAGCGGTCTGGGCGAGAAACCAACGCAGCGGCACGTGCAGCACGCAGAAAGGCGTCTCCCTGTGCCTGCGTCCCAACGCCGAAACTCAAGCGCCCATATCTGTGGGCGGGTGGGGGGGAGAGGAGATGCGACAGACTTGCAGCAAGGTATGCCGCCGACGAACGACGCGCACAGAAAACTTTTGCTCACGTGCAGAGAACCGTACACACATTGGACGCAGAGAGAATGTGGTGGTTGCCGAGGTCAGCTGGCTCCCGTGAAGAAGAAAGATCCCCGCTAGAGAGCTCACTACAGCATGTTTGCAGTGGTCGTAGTACGGATGGGAGTTGGCTTCGGGATCGCCACGTAGGCGGGAGAGGATCACCAGGATCAGCACCACTACTCCCAAGCTAATCGTCGCGAAGCAGGCCTTAGAAGAACCAGAGAAGACGCACGCGGAAGAAGGATGGCAGGGAATGGAGGAACGAACGGCATGAAAGGCCACAAAAATGCACCCACGCTGAATTCACGTAGGAATCCAGAACACAAAGAACAAGGAAAATGCATCGAGGGGGGCACAGGAGCTGTGCATGCGAAGAAAAAGAAAGGGAAGGGGAAGAGGGCAGGCACGGGAAGCAGGCACTGGAGGATGGTGGAAGAAGCTGCGGCTCGAAAATTCAAACATCGTTTGGCAAGCGATCCACGACGCAAGGCAGTTGGAGAAGAGAGCAGATAAGCAAAAAGGAGATGGATGAAAGGAGGTGAGATACCAGCGTACAAATAAACAGGGAAATAACGGGAACCCCGAGAAAGGAGCAGAGATTGAGAGTGCGACAGCAGTGTAGGAAGAAGGCAGGCGCACAGCCGGCGAAGAGGAGAGCGAGGACGATCCGAAGGAAGGAGACACACAGAGGAGAACGGGCGGAAGCTGCAGCGCGACTGGAAGAACACCGGCAGCACAAGAAGAAGACGAGCGGTGTGGAGAATAGTGCGAAGATAGAGGAGAGAACGTGGGGGCGACAGCGAACGAGAGGAAGAAAGGAGATGGACAACGGCAAGAAGAAGCGAAAGACATACTGAGGCGTGGCCTGCATAAGGACGTAATGCGACAGGAAGTGTGCCCGCAGCAGAGGAGGCCGAAGAAAAAACCCGAAGGGCAGGGAAGTGGAAAAGATGCAGAAGAAGGGCGGAACGGTGACAGACAGGAAGCAGGAAAAAAAAGAAGACGAAGAACCGAAACAGGAGCAGAAACGAGACGAAGGAAGCCTCGCAAGGGACAGGAAAGAAAGTGGAGTCGACAATAAGGAACAAACGCAGGGAAGACGAAGAAGAGACCGAGCGGAAGCAGCACGCCAGCATGGGAGGAAATGGAGACCTGAAGGAGAAGCGTGAAGAAAAGGACGGGGCAGCAACATAGGAAGAGAACAAGGGGAAGAGCGAAGAAGGGTACAGAAGAAGTCGTACAAAGTGCAGATTAGGAAGGAGAAGGTAAGTTAATAGAGTGTGGGGTGCCTTAGAATCGTGTGAGCAACGCGGAAAAGAGACGCACACAGCGATTCTTCTGGTTTCAACTGAAGAACCGATACCTCCGTATACACGTGTGTGTACATCAAACAGACAGAAAGAGACAAGAGGAATCACGCTTAGGTGTACACATGTATGTATGTACGTGTACACACATATATATATATATATATATATATATTCTCACATATAGCTATGAAACAATGCCAAGATATACAGTATTCCTATCGGGAAGTACATCAGCACGTACTACCCACCTCCACCAGCACATGCGGGAGCAAATTTAAGAACGGAGAATCGCATGTTTTTAATAGAGGAAGGATCTGCAACTACGCGTACGTCTGTAGATACCTGTGCACTCCGTACGCAGCCATAGTCTATATACTCGGGCACATGTACAGACTGCCTACGTATATACATGGATGTCTACAGGTCTTTCAACCAGCGGCCAGGGGCGTTCGCCAAAGACGATGAAGTGAAAAATGAAGAGACAAAACGCGCATGAAGAGATCGAAAGGCTCCAGAACGTCATTGCGACAGCGTGAAAAGACGTCTGTTCATACGACCTGTTACACCGGCATATGTATCTACGCATACATATATATATACATGTATGTCCGTACTACGTCTTTATATACACACACATACACACATATAAACGTGAAGACGTATATACAGATATATATATATACATATACGTTTTTTCCTACGATGAGAACGTGCACGTGAATATAAACGCAACGGTGTACACATGCGTGTATCCGTATTACTCCCTTATAAGTACGTCCCGGTACATACAATACATACATATAAATACTGGTCCTGCAGAATATTGCCAACATAGTCGTGAGCTGCAGACCAAGGCGAGTAACGAATGTCAAGAAATTCGAAAACAACAGGAAGCAGGCCAGGTGAGGACCTGTTTCTCTGGCATACCAGCAAAGCAAGAACCATCAACCTGTAGAAAGTACTGCACAGCTCCGACAATTCCACACCAGTGTAGACGTTGAGGAAGTCGGAGCCCCACTCGTAGGAGTCTGCAACTGTCCTCTGTAGGCACGCCCACACACCAGCACACCAGCAATAGTATTCGTATCTATACATATATAGGTTGTAACATCATTCGTATAGAGACGTACATAGGTTACACGCCTACAAACACCCACACTAACAGTTGCTGGCAATGTGTGTTGGGACGTGCAGACATGCGGAGCGCTGCTGCAAAAGCTGGTTAAGAAAAGTCAGCAGCTGTCAACAGACTCCCCATTACTAGCATCGCCCGCAGCAGCAACAGTTCTGGTGTGCAGGCTGGCAGCAGTTTTGGAGACGACAAAGGCCCCGGCGGCACGCGGAAAGAGGTGTTGAGACCACGCCAGAAATACCAGGCTCAGCACCAGCAGCAGCGTAGCTGCAGCGCCCTAATAGCAGGGTCGGCATGGAAGCAACACCAGCAGGACGCCAGGGCCGTTGGCTGCAGTAGCGGCAGGTAGGCAGCAGCAGTATAGCAATAGCAGCGGGCAGGCACTGCTGGCAAGAGGACGTGAATGGCGTGTACGTTGCAGTTGAGGGCAGCAGCAGCGGCACCCGAGGAGAAGCAGGAGCCGCACACGCGTGCGTTCGAGCAGCAACAGAGGCAGCACAAAGAGACCCCCCGAGGCAGCAGTGTAGGGCACGCCGTACGCGAGCGGCAGCTGCAGCCGCACGGCAGCGCCCACAGAACGCTGCGTGCACCAGAAGCAGAGCAACAGCAGCGGCAGACAGCTTGCACAAGAAGACAGCTAGGACACCAGCAGAAGCAGCAACGAAAGAGTTGTGAGCTTCCCCCCCCAGCAAAAAAGGTGAGGGACTCACAGGAATCTGCCTTTGCCCAGCTAACAACACAGCCGCAGCAGCACATCTATACACGCGTATAAATTACATGCTTACAAACGCATACAGACAGACAGTGTCGGTGTATGTACACTAACGCGCGAACCAGTCCACAGAAGCAGCACCAGGGCTTGAATGTGTGGCTCAGTTGAAAACCATCCGACGTGTAAGTAATTAATTTCACATAAACGTAGGCAAAAATTCCTACGCAAACATGTACACATATATAATGCACGTGTACGTTGATGGAAGTCCAACAATATACGTAAGTTGGGGAACAGTGTGTACATAAAGAAGGTGACTCACATCGTCCGCTATCTGACACACCAGCTGCTGCGCTGGATACCACCAAGTTCTCCATGTGCGCACAGGTCGGACGAAGAAGACGCCCCACCGGGAGTCGGCAGTGACATCCGTCCCCTACAGTACCATCAAACACAGCAGCAGCGTCAACACGAGCAGTCACAGCACACGCGCAGCAGCAGCAAGTGCAACCGCGGTTGCATCCAAAAAACAAGAGCAGCAGTTTCCACAGCAGGAAATGCAGCACCAACAACAGCCTCAGCAGGTGCAACAGCAGCAGTAGCCCGATTGCGGCAGCGTAAAAGACAGCAGCCGCAGCAGCAGCACAGATAACTGCAGAAACAGGCGCACCAGTACCTGCAGCACCAAGATAAAAGCCAACCCTCCATACCAGCAGACTCAGGATAAATAACAGCAGCAGCAGGTGCAACGGCGACACGGGCAAATTTCGACCGCAGCAGCAGCACCTACAGCAACAGCAGCGCAGACACCAGCAGCACCACAGACAATGCCAGCAGCAGCACGCCTAGCGGCACCACCAGACGCACAAGTGTACCAACAGCACAAGCAACGGCAGCGCCTTCATAGTCACACTAGCCTACGCACACACGGCAACAGCAGCAGTGGAAGCCGCAGCGCGTACCAGTGTGGCCCCGCCACCACGTGTAACAGTAGCTCTACAACAGACAACAGCAGCGTCTCTGTAGGAGCCCCACCACACACCCGTCTGACAAGTGACTTTCCTGGTTAACTGCAACACCCTGTCACCTACACGTACGTGAAAGACATGTCAATTGTTTATGTTCGTGCACGCGCTGCACCAAGTGTGTGTGTGTACGTGATCTTGCGGAAGCAACCCCGGAGAAAGTCGCGAACTCCTTCATCTGCAGGGGGTGCACGTACACTGAAATGCGTGTTTCCGATCTACTACTGCAGAGGGAGAAGCAGCCGCGTTCCAGCGTAACTGTTCAACACGAGATTGAAAGTTCCACACCCAGGAACCCAGTCAAGTTTACGTGTCGCTTATAATACATACACCCATGGACGGAAATGCATGCACATACCCACCCTGTCCGTGTTGCGACGGCTGGACGAGAGAAAGCATACGACTGTAGAGAGGTAGAAGCATATACACGCGTAACAACTATATAGATACACATACGTGGACAGAAATATGTGTACATGTATATCTTTATCTGAAGCACAGATATATGTATGAATGTGTAGGCCTTGCTCGTTGCCCTGCACTCGTACGTACACACACTCAGTGGCAGGGGCACGAGAAGGGGTACACGAGCAGACAGACCAAATGAGTAAACGTCATGCTGCTATAGGGGAGCCATCTCGCTATGACGTGGACGATTCATATGTCCATACATATGCATGTATGTATACGAGCTCGTGCAGATACGCGGGGATAGACGGACACGGATCTTCAGATAGAGAAAGAAAATACACAAGCCTGTGGAGGTACGGAGAAGAAAGCGAAGAAGAAGCTGCCGGAGAAGGTGGAGAACTGAGCTCCCACCGACCTACAGTTGTCGGTGGCTGTTACCAAGGCATGCGAATGTATACTCGTGTAGAACTCAGAAACAACAGCGTCCCGTATATACACAACATATGCGTGACTCAATTAGCAGAAATACAAAACACACGTAGACGGAAGATGTGTCTGCGCAGTTGAAAAGGAGAAACAAGTGACTTGCCAAAAGAAGCCGATAGGGCTGCGTGTGGGAAAGGAAGTAGTAAAGCTACTTGCTGACCAGGAAGGCTGAAGCCAGTCGGAGGAAACTGAACGCAGAGTCTCGACATACAAGTCTTTGCTGTGGGGGGCAGGAAGGAAAGAGGGAGACACGACGGAAGAATATACGTAGATCTACCTGCCAGTAGAAGAGTAGAAAATTGGTGAGGACGATGCCCGTCACGCAGAACAGCGTCCCCGTGACGCGCAGCATGTGGTTCTCATCGTACGGGTTGCCGCCACACATTCTGTCTGACCGACGCCGCAGCAGCAGGAACAGTCACACCGGCACCACCAGCACCAGCAGCAGCAACAGCAGCAGCAGCAACGCAGGCGAGAGCAACAGGGAAAGCAGCGGCAGTGGCAGCAACAGGACCAACGGCAAGAGTCGCAGAGGAGCCGCGCGGCGACACCCCGGCAGCAGAAAAATGTGCGGCAGTAGGAAACGCAGGTGCTAAATCAGCAGCACCTGATAGCGCCACCAGCAGCAGCGCCTGCAACGCATGCAACGGTAGCAGCAGAAGCAGCAAAGACGACGACGTGCTGCGACGTTTTAAGGATCCCCCCCCGCGCACAAGCCCCGCCTGTTAAATCATCATGCGTAGCAACCGTTGCTCTTGCTGCTCTCGTTCTCGCTGCTGTTCTGAGCGTCACTGCTGGCGTCGTTGCTGCTACGGCTGCTGCTGTCGATGTTGGCACCGGTGTTGCTGTCACTCCTGTTTTTGCTCGTGCCGTGTTGCTACTTCAGCTGCGGCTGCTGCGGGTGATAGCATTGCTGGTGTCGCTGCTTGTAACTTATTGAATTCTGTTGCTGCTGCCGCTGTTCCAGGGCAGCCGCTGTCACCGCCTGTTGCTGTTTTGCACGCTGTTGCTGGCCCAGCGGCTACCGCACACTGCAGACGAAGCTACTCTTGCTGGGGTTCCGGAAAAGGTTACTGCTGCTGAGGTAACTGCTGCAGAGGTGACTGCTGCTGAGGTAACAGCTGCTGAGGTCACAGCTGCAGCTGCAGCATTTGCCATGAGCCCTCGCTTGCTCCTGCGGCTGCGAGCAGCAGCAGGGAGGCGGTTTCTGCTGCTGGCCGTGTTTCGTTGTTGAAGTGTCGCGTTCCCTGTCTCTGCTGCTTCAGCTGCTGCCTGTGGTTGTTCTGTACTCTCGCTGCTGCTGCTGCTCCTTCTTCTCTTTGCGCCGCTGCTGTTTGGTCCTGCCCGCTGCTGCTGGTTCTTTGCCGCCGCTGCTGTTGATATGTTTGCGCTCTTCTTCTTCTTCTTTGACGTGTTCGCTCCTGCTGCTCCTGCAGGCCCGCGTTCTTTTTCTTAGTCGCTGGTGATGCCTTGGCTCGCACTGCGTCGTGTATTGTTACTTATATACCTGCTCTTCTTGTTGGCCTTGCTCCTTGCACGAACGCCGCTGCTGCTGCTCCTTCTGTACGCGTCAATGACCCCGTAGCCTACTTCTGCGTGTGCCTCAGGTTCTCCTGCGGCTGCCGCTGCTTGCGCTGCTGGCGGTGCTCCGACGCTACTGCTGCTGTCTCTGCTGCTTTCTAAAGTGACGCTGCTTCTCGTGTCTCTATCATGCGGTGTCCTTCCAGAATGCTGCTGTCGCCGTTGCTGCTTCCTTCGGTTATTGTGGGGTGTTTCTGCCGCCTCCCTAGCAATCCCGCTCCTTTGACTACTGCTGCAGCTGCTGCCCCGGCTCCACACATCCCGCCGCTGCTGCTGCTGCCTCTTCTTCGGATGCTGCCGCCGCTCGTACGGCTGCCTTGGGTGCGGCCGTTTTCCTCAGGCTGGTTCTTCTTTAGAAGACGTCGCTGCTGACGGTACTGTTTTCTTCCAGAAAGCGACTTCTGTTGCCCTTTCGAAGACCGCTGTTGCTCCTGCCCGCGTATGTGCTGCCGGTCGCCGACGCTGTTTCGTCCCCCTGGCTCCTGCCACCGCTGCTGCTGTAATCCTTCACCTGCTGTTGCTGCTGTTGAGGCTGCTGCCTGCCATGGCACCGTCACCGCTGCTGCTTCCTGGAAACGTTTGGATAATATTGTGGAGACGTCTGACGGCGCTGCTGATGCTGCCTGCTGCTTTTGCCGTTGTAAACCCCACAACTGCTGCTGCTGCTTCCTCCTTGACGAGCGCGGTGGACGGCTACGTCACTTCGGTAAGCAGCAACAGCCACAGCAGCGGAGCATCTTCACGCGGAGCTGCAACCGTTGCTGCTGCAGGGTCTGCTGTGACTGCTGCTGCTCCGTCTTCCTTTTCTATCGCTGCTGCTGGTCGCGCAAAGGCGCTGCGAGTGCTACGAGGCGCTGCGGTTGCTGCAGCGCGTGCTGCGGTGTTCCGAAGGCGAATGCTGCTGCTGCTGCTGTTTCACTTACGGATCTGGAGCGGGAGCACAGCTAGTCTTGTTCTTCGCATACACGTGCAGCCAAGAAAGGGGCGAGCGTGCCTCACAGAAACGTTGTCTCGGTTCTGTCAATCCTCTGCAGGAGGACACCCACAGCCTTAGTCTCTAGAGTTTCCTATCAGTAGGAAACTCTAGAGGTTTCGCAATCTCACGACTAAGAAGAGAGGAGGCAAGATGTAGGTATATATATATATGTATATATATATATATATGTGACTGTACTGCGCATACATACTATACCACACTGCACAGGCGTATGCCTCTATATTTCCATGTACAAGAGTATCTTCTACATATCCATTACCGTGTGTAGGAGGGGTAAATACACACGACGACGTCCACACGAATGCAGAGAGAAGCGCTCAGATACACGCATGTAACAAGAGTGTAGGGAACGGTGGAAGGAAATCGGAACGGTATCAATTCGCGTAAATGGAAGCATTTATACAGACAGATAAGCATATGGGTGTATACACTGATGAATTTTTGAGATCCATGCGTTTGACGTAGCTTCTGCGCTGAAAAGCTCGTAGACACATGACGGACCGGATGGCGGACTCGACCCGAGACCACCGCTACTACGACAAACGTTTCTGCCATGCAGAAGCCAACATCTACAGAATACCTGTTTACCTCGTTCTACACGAGATATTCGTGTGACTAGACACAAAGTTGCCTCACTGCAGGCAGATACACGCGCGCACGGGTGGATATCTATGCAGATGTCGGTTTGTCCGGCATCCCTTCCTGGAGGTCGGTTTCATTCTATTGACGTAGGCCTTTCTCTCTATGAAGGTAGGTCTACATACATCACTGAAAATGTCTAGAGACGGACTGCCATCAAACGAAGGGATACGCGGAATTCTTCGCACGCGTACCACCCCCCTTGACACAAAGAAGAGTATCTGTGTGAATGAGTGCTTATGGGAGATCTATGTTGCGGTAGACACATGTGGCAATCCGCACAACTGTACAGAGACGCGCCCTCATCCATTTGCAACTTGCTCTTCTGTAGATGACTGTTATGCGCGCTGTTCTGCTTTGAGAAAAAGGAAAAATGACCCCCCTTTGTTAGGGAAGTACTTCTGCGGCGTATCTACACATATGGAACTACCCATGTACGACGGTGTGAAGCTTCGCATGCCGAGCGAGGCTGCAGCGACGGCAGTGGTAGAAAGCGGGTCCGTCCAGCGAAGGAGAGAGGGACGTGAAGTCGGATGGCAGCGGCCGCAGCCGCAGCTTAGCCACGTACGCCACCGGCAGGAGCAACACGGGCGCAGAAGAAACACCGGGCCTCATTCGTCCGCGAGATGCTGGCAACTAACTAAACCGGCACTTCTTGCACGCGACCCCCCGGAGTATGACAGAGAGGAAGCGGGCATACGAAACACGTAGCAAGCACTGGAAGAACAAGGAGAGCGCCACGAGGCTAGGCGCTTCTGTTGAGATAGATGAACGTGGGTGGCTAGTCTCGACGTGTATGCATACATGGGTGGTGCATTCTGTGCAGCAGCTCAGGCAGACGCAGCTCCAGCAGCGGTAACAGCAGCAAATGCGGCAGAAAAAGCACGAGGACGATGTACAGCAGAAGCAGCCGCACCGCACGGTGCTGCTTGAGCACCGGCAGCAGTGATGACTACAACTATGGAAGGGAGTTTGCCGACTCAATCCGAAGAAGCACCAGCACCTGCGGCATCGCGGCAACCACTGCTGCAAGAGCAGCACACGCCGAGCAGCCCAGCAGTAGTAGTATCACTAACACACAGCAGGAGGGACGCAGGGGCAGCAACAGTTATTAATTAACTGGCGTTTCCGGAGGTTGGAAACATTTTAGACGCGTGCGCTGCGGTAGGCAGCACCCATTTGGACGGGGAATATATGATCTTGAGTTTCGCTATGCAGCAACAATCTTGCTCGGTCCACAGTGTGCCTGCTAACTACGACGCGCAGTACGGCTCTTGTGTCACGTGCGCATCATGTGCGCATCTATTCCCGCGTGTAGTGCATACACTTTTGAGTGCCGGTGCGTAAAATTCGAAGGACATCGCTACCTTTAAAAGGGCTGCACGTGACGTCGGGGAGAAACTCCTTCGTTACTACGGCAGGGTCTGCATATCTCGACGTCCCCTATCCTCGCCCTACAAGCCGTGCAACCAGTGGATCTCTTGCGCGTGGTCTCCCCCAGTCTCTGCACATTGATCTATTCGTTCTTTGGCGGAGTGTTTTTTTAGTCGAAGTTCTAGATGTAGAGCTTACGTCTTCCGTCATGCGTGTCTGCCTGGTGCTCCTGCCTTGTCGGCTGGTCCTACTCCCTCCGGTATTGCTCGCCTGACTTGTCCTCTCCTGCAGCTCCTGCCGCTGTGTGTTCTCGGGCTGCCTGCACTGCTCGCGCACCTTGGCGTGCTGCTCATGCTTGTCCTGCCCTGCCATGGGTACTGCTTCCGCTGTTGATTTTTCTTTGCTGGTTCGTCTACTGAAGCCCTAAGTATCCTTGCTACGCTGTGGGTGCTACTATGGGTGCTGCTCCCCTAAGCCTGCTGTTGATAAAAGAGTGTGATTTTTTTGTAGTGCTGCTCATGAGGCAAACCAGTACTCGCCGCTGTGGGTGGCCGCAGCTGCTGGTGACGCGGTTACTGAGAAGTGGAGCAGCAGCAGCAAGTGTACAACATGTGGGCAGAAAGCACACGTACACTTTGTTCGCTGTGACATGCTATATTCGTGAGATTCAGGGCCTTCTGCGTTGACCAAACTACATTATTGTACGCGGGTACTAGCTCGTGAACTGGTGAAGACTTACAGAATAGATGCATGGTTAGGGCGAGGTCTGAAGTGGATTTCTTAAACTACACCAGCTACTTGTGCGAGCAGATGATCGACCACGCTGGAGGATGTAGTTCTGCGTGTACGTAGACCCAAGAAAGCACTATGTATTGGTTTACTCGAACAAAAGGACGCAATTCTGCCAGCCATTATGTACACATCTGTAAACGTAAAAGAGAAAGAGGACATTGCTCACTGCACAGATATTCTACACATACGCGTTCTACTGTGAATCGCTGTACGTACACGTACGACCACATACAAATATATGTGTACATATAGACTGCGATATCTGTCCATACTTCAATCTATATGGATAATTGTTCGTATGTACGTGCACATAAGTATATGTATATATATATGTATATTCTGGTACATCTGGATCTCGGTGTACAGCCCTCTGCCAAAGAAGAAGTCCTACATCAAGTTCTTTTCAGGGTGAGTCCGCAGTTTTGCCTTAAAACGACGTAACCCCTCTGTGGAGGTTGGTTGGAGAAGGGTGTCGTACACAGCACAGTGCACGTGCGTAGTGTCCCCCTCACGCATGCTTTCATGGTAAAAAATCAGTTGTCTTCCACGAACAGAGCAAACAGAATACAGAAAAGAAGCGCTTCAACGGAAGTGCTCTGCGTAAAGGACGGACTACCCTTGGAAGCCGAGAAATCCGCGTAGACAGAAGAACTCTGATATAAAATAACAATTCTGAACAAGAGTTATTCCGTGGTAAACCCTCGTACACCTGCAGCACATACTGAGTAGCACCACCGGACAACGCATCAAGACGGAGATGAAAAAGAATAATACAACCGGCGTCGTGGAGTATATGTAATTATCTCCAGATCACTATGCCAACTCTACGCACACGTTATGTAAAACTCGTACGTATCTATATATACGAGTTCTACATATGTATGTGTGTGTATATACATATGTATATATTCACACTCTATTTTCACATGCGCGCATTCGTAGACACAGAAAAGAACTTGAAGGCACGTGCAAGTTGCTGGGAGAGGTCAGGAACAACCACCCATGTAGCCGCTCGTCAAACGTCAGCGCCAGTACCACACAACACTGGAAAAAATTCAAGCGTTCGTGTATGCTGTAAACCTGTATATACATCTTCGTACGAGAATATACCAATGGATACAAGTTCCAGCCTCTGCAAATTACAAATGTACTTGCACGTCATGAGAGAACACCCACTATCATACGAGTCCGTGCACTACTGCGCACACTACCCGTATACGTATGTAGGTGTGGGAACCATGGACTCGGTGTAAACTCGAACAGATCCTCTGCTTAATCCATTGAGAAATATTTAGGCGATGATAGGCAAGCAGACTCAGAGTTAGCACATATTACGCAAATGGACATGTCCACTTCGGCCTAAGCCGACGCGGGGGCCCTGCTGCGTTCATGTTTAGATAAACGCAGACATACCCAAGTTTACCTAGACAGACAGGTCTGTCTAGATACAGATATATGAGTGCGTATCCCGTGCACAAACGCATGTACTGCATTTGCCTTTCTCTTTCTCTAGAAACATAAATATATGTATAAACGCATGCAAGTAACACATACGGACCGCCGAAGTCTCGTTTGCGCGTCTGTACAATACAGGCTTCAAATAGGACCAACACGACAAGACGACAGTTGCTGACAGAAGAGGAAAATGAATTGACGCAAATAACGGCTACCTTCGCCGCCTGCCAATTTTCGAATACTATGTGGGAAGGGGGCTGCGCTGCCAGTCGTTTGGCAGGAATCGCACAACGGGCTGGAAATGGAAGCCCTATTATTCTGTTCCTTCTTTCTCTGCGCGAGACTAACACAGTTGCTTCTGCTCGTGTTTTGTTCGCTTCATTACGTGTGGTGTATGGTTGTGGACAGGCGGTAGAGGCGAGTTCACCGACTGATGCCCAAGTCTTCCTACCGACGTGTTAGCCATGAAAGGGGGAAGGCTCCTGAACGGGAGATCCTTTTCTATAAATGTGTACTGCAATTGAACAGGTCCGCGTGCACGAGAACTGCGGCACACAATTGCCATGTCCATCCTGTGTACTCGTATATACATATATAGGAAGATTAAGTGCACTCACGTGTTTATACGCAGTCAACGTACACACACCCAAGTGGGAAGAAGGCATCATACCGAAACCGCAAACAACGAGGGATTCGCGCACTCGAAGAGAGGGAGTCAAACGAAACAGTTAGTCATCTGTGTACGACGCTTTCCTCGGATGCAACTTCACAAGTAGAACAAGAAGCGGAGTGTACACGCTTCTATGTATTTATATGCGTATGTATAAGAAATGTTTTACGGGAGCGTGCCGGCACTTAGAAAATTTCCGCTGCTTGTTCTAGGCGTCCCCCTGCAGCTTGCTAATCTGTGTATACGCGTGGCTTGAGTACTCACAAAGATACGCACATACGTAGGTTGCCGGCTTCACGTACTGGTGATTCACGGATTCGATACAGCTCTTGAGAGGCAAGCTTGCGCAGTAGCCGCATCTCACATATGTGGCCCAGTCAAGCGGAGGATTCTCAACAAAAGCACAGAGTCACACGAGCTTCCGCCCAGAGACGCTCGAAGTATATTCCACTCTTTACTTTCGTGTAAGTACAAAGGCGCTTGCAATGGAGAACAGAGCAGTTTCGATACGGAGGAGACGCTCGACAGAGCGAAGGCCGCAGCTAGAAGGAAACTACGCACCGCTAGCTCTTCTTTAGTACGAGGAAGCCTGTCGCTAGGGAAGAACACCCAGGGGGTCTACCTTAGGAATGAGAAGCTGTCTGGTCTAGGCGAGTTGACCGGTCCAGGGATGCTTTCCAACGTACTGGCGCTCGCAACGTACTGCAGCTCTGCCAAGCGTGAGGAACCGTTCAGTACTGACAACCTCTCTCTACGTCAAGCTTCCCAATTCTCTATAAAGAGGAGTCCTCCGATTTGGCATGCTTTTTAGTATAGAGAAGGCGCTCACCACACAACGGGGACTTCCCGTATGCGGACGCAGACCTCATCTTCAGAGCTCCCCCATACAAAGCAGATCCCTCCCAGAGAGGGAGAACCCATAATACAGCGGGTCGTCAGGAAGAGAAGAAGCTGTCCACAGAGATCGCGTTCAACTGCGCCTCTTACTACTACCACTACTGCCGCTGCTGCTACTACTACTACTACTACCGTGAATCTCTTCCTTATACGAAGGACGTATGTGTATCACCAAGAGGCCGCCTCCATAAAGTTTCAGCGACCTCTTCGCTGTTGGCTGCCAGTCGCGTGCTTGTTTCACTGTTCTTGGCCAGGAATATACCTACTCAAAAACGTATTCGGGGGCCGTACCAGTGAACTTCTCGGCGTATATAGGGCGCACCTCACTTTCCTTTGCGCTGCGGTGACCATACACCAGGCGGCGGAGTGGTTGGTTCGAAGCCGCTGTTCACGGCCTTCTTGTCTGATGCTACTGCTTCTTTGCTGGTGTCTGCTCTACTGCTGTGCACCTGTTGCTGGTCGCGGTTACGAACTCTGAGGTACTGCTGGTGCAGGCCTACGCGTGAGCACTTACGCAGTGTATTCCTCTTCGCGCAGCTCCTGCTGCTTCCACGGTGTCGCCGTCTTGGCGGGGGTCGTGTTGCTGCCGTCACACTCTCCTTTCTTTCAGGAGGCCGCACGTGAGTTCTGAGGGCTTGCACCTTTGCACGGCTGCTACCTTTTTCTGCTGCTGAAGCTCTCCTTTGCTGCAGCTGCTGCCATGCTGCTATAAACCTGTGCGACTGTATTACCGCTGTCGCTGCTGCTTCGTGCTCTGCTGCTGTTGCTGCAGAGACGGCGGTTGAGCTGTTGCTGACGGTGTGCAGCTGCAACAGCTGCTGCTGCCAGCAGCTCGGCTACAGTCTGCGAGTGCTGCTGCTGCTGGCATGCTCCGCTGCTGCTACCGCAGCTGGTGCTGCTGCTCTTGCCCTGCTAGTGGCACTGCGGTTGGCTTGGTTCTTCCTGCAGCCCTCCCTTCTGTATTGCTCCCCTCCGTGTCCACACACCGTGTCCACATGAAGTGTCCCGGAGACACGCGAAGTACAAGTATATCTTCGAAAGAAGGGAGTAGCGACAGAAAGATAAGTTAGACTTTTTACACGTATAGAGTTGAACTCCAGAGGAGTGGAACTTCGTTGGTCTCGTGGGTTGTACGAATGATGCCCTGCACACTCGTGTGGCCGCTCGACTCACCCTCACGCGCAGAATGCAGCGTGTGAACACCAGCACACTTTGTGATGCAGTCTTTTGTCAAGTCGGAGAGAGAAAACTTCTTCCTCCCCTCTCTCTTCATCTTCTTGCTCCGAGGGGCAGAATTCCCGTCATCCTGCAGCAACGCCGCGAATTCTCCCGATTAGTGCCGCATGCTGCTTCTTCCACGTGCGCTACTTAAGTGTGCGCAGAGTATTCTCCTAGGCACACATCTCTTTGCATATTCATCTACACTTCAATGTGTACCTCTATAGACATGTGGATTTCGGCTGCGGTTGCAACGGACTGTTGCGTAGTCTAGGAGGCGACCACGTGCTACCAGCGTACCGGCTCTGGCAGCAGTAGGGGACTCACGAGCAGCGTCATGGAGCTGTACCACCAGCAGCAACCGAAGAAGCAGCAACGGAAGCAGCAGCCACCCCAAAGGCAGGACTTGAAGCAGCAGCAACAGAAGACGCAGCAACAGAAGCAAAAGCACGCGTCGCCACAGCAACACACGGAGTGGCAACAGTAGTGCTAGCACCAACAACAGAGAAGCAGCCACAGAGAAGTAGGAGCAACAGAATCAGCAGCGGGAGAATCCAGGGCCACAGAAGAAGCAGCAACAAAGAAGTAGCAGCAACAGAAGCAGCAGCAGAACCCAGGGCCACAGAACAAGCGGCCACAGAGAAGTAGGAGCAACTGAATCAGCAGCAGGAGAACCCAGGCCACAGAACAACCACCTGGAGACAAGTAGGAGCAACAGAATCAGCAACAGGAGAACCCAGGGCCACAGACGAGGCAGCAACAGAGAAGTAGCAGCGTCAGCAGCAGCATTAGCAGCAGCGAGGAGGTGCACGAACCACAGCGGTCGCAGCAGGGACCCCAGCAACGGCAAGTGGGGCAGCAGCAATACAGCATCGGCAAAAGCAGCTTCAACAGCGTTGTCGACGGCAAGAGAAAATACCAGGGATAGAAGCTCGGGACAAGAAATGTAAGTCTCCACCTGTCTCATACAGAGTGTCTACCTGGTGACTCGCTCCGCATTGCGAGCTTCTCTGCTGTTGCTGAAGCAAGAAGTGCCGGTCTTTTTACCGTAATTAAATTTACAAGGACTGCAAGATTTACTGCGCCTGCGTCTTGTATGTTGTTGGGCGTGACTGCTCGTGCAGCTTGAATAGCAGGCGCTGCACGCCGTCCGCCTTCCCATGCGCCTCTGTGCCCACCTGCCAACGGATCCCTCCCAAGCCAGTCTAGTCTTACGGACGAGCCCCTCCTACTTCCTCGAGCCTTGCCTTGCCGCACTGTGGCAACAGCAAAAAGAGCAGCGGCAGCAACGAGAGCAGCAGCAGCAGCTACAGCGGCGACAGGCTCTGGCAAGACGCAGCAAGCACCAGCTTTGCTGCAGCCCCGGTAGGGGCGATTGCTCCTGTGCTCCGATGCAAATATTAGCGGGTGCGTCTAAAATCGACGACTGCTACTGTGTGGCTTCCCCAACTGCTGCTGCTGCAGCTCCATTAGTCGCTGCTGCTGCTGCACCCCTTGCAAACGAGGATGCGATGATCTGCTGCTGCTGCAGTTTCTACAACCGGAATTTCCCGTCGTTCCTGGCCTGAAATTGTTGTTTCGCTGCATCTCTTGTAGCAGCTACACCCACACATCTGCCCAGACATGCAGACTGCTGCACTTGACACCTGTTCCTCCTCCTCCGCCTCGTGCAGGTGCTGCAGGCCCAGGGGCTGCTGTGTTCTCGTCCTGCGTTCTCAACGGTTATGCCCGCGGGCCCGCTGCTGTTCTGCTCGCCCAAGGTCAGGCGTCTGTTGTTGCATGTCCTGATGCTGCGCTGCTGCTGCAAACGCAGCTCTTGCTATCTGCGCAGGTGTTGCTTCCCCGACCGCTGCCGCTGCGCTGTGGGGGCTGAGCTGGACCTCGTGGCCTACTGGACTTTCCTGCTGCTGCTTTTGGACGTGCCGCAGGCCTGCTGTTCGTGTGACAGAGCCGCTCCTGCCCCTGCAGGTGCCGCGCGGTGTGTGGTACAGCTGCTACCAGAGTGCGGCGTCCATGCGTCTTGCTGCTGCTGCTCCGCCTCCTTCTCCTCCGGGAAGAGTAGCTGGAGGTATCCCTTGGCAAGTGTTTGTTACGTCACAGCCAGCGCTGCGCCAGTCGCGCCGCGCGTATATACACTAAAACACGAATAAAGTAGTAGTGTCCATACATATATATAGAGAGAGGGAGATATATATATATAGTAGAGATGGATATAGATACAGACCGATATAGATATAGATAGATATTGATATAGATATTGATGTATATATAGAGATATAATGCACACATAGTCGCGCCGCGCGTATATACACCAGGACACGAGTAAAGTAGTATTATATATATATGTAGATGGATACAGTTATATATTGAAGTGACTATTGATATAAATATATGGGTGCAATACACATGTAAGTGTGTAAAGCGTGTCTGACTGTAGAACGAGATGAAGAGATACGCAGAGGCACACAGCTGTGTTACTACTTCGGGAACCGCGCCCCGTCTATGCTGCAGCACAGCTTGCACAAGCGATGGCAGCCACGAGGCACGCAGAGCAACGTAACTACAGCCTTCCACTAGCAGCAGCAGCAGCAGCGGCAACAAGAGATGCAGGAACACGGGGAGGAACTGCAGCTCAAGCTGCAGCCGTGTTCACCCGCGGAGCACCAGCAGCAGCAAGCTGCAGAGGAGAAGGAGGAGAAGGGGGAGGAGCAGCACCAGCCGGACACGCGGGTGCAGCAGATGGTGGGAGAGAAATACGTGCGGCAGAGGCATCAGCGGAACGAGAGGCAGCAGCAAGGGCATTACGAGCAGCAGCAACAAAGTGAGCAGCAACATGAGAAGCTGCAGCGGGTGCTCATGGATAACGAAGAGGAGAAGCGGTTGCAGCGAGATAAAAAGCAGCAACAGCAGCAGCAGCACACGAACGGTGCAGAACGGCAGCAGCAGTGTGTGGAAGGGAAGGGGCTACCTCAGCAGGAAGAGAACGAACTCAGGCAGCACCTGCAGCAGGACAATCACGTGCTGCTGCCTCAACAGCAGCGGGGAGGGTCTGAAGGACAGCAGCAGGAAGATCAAAAGCCGCAGAAACTGCAGGGAGGTGACGAGCAGGTGCAGGCTCACGAAGTGGGAGAAGAACTACTGCAGCTGGAGCAGCAGCAAGAGGAAGGGCAGCAGCAATACGAGGCGCCGGCAGCGCGGCAGCATGTCAAACAGTGTAAGAAGGAAGCCCAGCAGCAGCAGATGCATGTGAGTAGTGGTAAAGCACGAGAGCAGAAGCGGGAAACAAAAAATGAGGTGCAGCAGGGAGTGGGAACTCGGCAACAGCAGCAGTCTTCTCTGCCTGTGGGGCAGGAGCAGGAAGAAGAAGGCAAGGCGAAACAACAGCAGGCGACGAGGGGAAGGAGGCAGCAGCGGCGCTGCTTGCGTGGGCTGCTGCGGCACCACGTCAGCTCCAGGCAGCAGCAGAAACAACAGGACTCCTGGAACCATGAGGACGCAAGAAAGAAGGAGGACGCGCAGCAGCAGCAGCAACACGGCGGCAGCGGGGGGCAGGAGCAGCAACTGAGAAAAGTGGCCGGTACAACGCCGCACGCTTCGCAGTCCCCGGAGGCAGGGACGAGGCAGTGGCAGCAGCAGAACGGGAGGGGGAAGGAGTCTTGGCAGCAGCCGCAGCAGTCACGTGAGTTCTCCGAGGAGCAGCAGCAGGAGGAGGGACAGCAGCAGAAGCTGCAGCAGCAGCAGGGCAGAAGGCAGCCAACAAGAAAGGTGTTTTCCTTTACTGAGGAGGAGAAGAGAGGAAGTGCTGGTGAAGCGCAAGGCGAAATCGATTCACAGTATCTGGAGCAGCAGACTCAGGAGCTCGTTGAGCAGCAGCGACGCTTCGATATCTTGGTGAAACGACTGCACCGGCAGCAGGAGGACACACACCACCAGGTGTACGTACACCCCACCAGCGTCGCTTGCTTGCTTTCCTCTGCGTGCGCACACTTGAGTAATGTTATCTCTTCCTACATAAGTCAGTGCCAACATATACACACTTGTGGCGTTGGCTGGTCTACGCGCATATGTACGTACACGACTCTACATGCTTGGGGGTTTACCTGGGGGCCAGGGGGCCAGGATCTAGAGATACGAGGCGCAGCATGGGTACGCAGCTCTCCTAGGATGCTCGTATATACGTGTGAACGACTACAGCTGTATACTTCTTGACTTCCCTTCCTTTCTCTCTCTCGTGATACATCTGTCTCTCTATATATGCATACGTGCGTCGGACATACGCGGTGTATAGCTAAGTCCATATACAAATACATACATATATATATATGTATATATGTCTGTATATTTATATAGGTGTGTATATATGTATATCTCTCTGTGTATCTCTATCCCTCTATCTACCTATATGTGTATGCGTATGCATGTATGTATGTGTGTATGTATGTATGCGTATTTATACATATCTGTTTCTCTCTCTCCCTCTGTCTCTCTGTCTGTCCGTCTCTCTGTATATATATACACATTTATATACATATATCTATATATAAATATACATATATATATATATATGTATGCATCGGCGTCTGTCCATATGCGTTCGTACAGTCCTGTGATATGTGGGAAAGCAGGAGACACGTGTATGTCCATACATATGCAGCAGATCCCCTTCCACATATACATTCACACGTACCAGAATGAGTGTGTATATACCTGTGTTAAGCAAATCTACGGAAGACATACTCTGTACATATGTATATATATGGAGTGACTCGCCTTCTCTGTCTGTCTCTCCTTTTGCGTTCTTATATACGAACATATATGGGTGCCCGTCTACCGTCCAACAGAGAGACAAAGAATAACATTTATCTCCCTACTTACGCGTATGTATACATGTGTGTATGTACACGTGCATGCGCCACCTTCGCGGACGTCTCTGCTTCTGTCAGATTCAATTGCAAACCCCCGACAGCACCTGCGCGCATGCAGCGGCCACGCGTCCCTGGGCACGTGTCTTTGTTCGGAGTGCTCCTATGTTGCCGTCTCCAGCTGTCTGCCCCTTCTCCCTGTCTTGCGCTCTCTTTGTGTCTCTCCGCCCAAATGTCGCTGTATCTTTGTGCTGCTCCTCTGTCTCGCCGTCTCCCTGTCTCATCTCCACCTCTTCGTCTCTCGACGGGAAGACAGGCACGTGGGTGGTGAGGGACACACAAACGTTTGTATTGCAGCGTACCTCTCTGTCTGTCTCCATGTACCTCTGCCGACCTACCTGCCTTCCTCTCCGTCTCTCTCGCTCGCTGCTGCACTAAGCGTATCTGCGTCTCTGTGCCAGTGTGCATTCCTACGCATACATATATGCTTGCGGATGTGCGGCTGTGTTCACAGCTACCAGCGTCCTGCATACATTTATACGTAAATGTTTACGGTGACGCAGCAGCAGCAGCAGCAGCGTTCCATCGCGCTGCGCTCTCACCTGTGTAGGCACTCGGACGCACACACACGTGTAATACGGTGTGCGAAGTGGCATAGGACTCCTCTTCGCGTATATATGTAGAGGCGCGCCTGCATCTGTGGCTCCGTGGATACTTGGTTCGATAGAAACAGCGCAGGTACGTGGGTGCGCTAGGGAAACATGTGAACGTAGAAACACAGGGGGAAATCTACGCGTGCGTGCGTCTCTCTGTAGGGAGGTGTCTCTGTGCGTGGCTGAACGATCCTATGGATACATACGGACGCACGTCGTACGTGTTACTGTGCATGCATGGATAGGCGTGGAGGACGTAGTGAAAGGCTTTACAGTATAAGTCTACAAGGAATAAACGGGGAACGGGCAGAAAATGACGACTGCGCGCCGCAGTGAACAACGGCATTCCGCTGGGCGAGTCCTTGTGCGACTGTTGCATGCACACACATGTACGTACGTTTAATTTGTAGTAGATATGTGGAGACGCGCAGCAGATGATGGACTGCTGAGGAAACGACAAACGCACGAAAGAGAGGTGGCGTGCAATGTGTCGGTGATAGGCTGCGGTCGGATCGAGTGTAACGCACAAAGCCGTTGTGCTGCCCAGACGCCCTGTTGCTGCTGCTGCTGCTTCTTCGTGTGTGCCTGCAGCCCCGCAACAGGGGGGAGCAGCGGTGGCACAAGCGCTCTGCGTTTTGCACCGTTGGTGCCAACGAGCTCCTCCTTTTTCTCGCTGGCGTCCCCAGCAGCAGGAGCGCCCCAGCGACAAGCTGGCTCAGCATGTGAGAAGCAGCAGGAGCAGACTGCGGCAGCACCACCGGTGCCAGAGCAGCCACAACAACGGCAGGAAGAGGAGAGCCGCGCAAAAGACAGAGGCGCTAGTAGGAGTACGGCTCGCTTCTTGGTTGGACGGCAGCAGGAGCACGCGTGGGGAACTGACACACTGCACCAGTGGCTGCGCGCACAGCCACAGCAGCAGCAGCAGCAACATCGGCAGGGAGACTTTTCTCGGGCGTACACCTCCCAGGAACGGCCGCAGGATGCCTGCTCTTTACTGCAGTTCAACGTGGAAAGGTCTGAGAATCCGTGGAATGCTGCTGCTTCGGCTGCTGAGTGTGGAAGCGGTCCTTCCGCTGGAGCAGCAAGCAGTGCGTCAGCAGTTCAGAGGGGTGCTGTTTCTTCTGCAGAAGCCGAGGACTCTGCGTTGTGGGGAGAAGCTTCGCTTCTCATCCGTCAATTGCACGCGCTGCAGGAGCAACAGCAGTTGCTGCGGCGCCAGCTCATTCCGCCGCTTCAGAGTCTCACGCAGGAAGAACAGTCACTGCAGCCGACGCAGCCGCGGCAACAGCACAGACAGGAGAAGAAGGAGGAGCCGCAGCGGCAGGGGCAGAAAGGCCAGCAGGCAGAAAAGCAGGAAACGCAGCAGCAGGTCCTGGAAGACTTTTGGCTGCAGGAGCAGCGCGACAGCACAGCCTCGCAGTCGCCGCAGCAGAAGCGCATGCACAGAAAACAACTGGAGGACCAGCTGAGGCAGCACCTGCGCCTACAAAGGCTCAATCGACAGCAGCAGCGGCTAGCCGGAGAAGGAAGAGCAGCAGCAAGGGAGATGCAAAAGAAAGTCCTGCATGGGACAGGTGCAGTGCAGCAGCAGCTGCATGCCATGTTAGCCGCCAAGCCCCCACAGCGGCTCTTCGACTCGACTTTTTCGCAGGAACCCGAAGCCGAAGAAGCTGCAGCGCCGCCGGAGGCCCTTCCCCCGCAGGGAAGCGGCACAGAACAAGAAGAGGTCAACAAATCTGCGAGTTTTATTTGTTCTTCCTCGACGCCTGTCACGACTGCAGCACGTGACAGCAGCTTACGACGCACTGCCGCAGACGCTGCCGCCGCTCCTGCTGCTCGTGAGAAACCTGCGTTAGCAGCAACATGCAGCAGTGACAGCAGCAGCAACAGCCACTGCAGCAGCAGCAGCCCCCCCCTTAGCAAGAGCTGCAGCAACGGGAGGAGCAGCAGTAGCAGCAGCAGGTTTCCACGGATGACTGGCTCCGCACCCCGTGTTACCCTGCATGTAAAGTCGCTACAGGTATGCTGGAGAGGCTCGTTTGGGCTGCTGACTGCTGCTGGGGCCGCACCGCCTGACTTTCCTTCAGAACAACAGGGACAGCAGGGCTCAGCAGTGGAAGAAGCAACACGCAGGAGCCTGTCCCGCACGCGCGGCGACCCAGGCAGCACCAGCAGACGCCAGGAAAAAGACCACTGCAGCAGCAACAGCAGTAGTCGAGCTTTTATCGGCAGCAGGAGGACCGGAGTCGGCCGCCGCCGCAGCAGCTGCAGCGGGACTAGCGTCAGCAACAGGGGAGAACGCAGCGCCAGCCAGTCTTGCGACTCGCGTAGCGACGGAGAGAGTCGAGGCGGCAGCAGAGAGAGAAGCGGCAGCACCAGCGTCAGAACGGGAAGGCAACAGAGAAAGCGACAGCACGAAGGTAGTTCAATAGAAGAGCCTTCCCGGCCCTCTTTTAGTCGACAGTCTGCGACTGTTTGCTATTGCTTGGTTGTGAAGTACAAGGAGCGCAGCCCTGCTGCTGCAGCAGCCCAGAAGGGGACAGAGCCGCAGCAGGCGGAAGACCAGCAGCTACAACAGCAGCAGCAGCAGGATATGCCCACACTGCTGCCGCTCTACACTACAGCGTGGTACGAAGCCAGCAGCGTCATCAGTGAGACTCGAGCTGCAGCAGCACCCGCAGCAGAGCAGCACACAGCAGCAGCAGCTGGAGGACGACGTAGTTGTGTGGTGAAAGAAGCATGTCCATTTAATACGGAAGTAATTCTGCCTGAGCTGAGTGTCAGTCAGTTGCAGCAAGTGGATAGCAACCTGCTGCTGGTGCAGATATGGAGACAGACTTTGCCGACGACGTCTAGCCGCAGCCAGAGCACCTCCTCTCCCTCCTCTGCTGGTGCCGCTGCTGCTTCGCATGCACCGCAGCGGGGTGCAAACCGCAGGGGAAAAGGAACACGTCACAAGCGTCGTAGTAGCGGCGTGAAAACCCCGAGGATGCAGAGACGACGCGGCAGCGGTAGCAGCAGCAACCAGAACAGCAGGAAACTAAGCAGAAGCAGCGCCCGCAGCAGCAGCGGAGGAAGAGACGGGAGCAACAAAGATGACAGAGGCAGCAGCAGAAGTTGGGGCAACACAAGACGGTTGGCGTTGATGAAGCAGAAAGCTGGGGGAATTGCTGCAGCGCACGGAGAGGTGGGGGACACCTGCGGCAGTGGCAGCAGGCGAGGGAGACGAGGAGAATCAGTAGAACGCAGGCATAGCACCAGCTGCGAAGACGAAGTTGCGCACGGTGTCCAGAATGTAGGAGAGATACTGCTCGATTTGAACGACCCGTGCGCATATGATAGATGCTGCAGCGTCTTCCCCATCAATTTCCAGCAGCAGCAGCAGGAGCCTGTCGCCTCTCCTCCCGCTGCTGCAGCTGCCCCTCCGACGTTCGGCACGTCTCTCTCTCCCGCCACTGCTGTTGCTGGTGCTGTGGACGCCGCTGCGGAAGCTGGTTTCGCTGCTGCAGCAGAAGCGAAGGAGCGATCGAAGAGGATGCTAGCAGGATCTGGTCGCGCAGCGAAAGTAAGCGAAGCGGTGCAACAGCAACACCAGCAGCAGAGGCTACAGGGAGGGAAGCCGGCAGTCGTTCCGCTGCTTGCGTGTAACGCGCGCGGCGCATCTGGGACGCTCTACGCCTACGTCGTCAGCACCGCTCTCCTTCCTGGGCCGTCTGTGCCCGCATTTGGAGCCGCAGCTCCAGACGCAGCCGCAGCAGGAAGAGCTGTGGCAACGCGGGGAGCAGCGGCAACAGCAGCAGAGGAAGCAGCACGCCCCGGGGCACTGGCAGAAGATGGTGCCGCGGCCGGAGGACACAGGAAGGAGAAGGAGAGGGACTTGAAGGCGAAGGAGGAACGGGATGGCTACATAGAGCAACAGTGGCATTACGTGGTAAGGAAAGGAAATGCAGCAGCAGCAGGAGGCGAGGCCAAAGCTGCAGCAGCGGCGCCCTTGGACGCCGGTCTCCTCTTTTTAAGCGCCACCCACCCGTGCTTCTGGCCATGCGCACACACGCACGCGTGCAGAAGGGCGTGCGAGTTTCCCATGCACGCCGCAGCAGTCGACGCTACTGCTCCTGCGCTGCAAGTTGCTGCCGGCGTGTGCCACGAGTATGTACCTACGCGTGTTGCACGCGTAGCAGCGCCCACATACGCATGTACTGAGCTGTACCTAGATACATGTGTGTATACGCATGTCCACATATATTATATATATATGTATATATACATATATATATGTATATATATGCATGTATATATATATATGTATACATACATATATATATATACATGTATATGTATGTGCCACGTGCGTATGTGTGTATATGTGTACGCATGTGTGTGTATTCGTACTGGTGTCACAAGTAGGAGGTGAGTCTAGGATCACTCTCCACTTCTCCATTTGCTGGTGATGTGTCCGGAGGTGTCTGCTGGGGTGTGTCGGTGGCTGCGGCTGTTGCTGGTTGACAACCCTGCAGCTCTTTTGGAACTGCGGCCTCCTTGCTCTGCTTCCGCGCGAAGACACACACATACACGCACACACACACCTGGTTGTCTATTACCGGCGTACCGCAGTTCTCTCGTGAGTGTTATACACGAATCCCTACGAGTGGCGGTGTGTACGTGTGTACTGGCTGCGCTGCTGCAGTTTGTTGTGTTGCTATTGCTGCACTGCGTTGCTGATGGTGCTGCAGTGTGTGCTACTGCTTCTGCTGTTGTCGGTGCTGCAAGTGGTGTTGCTGCTGGGTGTATTGTTGCTGCATTGTGCTGCTGCGGCTGTTGTCGCTGCTGCAAGTGGTGTTGCTGCTGGGTGAATTGCTGCTGCAGTGTCCTGCTGCTGCTCTTGCTGTTGTCGCTGCTGCAAGTGGTGTTGCTGCTGGGTGGACTGCTGCTGCAATCTGCTGCTGCTCCTACAAATGTTGTTGCTGCCGCAGTTGTTGGTGCTGCAGGGGTCTACTCCGGTGCCCCTGCGAGTGTCGTTGCTGCTGGGTTTCTTGGCGCTGCAGTGTGTTGCTGCTCCCGTTGTTGTTGTCGCTGTTGCAAGGGTTGCTGCTGCTGCAGTTCTGGCTGCCGCATAGTGCTGCTGTCTTCCTCTGGAGTCCCGCTACGCCGTTTAACTTCTGCTAAATGACCAGTACTTGTCGGTTCGCCGTTGTTGCCTGTGCTGCTGGCACTGCTGCAGGACGACGCGGGGGTGTTGCAGGGCCCCTACGACAGCACGCAGATGCTTCGCTGGATCCGTAGGCCACGCCCGCCTCTACGCAGAGCACTTTCTTCGTGTCTAACAGGACTTGTTTGAAGCTATCTTACATATTAACATGGCCAAAAACTCTCTTCACACATGCGGCACCATGCACACACATCCATATGTATTTATCTGTATGTGGAGAGGAGGAGGTCTGGGTGCGGTCTGTGTAAACCGAGGCACTTCTAGGCGGATCTGCCTCAGCTGCACGAATTTTGTGTGGCTCCCCCTCCGCTACCTGCATGCAGCCGTAGTGTTGCGCCGTACATTGTGGCTGCGGTAGACAAGCTCAGCTTCGGCGAATAAAAGGCCGCATACGTCATAGGAAAGGGGAATACAGGTATATTTCGTCGATATCCCTGTATAGACATCTCTGCCTATCCATTCGTCGACCTTTCTGGGAAAGTGGTCTTGCTCGTATAATACCAGGATACACGCGCAGTGCACGTATATCGTCTCCGGCGTTCAGAAGCCGGGACCTCGCTGAACGTGCGTTTGATTCAAACGCTCGACACTGCCCCACCCACATTCTGCTCTCCACACTCACTTCCCTACGTGGGCCTGCCTGCCTTGCCATCTTGAGCAGTTTCAAAAGCGTGGCGTGCGTAGATGCAGGAGTGCGGATTTTCTTTCTTTCTTCCTCGCCTCCGCGGTGTGTGCGATCCTCTTTACCTGCCATATATATACATATATGTGAATGGATCTATGCGTGTCCTTGAACCGCTGTAGACAGTTCACGCACAAGTGTACTACACGTCTGCGGAAATGTAGGCACAGCAGTGTAGGTGGTAATGATAGAGGTATCTACATCTTTATATGTGTGTACATATGGGTGTATAGAACCTTGCAGAGTTACGCAGTTTTGATGTGAGAGGCGCTGTCCCCTGCGTTCCACACATGTGTGAGTACTGCAGCTGGTCTCCGTCACGCACACCCCATGCCTGTGGTCGCTCACGCTGGCGCGTCACTTTGTTCTGCTGCCATCTGGGGTGCTGCTTCTCCAGCTCCTAGCGCTCCTTCTCCTAGTGCCTCCGCTGCTGACGCCCACGTCGTGCTGCCGCCGTCGCTGTGTTGCTGCTGTTCGAGTTGCTGTTGCGGTGTTGCTGCTATGCATGTTGCTGTCACTGGTGGAGGTGCTGCTGCTGCGGCTGTTGTCACTGACCTGCTCTTGGCACTGGCGTTTCCGCAGTTATTCCTGCGCTCTCGGGCGCTACTGCTGGACGTTTTGCTGTTGCCGGGGTTGCGGCCGCTCTTGCTGCTGCTGCTGTTGCTGCTGCTGCTCTTGCTCCTGCGGTAGCTGCTGTTGTTCCTGCGGTCGCTGCTACGGCTGCTGCTGCTGTTGCTGCCGCTGGATGCACATCTGGACTTGCTGTTAGAGTCCAGTGCTCCGTAGCGGGGTCTTTTGCATAGACAAAACCCGCTCTAACTGCTCGACGAACACCCAGGTTTGCTTCGACTTTCTTGCTTCGACTTTCTCTTCTCCAGTTGCTGCACTGGCTTTTTCTGCGTGCTGCTTGAACTTTTGCCTCACACATACACACTCGGCGCTGCTCATGTTGCTGCTATGTGAATTGCAGCAGTTCATCGCGTGGAGCTGCTGCTGTGGTGTACTTACGGTGATGTCACCCGGCTGGTGCTCATGTTTCTGTATGTGCAGCTGTAGCCCTTTCGCTGCTACTGCGTCATCTGTGCTGCTGGTGCTCCCGGAATATTGCTGGTGTTGCTGTGGTGCTGTCACACAGCTGGTCCAAAAGTCGCCGCTGGTAGTCTTCCAGTGCTGCTGCTGAGGTGGCGCCAGTGTTGCTGCCGGTGATGCTTTGGCTGTTGCCGCCGGGTCCGCTGCCCTACGCAGGCGACGCGGAATGTCGTCCGTTTTCCCTGTTGCTGCTGCTTTGTTTGCAGGTCGCGGCTACTTCGAAGATGATGCGTCGCTTTCGAATGCTGCTGCTCCCCACAAGCTGCAGCCGCTTCGCGTGCTGCTGCCACAGTTGCGCGGCGATGCCGCTGCTGCCGCAGCAGCAGCAGCGGCAAACGCTTGCGTGCAGAGCAGCCACAGCAGCGACAAGACAATTGCTTTGGATATTCCCGTCTCCGTCTCTACAACAGCAACACGAGAACCAGAAATGAAAGTTTCTACTGCTGAGAAACCGCA
This sequence comes from Sarcocystis neurona, assembly GCA_000727475.1. Classification (NCBI taxonomy): domain Eukaryota; phylum Apicomplexa; class Conoidasida; order Eucoccidiorida; family Sarcocystidae; genus Sarcocystis; species Sarcocystis neurona. The sequence continues at coordinate 8,643,917 of KL647288.1, read as the reverse complement.
CACGCAGCTGCACTGCATTGCAGGGGAAGGCGATAGTTCGCTGAACTCCTCCTCTTCTCCACCCTCTGCTAATTCAAACGATGCACAAGCCAGAAGCAGCAGCCGCAGCGGTTGTAGCGATATTGATTCAGCCGTCTCAACAGCAGATTATGAGCCTGCGGCCGCAGCTTGTGCCATAGCAGACCGCCGGGTCCCTCACCTCAACGCGTCAGTGCCGCATGTTTCCTTCTGTCGTACAGCTGCAGCTACACCGCTACACGAGCCACAGGAGAAGCTTACACACGCAGACGAAGCCCCAGCAGCTGCTGCTGCTGGTGAGGAGGCGACAAACCACCAGGCAGCTTCCCCGTCCTCCTTCTCCTTGTCTCCGACTCGCCTCAAAACACTTGCACGGGTCGTAGCTGTCGCTGCTGCTCCTGTTGCATTGCCTGCTGCCGGCGCTCCTGCTGTTGTCGCTGCGTCACTTGCTCGTTGTGCGTCACACGCTGCTTCTTCACCTAGTGCTGCTTCACTCACTGCTGCGTCACCTGCTTCTCCTCCTGCGTCACCTGTAGCTGCTGCTGCTTCAGCTGCTGCTTCCTCGCCTGCTCCTGCCGCTGCGTCGCATTGTGCAGCTGCCTCGCCTGTGAAAGGTGGTGTTTCTGCTCTTCCGTCTGCTGTCGCTACATCTGTTGTTCAAGCGCGCGACGTTCAGCAGTCGCCTGCTGATGCTGCCACTAGTACTTCTGCTGCTTCTCCTTCATCTTCTGCTGGGGTTGCTGCTACTTACTGCCGTCTTGAAGGGGCTGGTACTTCGTCTACCGCGGCAGCTGCTACGTCTTCTTCCACAGCTGCTTCGTCTTCTGGTGCAGCTTCAGGTGTTGTTTGTGCGTCGGCTGGCGAAGGGAAGTTTCTAGACGTGTTGACCTCGCTGCGACAGGCAGAAGCCTGTCTGTCCCGCGTTTCCACGCGTCGCATGTCTGAGTACTTGCGTTATACTGTAGCAGCTCCCTACGCGGTTACTGCTGCTAGTACGCCTCCTCGCAATGTGCATGCTCAAACGCCCCAAACTGAGTCGCCCTTTCCCACTCCGTCTGGCACTGTTCCTGCTCATACCTCTGTTACGCCTGCTGCCACTGCTGCGTGGATTGCACGCAGCACTCGCACTGCTCCTCCTGCTGCTGCTCCTGTTGCTGGTGCTTACGCCGCAAATGTGTCTTCTCCGCAGGCGCAACTCGATTCTTTGCAGTGTCTTGCACATAACAGTCGCAGAGGCAGCAACGGCGAACTCTGCCCTCGAGAACTCTTGCTTGCACATCCTTCAGCACAATGGAGAAGCAGCAGCCACCTCCATGATGAAGAAAAGCTCACGGCCTCACCGAGTGCTCCTCTACGGTTGGTGAGGAGCCCAAAATGCAGTTGTTGCGCTAGCTATTGTTGCGGGTATAGGGAGAGAAATTCACCGGCGACAAGAAGCATCAATAACACACAAGCAGAACACAGCAAAGCAGCATGCATGGGCAGCAGAGAGCCGATTAATAAAACAACAACCTGCACAAAAACTTGCAGAGAGTTGCAACGCAGTCATTGTGTGCAGCAACGCACACGCGTTTTGGAGCAGCAGTTCGGTGTCAGTGCCTTACGTGACGCGTGCGCAACGTATATTCAAGCTGCTGCGCGCGGCTGGTTAACACGCGTACGACTAGAAAAGGCAATCTGCATGCTTAAGCAGCAACAGGTATACCGACCTGAAGGCGCGGCTACTGTAACGGCTGCAAGTAGAGAAATTACGCTACAGCAGCACAGGACTCCTCAGTGGCTTCTGCCTGCATCCCACAACTGGAGCAGCAGAAAGCAGCGGGACGCACGTGCAGCACAAGGGGAAAGTACATTTGCTACGGCTGCGGGTACTGTATGTCCCCCTCGGGACACGTGCCCTGCCGCGTTCTGCGGTAGTCCACTCTCGAACCCTGGCTGCAGGAGAAACCTGTTTACATTCCATCAAGGCAACAGCAGCAGGGTCGCACTCCCCATCAGGAACAGCAGCAGTCGACGTTCCAGCGACTGCAGCAATACTGAGTGCTGCAGCACCGGCTGCTGCTGTTTTGGCACGGGTATGCCGTGTTGCGCCAATGGAAGCAGCCCCAGCAGCGGCGGCGTGCGTTATCAGAGCATCCTGGGTTTCGGTTGCCAGGGAAGCTGCAGTCCACGGAACAGAAGCGGTGTCTACAAATCCCACAGCAGCAGTGGTAATGGCGACAAGTTTCGGCCTGCAGACTATCGTTCCTTAAAGCTACCCTCCGGCCGCCCACTTCAATGCTTGCCGGAATATGACCCAGCACGCAATGATCATAACGTGTGCGGCTCTTTACCTGCTTTTTCTGTGTCGTCTCCCTTTCTCTTTTCAGCGCCACGCATCCACCTTCGGAGCGAACCCCTCAGTGGACCCCAACCAGTTGCCTCGCATCACAACCTACATCCCTGGCGCACAGACGTATGCATGAAAACCGCTGATACGCCAGCGTCTTCACCACCACGGGAGCTGTCTACTGCCAGTTCCGTGCAGAGAAGCTTACTCTGTGCTGCAGCGACATCTGCCAATGCGGTTGCGACTTCTGGGGCGGCGCCAACTCCTCGGGCCACTGCTGCTGTTCCTGGTGCTGCGTTAGCTGCGTTTGGTGCTGGCACTGATCTTTTCTCGTCTGCTGCTGCATCAGGTGTGATTGCTGCTGATGCTGCTGTTTCCCCATTTGCTGCTGCTTCCGGTGGGGCCTACTGTGGCACTCCGGGTTCTCTGTGTGCACCGTACCAGGTGGAGTCTGCTGAGTCTTTGCCGGTCTTTCCTTCACTACTGCCACGCTTCTCGTAGTAGCATTTCCGTCTGTTGCGCAGCTTCCGTCTCAGTTTCGGTCACCGCTGAGGTGCAGCAACAAGTCTCGTTATCCCCCGGCACCAACTCTCTCGAGCAATATAGGGCGATTTCGCTGGTGGGTCTTCCAGTTATGCTTATGATTCCACTGCTCTCATCGTGTCGCCGTCATGTTCAGTTGTGATGCTGCGCTGTTTGAATGAACCCCCGTCTCGACTTCTGCTGCAGGTTTTGCCTCTGTTCTTCTGCTGCTCTTTCTGCATAGGTCACTACTTTTATTCTGCTGACTATGTTTGTTTTGCACTTGCTTTTCTACCGCTGCTCCGTGTAGGACGCGTGTTGCCTTGGCATCTGACAGTGCTCCTGCGTATCTGCTGTGTCTGCGTTTCGTGTGACTTCCCTGCAACTCTCTCCCCGTTCAGTTGCTGCTCTGAAACAGCCCACGGTGCGAGGCACACGGCAGTGCGTGGGAGAAATGAGGCCTGATGAGTGCGCTCCTTCACGTCACCTACGAACTTTTAAGAAGCGATCCCTATTTGGAATTGAACTCTCTTCAATTTTCCCGTCCATTTCTTGAATGCGCGTTTTCGGAGCATACATTACACTTACCAGTGTAGCTGCAACGCCGCAGCAGCACTCAGTGCCGTACACGAGACGTAACAGCACGAGTGAGAGCGGCCCCAGTTGGTGTTCTGATCAAGAATGAAGCCATGGCAATGCAGCACTTTGTTTGACACATTGGGAGACACAACAGGACCTGAAGTGAAATAGGGGGTCTTCTAAATGTTGAAAGCGCAGCGCGGACCAGGAAGCCTAGACAGTGGACACAGAACTGCCACGCCTGCATGCGGACCTTTTGATGTGTGCACCAGCAGACAGTAAATCAGCAGACTGTCTGCATACGCAGGAAATGGTTGTTCGGCATTGTGTTTTTGCGGACTCTTCAGATCAGTGAAGCACAGTGTGCTCCCGTAACAGAATGTAGACAAAAACCTAAGGAGAAGGGCTCGAGATCAGGCGCTTCACCTGACGTGTCGTCCCCACCGACGCTACGAATCCTGCCTTTGCAGGCGGCTGCGGCTGCTGCGCTGGCGCGATTGCTGTTAGAAGCGCTGCTGCTGGACGCGTCGCCGGGGTTTTTCATAATTTCTATGTGGCTGCCGAATCTTCAGCACGTAAAGGTGCATCTACCACAACTGCGCCGGTGCTCACTTGCGGACCTGCATATGTTTGTACAGTCAACTATATACGGGCGTACATTATACATACATATGTACAAGTATTGTTTACAGACCTGTCCTTGGCATATCTCCCTCTACGACTGCGTCTGCGTATGCCCGATCGTACCTGTCTTCACATTTTCTGTCATTCCGTCTTTCTGCCCACGCATATATGTTTGTGTAGGTGTGCTTGCGGCCACGCCCGTCTGCGACACTGATTTGCACGGATATATACTGCCTAACAGATGAATCTGCCCACACGCATACATGCAATTGATCATGCAAAGATAGGCTTCCATGGCTGTTGCAGGGGGTGGTCTTTTCGGTGTTGTACTCCAAGCGGACTTCAACAAACAACAGCACACGACCACACGCCCACCCAGGCGTAGCGCGTGCACTCCTTTCATGCTAGAAAAAAGAGCGATTCGTTTGTTCTTCGTTTCGATTGTGGTGTCAGAACGCCACGCAGAGGAACGCCTTGCGCAGTGCCTCACGGACAAAGCAGATTTCAGGAAACCTCTGATACGCTTATCATGATCCACCCGCTGTAATGCATATACGTATATTTATAACTATACGTATATGTGTGCACTTACGTGCCCGCACTCCATCGTATCTTCGTACGCAAATATGTACAGGCATATATATATATATATGTATATATATATATATATATACACAGCACACATACACAGCAGTATACTCTCTTGTAGCGGGATACGTCTGAAAACAGACTTGGCGGCTAGGAGGGCGCCTTCTGATAACAGAGCTTGCTGCCACAGCATACGCCCCGCGTATCACAGACAACGGCAGATACTGCAGATCTCCTCACCACACTGCATTTCCACTGTTATGAAGAACGGGGAAACATCAGACTGGCACGGCTGCTTCAGCGCGCTCTCTAGTCGGACGCGTATTTCCCTTCCACAGGGATTTGCACTCACACAATATAGACAACACAAAAGCTGTCGGCCCTGCGTTGCGTCACAGGTCCCAGGTTTTGACTCTGTTAGCAATAAGTGCATAACCAACTGTTAAACTACAGTGTCAGCCTTCGTACTCATCGATCACGAAACAAACATACATACTCATACAGACGCACGCAAAAAATATACAGCTGTGCCCGCTACCGAGCGCGTATCAGTCACATGGGAGGCTCTTCAGCACTGAAATGCAGCTCTTTGCAGACACATGTGTCGGGGCACATAACACGGGCTTCCAACAAGTAGCACCAAATGCGAAAGATCGTGATCCTGTTCGTGACGGCATTATCCAGTTAGGGGCTGTCCTGGTGCCAGTACCGGTTTCCGCGTTGCAAAAGTCGCGTGACGCAGCGGTGAAGAGAACAAAATATTTGTTCTTCTCTACGAGCGTCGCATGTAGTCAGTCAACAGGTAGAGGCACTGTATTTATTCACTTGTAACGGTGGTTCCACCACTCCTGCGTAGCCGGCCTGTAGCTCAAGAGAGCGCTCTCGTCCTCACTTGTGTAGAGAGGACACAGGGGCGATTTTCTGTTTCGACATACGCTTTGGGAGATTCGTGTGATCGGCAGGCAACCCAGTGGAAACACAAGCTACGCCCACCTATTATATTCCTGCGTATTCTAGTATGGTGAAAGCGACTTTTTCTACTTTCGTTTGCACGCGTCAAAGGAATGGGGCTTTTTCTTCGGTTTGCTCGCGACGAGGTAGTGGAGGAGATACATTTTCCTTCTGCATGTAGCTTTGTAGTGGAATCAGCGTTTTGCTTCCTCATTGAGTTGCTCTGACTGCAGGCGTCTTACCTTTCGCCCTTCCCAGAATAAACTAGCGTAGGACCACTTCTCTGCATCTACTACGCGCTAACGCGCGAACGCCTGATGCGTCAGCCGCCGCTGTCAGGAGAGAAGAATAATTTTTTTCCCTTCGGACATACAGTAACGCTGGTCACCGCCTTCCAGGAGGTGTGCCTCCTGGTCCGGAAGATCCGAAGTTTCCTTTATTTTTACTGATGGTGTAAGATAGGGGGAGCAGCAACCCTTATTCCTCGTAACACCATGCATCCTAGAATCGAATTTATATTCTTCCTCTCACGGCTTGTACTCCTCACCTCACGCACGTTTTGTCTTCGAATGCCAGCTGTACCACAAGCGGTGTTCCATTTATGCTGCAAGCATTGCCTAAATCTGTAAATGTTACTGTCTACTGTGTAGACAGATATATAATCATATACACACAAAGTTAAAGAGAGATGTGTGTAGATGGACATATGGCTGAGTCTCTACAAAGTAGGTAAATCTTCCGATTGACACACACACACACACACACATACATACACACTTCGGTACATATGCATATATATATATATATATATGTGTAATTTAATCTTCTTGTTGTGTCGCGTCTACCGTCAAAAATCCGTTCAACGACCCGTTCTGTACGGGCAAGAGGCATGTGAATAGCAGCTAGGAAATTCCGCGTATCGGGCCTGCCCGTCAAACGCCGTCTCTGCCGCCTTCTCTGCATGTGTACCCCTCCTCGCGGTGTGCACTACGCAAATCACTGCAACTGCTTTCTTGTCCCAGCGAGCGCTATGTTCGTGGCGAATAATCCTTCCGTTCCGATTGCACGCAGTGATTTGACAGGGAAACAAGGTAATTGCCCCCTCTCGCTTTCTTGTGCTGCTGTTGCTGCACGTGTCTGCCTTTTTGGTGCTGCCGCTGCGACCGCTTCGTGGCGCACACAGGCAACCAGTTCGTTGCAGCAGCACTTCAAAATTTAACGTCAGCCTTAGTTCAGACCTCACAGGATTTGTGCATTTATACGTATGTGTGTGTCTAAATGCAGGCACACACATGTATACACCTGAGACACGGACACGCATGTACACGTACAAGTGTACATCCACTTGTACGTAATCGAGCAGCTGGGTTCCAGCAAGTCCACTAGTGCAGCGGGACAATTGTTCTGCCGACTGCGTGATGGACACGCCCCGCGTCCCGCGGATTCTGCTCACGTAGACGGAAAATGAGTTGAAACCCATCAGTTCTTGTAGAACGCCGTTGTCGCACGTACGTGTGTATGAACACACGCGCACGCATAGACATTGGGAAGGACCTGGAGGTCCGTACATCGCCAAGTGACTACAGGCTCATCGCTGGCGCAGACATGGACGCACAGAGACGCACAAGGATATCGACAGGTGGAGGGCCAGGCGGATCTCTCTATGGCCACTTACGCGTGCAGATGCAGCACGTGTCTTCAGAAAGAAGGACCGCCGTTGTGCCTGCAGCCTCTGCAGCGACACCATTCATATTGTTCTGAACTTCTCCCGCTTTCACTGCTCCACGTCGACCGCACGCAGCTTCTCCGCTGTGGCGAGAACCAAGAAGCGGAACGTGCGTTCATATATATACGCGTTTATCCACAGAAACAAGTCTGTTCTACTTCCTTGTCCTCGTGCTCCCCCTCTGGTCTACGCGTGCCTCCATAATCACGTAGACAGGGCGGGTCTTCTACGTCTCGCTGCCGTCTACAAATCACGAAGATAAGTTCGCGCTCCCTCCTCGATGTCCCCGTTTCCTTACACTCTCTATATGCATGCATGTAGACACGCGCATACCAGCGTCAGACACGTAGATAAATGCAGCCTCGCTCTCTCTCTCCGGCTCCACGGACACACGCGCCGAGACGTATTTGTTCCCAACACCATACCTACATTCACAGTTCTCTTTCGTTCCTCTTTCCGGGTATGTGTATGTGTGCACGCTATGAATTACCTGTAAAAACACGTGTATGAGTACGGTTCTCTGCCGTGCTCTCTCTGTGTAGACACGTATACAAACCGATCTATTGCTTGTACACATTTGTACAGAAATGAATATACCTTCATCATTGTAGACGACCCAACGTGGTTCAGACACACGCCTGGACAGAGACACGTGTCAGCCTGGTTTCTCCTCTCTGTTTCTTCTTCTTTAGAAAGACGTTACGTTCCCGCGGCGTCGGTAACAATGCGGACAATGTTATTTGTTGCATTGAGCGGCTCGGAGTCTTTCATGCGCCTGCCGTCGGGGGCTTCTGCGTAGAGAAAATTCCGCTCCACCGCCGAATGCAGCATCCCTGCGAATTCCTTCATCCTGTCGAGAGCGACGCATGCAGCGGGCACAGCGCAGATCCACGCGGCAACGAATCAACGCACGGTGATGTTCTGCACATGCGTCTGCAGCTGCTACTCTAACAGACCCATGAGGCAACAAAGAAACCCACAACAATTTTCTATGCGTGCTTCTGCGGGTGCGTCTCTTGCGGTGAATTGTTCTACGCTTCCGCTGCAGCTGCAAACCCCAACGCAGCTCTCGTCCATGGCGGCGAAATCTACGGAGCTGCACACAAAAAGCGGGAGCCACGCGAGGACGCGCGCAAGCAATGGAAGCCGCGTACCCCGGACAGAGAAAGACGCAGCGACAGCGAGGACAGCTGCAGGCTGCCGGCAAGCACGCACCCCTATGTCTGTCAGAAAGAAGAACACCGTTCACAACACGAGAAACAGCGTTACTGTCTACTCCTGCAGACATGCGCCCTGGCCAAATGACGTCCGCGCGCACCCCCAGCAAGTCGCTACACCTCCTCCGGCCCAGCAGCAGCTGCAGCTCACGGTCACATACAAACGAAAGAGAGGCGAAAGTCTGTAGGGGCACGTCATCAGTCAGTCAAAAGCGCGAAGCAGGCAGGTTTTGGCCTAACGTCCCCGCGCGGAGCCGACCAGACGCACGACTGCAGCAGGCACGCCTGCCCGTGCGAAGGGACAAGGTAGCCGCCCACTCAAATATGCGAAGAGAAGTTCGCAGGCGTGCACCTCGTACGTAGGCGAAAACGTTGTGGAGCGCTTTGTGCGTAGTAGCGACGGTTCGGAGAAGAAACGACAGGGCGGGGTGCAGTGCTTTTTGCACCGACGCGCGCACCCGTACGAACTTGCAGGGCGTGCATGCAACAAGGAGAGGGAGAAGCAAGCGGACAGGATACGTATGCTACGGCAAGACGCGGCCTGCAGTCGCGGCGTGCCGCAGCACGTGTCATCCGTACTACACAGGAGAAACGGGCGCGCGGTCATTTTTCTTCGGCTCGCGCTCTCTCACTTCTCCTTTCTTGGCATTCCTCACATTCGACTAGATTGGGACACACCTCCGGACTTTGCAAACGACGTCACGCAGATTATTACCACCCACCCATAAGTCGCCATTTATGCGTCCCCGAATTCTCGAGAACGGTACGTGGGGCAGTGCGTGCAGCGCACACAAACGTGTCGTGGAAGGAGTTGCTGAGCCTCTGCGGTCGTAGCTTCGCAGCACCAGCACAAGCGGGGCAACAGAGAGTAGCGAGGGGGGAGACAAATGTCGGTGCAGAAGGAGATGAGTTTTCCTTCCAGTGCGGTCTCAGAGCGGCGGCCGGTTGCATGCAGAACAAACGTAGGAGCAGGGAAAGAAACACGGCGATCCTGGCACGTCTCGCGCGTGCGAGAGAACAAAGGAGCGGCCCTCCCAGGATGGCGCACAGACGCACGAACGGGGAAGGCCCTGCTGCAGGCTCGCACGGGCCGGGGGCAGGCATGCAGCAGCGGAAACATTCCTCGAGCACAGGCGCACGGGCAATCAACCCACTCACGGCCAAGTGGCACGTGCAGCCCTGCGGCAAGGACCCCGTCAGGCGTGCCGTGACGCGGGACGCAGTGCCGCAGCCTGTCCCAGAGATCCAGGGCGGCCACGCGAAGAGAGAACAGCACTTCTCTAATACGTGTGTTCAGCTGAGGAAGCAGAAGAGCAGCTTCAAGCGTATACAGATGCAGAACGCGCGGTAACAACCGACGCGTCGGCAACTGCGAGCACGCAGATCAACAGAGAAGTCTGCATGCGCGTGGCGCGCTGTTGGTATGCGTATTTTGCAGGAGAATCCCGCGTGCAGCGAGCGACACCGAGTTACCTCAAGAGGCGACGTCCAACCCAAGTGAGAACTGTACGTCTCTAACAAACAAATGAATCGGCAGAACTTCTTTACCTGCCTACCTGTGTCACGTGCAAGCACCGGTGTAGATCTACTTGCACGAGGACCAGCGGCTCACCCACGCAGAAGACGCACGCGCCTCTTTTGGAAGAGAGACAGGCACACATCTGCGTCTGAGCACGTGTACACCCACCTCTATGAAGAGGACGCACGCCCGCACCGTCGTCAGGCCCCAACCTTTTTCACACGCACATTCTCTACGTTGTCGTCCTGATGTTGTTGTACACGCGTGCGCGTGTCTACACACACATATAGACGTAGGCACAGGTCCAGGCGACAGTGCGAGGCCAAGCAGTAATGAAGTCTAAGACTTACGTAGTGCCTGCTGGCACGAGAAGGCACTCGGAGTAGATGTTTTGACGTTTCTTGTTGCACGGCTGCTGCCATTCCTTCACCGGGAAGACCGGCACGCGCTTGCCGAGCTTGACGACTGCTGCCCTCAGGGCCTATAAATTCGTTGGAGCAGCAGAGGTCATCAACAGACGGAGACGAGACAGCGAGTGCACTGACTCCCGCGCAGCAAAGTTCTCTACACGAGAGACGCCTCGCGCTTTCTTACCTCTCCCCACTTTCTGTCTACCTCTTCCTCTAATGACTACGCAGCATCTGCACATATACCTGTGTATCTGCACATCAAAAACCTAAACTACATATACATATATACACGCACATATACATATAAATATGGGAGTTCGGATGCTGTTAGGTCTAGATACAAATAGCGTGTGCAGATCAAACGTCGAAAGTATATGGATACATATACGTGAGTGCCAGTGACGTTACCTACAAACTTCTTTCGTAAATCAGACACTTACACTATATATATATATATTATATCTAGGTAAGTGACAATTGCATTAGACGTATATGCTGATCTACTGTCTAAATCAAACACTCAAGAGATATACATATACACATATATATGTGTGCCAACTATGTAAGGCATAGACACGGATGTACTGCGTAGATCAGATACCCAAACTACACGTATATACACATATATTTATATAGGGTGCAATTATGGACGGCATGAATACAAATATATTGTGTAGGTCAAACACCCAAACTATACGTATGTATGTATACATATATACATATATATAAATGTATATATTGGTGTGTGCCAACTACATTAGACATAGATACAGATATACTGTGCGGATCGGACACCCGAACTACACATATATATGTATACATATATATATATATACAGGTGAATGCCTGCTATATTAGGCATAGATACAGATATACGATATAGGTTAGGCCCCCAAATTATACGTATGTATATATATACATATATATGCTTCCTACATGGAGACGTGCAGATATGTGTGTCTCTGTGTCCCTCTCTAGGAAACTCCCACATCCCTGTGTATGCGGAAGCCTACCTCGTGCACGCCGGTACTGCCGTAGCGATAAATTACCATATCTTTTATTTTTTCTAGACGAGCAGCATTTTTTTCGTCAAGCGGCTTGAGGTGCTGCAGCTTCTCTTTTGTGTCAGCGTCGAGCATGCAGAGGGGCCCCTCTGCGTCTTCGCGCGTGTAGAAGCTGCCATCTCCCTCTTCGTACAGAACGTACTTCTGCGTTGCAAGTAACGCCAAAGAAACAGAAGCAGCAGCAACCGCGTACGCGCCGCAGGAGCAGCGATAGAGAAGCAGGGGCAATAGCGAATACGCAACCGCACCGGCAGCAGCAGCGCACGTGCATTCGCAGCAGCAGCAGGAGAGATACAGCAGCAGCAGCAACAGGACGAGGACCCCACGCAGACACGCCGCGGCTCAGCGGAAGCGGGGGGTTGACTGCAGGGAAGGTGCACAGCAGCTTTCCACGCAGCAGCGCCATCCGTAGACGTAGCAGCAGCAGCGGCGGAGCGGCGGAAGCAGATGCAGCAGCAACACAGCGATAGAAGAAGCAGAAAAACGAAGAGCAGCAGCAGGAGCCGCAGTGAGAAGAGCAACCACGCACCAGCAGCAGCATCGCGAAAGGGGAGTTCAGAGTAGACGCAGCAGCAGCAGGCGTGCAGATACACGGGCATCTGCAGCAGCAGCAGCAGCAATGGCAGCGAAGGTGGTGTAGCTGCAGCAGCAGCCCGGCAGGTGAGAGAAACAACGACAGCAGCTAGGGCGGCAGCAACTGGTCTTCCCTCATCGCCAACACTTTGCCAGCATCGCCCTATACGTTGCACGGCAGTAGCAGCAGCAGTAGCCTCCGTGAACCAGCAGCATATTCCACCCAGCCAGACGTGCACGGATGCACGCATGCACACACATACAGGTATATACACATATATATTTACACATAATCGTATACGCATCTACGAACATTTCTCTTTCGAACAGAGAGGAACACTTGCTTACCTACACATACATATATGTATATATATAGAGAGAGACACGTACAGGACTACACGTGCACGCAACATAAGTACACACACACGGAAGAGAGACAGAGCGCGAGACGCACGCAGGCAGCGGGGGCTGCTGCCCATCTGCGCCAGGTGGCCACACACGCATATCCAGACATACGGATCTACACATTGATGCTGTCTACTTCTTCTATATATGACTCAGTAGACGTACACGTGTATACAAATGTGTACACACATACAGAAATAGAGAGAGAGCACACGAGAGAAAAAGTTGCAGCCGGCACCTGCTACCACAAAACGTACATCACCGGCTGCACCCTCGTATACACGCAAAAATAGACAAAGGGAGGAAAGGTTTAGGCCGACTCACGTGCTTCATTAGGCGCAGCGCCGACAGCAAGACAATCGCAAGCTAAACGCATTTATATATATATATATATATATATATATATATATGTACG
>KL647288.1:8470805-8630467 GCA_000727475.1 Sarcocystis neurona | reverse complement strand
TATATATATATATATATATATATATATATGTACGCAGAAAGAGGGAGGGAGAACGGGACACATGGGCGTGTCACTCGCCGGCTCACGCGCTCGAGTGGCGAATACACCAGAGCATACATGTATACATGTACATGCATATTGAGAGAGTAGGGCGGACGTGCGAATACCTACGGATACACACAGACATTCATACACACATATATGTACATATACTCATATGTATGCGTGTGTGGACAGAGAGCGAAAGACGGACGAATACTTGCAAAAATGTATACACATATATGTATGTAGGTACATACATGTGTGTGTAATGTTACCTGCTGCTTCATGCGCTGGAGGTAACACTCGGCAAGGGCGCTGCAGACGACGACCGGACGGTCGGGGAATTTTTCGGAAATGCGCATGACGTTACGGTCGGCGTCTCCCCCCTGCCCACCACCGAGCAGCAACATACTCACACGTATAATCCTTTACTTGTATTTGTGTGTGCGCTATATATATACATATATATGTATACCTTGACGTACGCGTATTTGTGGACATGAATGCATACGTACGCATACATGCAGATGTCACACACGCACGTGTAGAACCGCACGTGTCACCGTATACGTATATATACATGCATGCGTTTGGACTATTTGCTGTCTCTCCCTCTGTAAATACACATATACATATGTAGACACATATGTGTATATTATTTGGTGCCCCTCCGCCTCACACTATATACATATATACATGTATAGATGTGTAGACTGTGTATAGACGAATGATACCCCGAGGCAAACGTAAACATAAAAAGTGTTCAGCATTTAATATCCATACACTTGTGCGCATGTGTGTGTGTACGTACATATAAACAAACAAACACACACACACACACACACACACAGAGAACAGCAGCTGCTGTCCAGACTCGCAAGTGCAGGCGCTGTGCACACTCGCGCGGCAGCAGCAGCAGCAGAGACTGCAGCAGCAGACGCGTGCAAGGCGCTCTTGTGCAGAAACGCGCACAAAAGCAGCAGCACGTGGTAGCCAACGACCGGGCAGGAAGCACGCTTGCGTCAGCTTTGGGTACAGCAACAGCAGCAGGCCGGATACACGGACTACCTAGCAGCAGCAGCAATGGCAGCTGCTACGGAAGTCCGTCGCACAGCCCCGCGCCAGTCGAGCCGCAAGTTTCCGCCCACATGCATGTGTCAGCTGCCCCCCAGAAAGTCGTCATACAGCAGCCGTCACAGCGTGGTACACCAGCGTCCAGATGCAGCCCCATGCGGCGTGAACAGCAGCAGCAGCAGAGCGGAGAAAACGAAGAAGCAGCAGCAGCAGTGCGGATAGAACGAAGAAGAAAGCAGTAGCAGCAGTGCGAAGAAGAAGACGCAGCGACAGCAGTGCGAAGAAGAGAAAGACGCAGCAGCAGCAGTGCGAAGAAGAGGAAGACGCAGCAGCAGCAGTGCGAAGAAGAAGGGGAAGAAGACGCGGCACCAGCAGCAGTGCGAAAAAGAAGCAGCAGCAGCGCGAGTAGCTGGAGCAGCGTCCTGGGGCGTCGTGGGGAAAACGCGTTGCTGCTTCTTGCGGTGCTGCCGTAAATTGTCTGCTTCACCTGCGCGTCTTCCTGCTGCTGCTGGTGCCGCATCGACGACCTACCACGTCGCACTTATTCATCAGCAGCACGAAGGGGAACCGCTGCTTCACGAACTCGCGCACCTGCAGTAGAGCCCACCCCACACGCAGCAGCGGCAGCAGCGCGAGAACAGCGCTGCAGAAAGCAGCTGCCTTACCAAGTTGCCGCAAGCACCTACCGACACCTGTAAAAACTCGTACCAAGACGCGGCATGCACAGGGCACTCTGCAAGTCCATCCGTCTCGCACGAGCCCGTTCTGAGGAAAATAGAGAGCCACGCACATATATATATACATATATAGATGTATATATGTGCGTGTGGACACGGTCAAGTCTGAGATAAGCAAAGAGACATTAACATTCCGTAAAGAGACATGCGGCGCACTTACTACTTGCTTGCGCCTACGTATACACCCAGATACAAACGCATACAGAGAGCGGTAGATACGCGTATGCACATACATATACAGACAGAGATAGAGGAAGACAGAGACAAAAGAAGAGAGATATATATATATATATACGTATATATATCCATATATTGAGAGAGAGAGAGGGGAAAGCACTGATATATTTACACATGAAGTACACGTATAAAGATCTACACGTGATGGTGAGTGCCCCAGTCCACTGACCGCGTCTCTGCAGATGTGTGTGCACGCGCACATACTGCGACGAAACGGCAAACCTCCCTCCCCCCCCTCCACGCGGGTGTTCTGCTTCATGCATGCAGGGGAAGTGATCCGCGTCTCTCTCTGCAGATAGCGTTTCTGCATCTGTTTCAAGATACACTTCACCTGTCCTTCCTTTCTCTTCCTCTCTCTCTCTATATGTATACATTTCTTTGTGTTTGCATGCACGTATGCAGAGAGAGGGATCCCTTTCTCTCTCCACACGTAGATTTCCAACATGCGTCTCAAGCTACGCTCCCCCTCACTTTTCTCTTTTCTTTTGCTTTCTCTCTTTGTCCCTCTCTGTGTATATACATACGTTTCTCCGTATATTCACATATGCTTGTGCACAGGTTCGAGAAATCGTTCGCATGTTTTTCTGCGTGGAAGGTACCGTCTCTCTGTGCATGTCGAGGGCACCGCGTCTCGTCTCCCTCTTCCTCTCGTCCTTCCTTTCCGTTTTCTCTGCGCCCCTCTCACTTTCGCCCTTCGTTTTTCCTTTCTCTATTTTCTCCGTTTCTGTCTCTATATCGTACGCTATGTCTTTCTCACACTTCGTGCCGTTCTCTATCACGGGGCGTTGGCTTGCGCAGAAGACCTGCTGCGCAGGCGCAGCCTCACAGCCCTTTCTCCGTAGTAGCCTGTGCAGACACAGACTTCCTCTCTTCTGCGGGACGTCTCGGAACGTTTCACCTTCCCCTTTTTTTGCATGCGCGCACGCGCTTGAGGCACACGACTTCACTCTCCCTGCCTCGTCACGCTGGCAGCACGTGCTGCAGCGCTCTGTGCGGACGGCGTAGGCAGCAAACGCTTCTCTCGTCGTAGCGTTCTCTGTCTCCCTGTCTCTCTCTATGCAGCAGCGCACCGCCACACAGCAGTTTCTGCGCGGGACGCTGGCTGGATACTGCTACGGAAGAAATACGGTCGGGCGACGATGAACTCTTCTCTCTCTGTCTTTCTCTCTCCCTTTTTTTCTGCAGCAAAAGTCCTTTTCCTTCGTTGCCCACGTGCGTCCCTTGCTGCGGCCACCTTCTTTGCTGGCGTCGCGTACCAGCATCATCACGCGGTCCCTGTCCCAGGATAACAAGTCACGTTGCCAGTTGCTGCTGCAGGCGTCATTTTCGGCGGCGGCTGCCTCTTCCATTGCCGCCGCCAGCATCTTGGCAAGTGCCGCCGACTCGCCTGTTGCTGCAGTCGTCACCGTCGCGCCTGCGCCTGCTCCCGCCGCTGCGACCGTCTTCGTCTTCAGCCCTGCCTGCTGATGCCGCAGCACCTGCCGCTGCTGCTGCTGTTGCTGCTGCTTCACGAACGCGGCAACGACGCTCTCCACCAGTGCCTGCGGAGCGCCATACCCGCTCAGCTGCTGGCTGAACGTTGTTGTCAGCGACCTGCGTCCAAACCACAGCCCCCACCAAAAAGCACACGCGTCTCTGCCTACTGCTGACCACAGACGTGTCTACCTGTGTACACAGATGTGTATCTGTGTATATACGCAGAGACGACGCTCACGAGTGGAAACATTCAAACGTGTGTGTGCCTTCACCAGGGTCTATCGAGTCATATATATATATAAATGAATACATACACGCATATATATATATATATGCTGGAGGATTGTCTTGATGTCGCTACATACACACATACATCCCACAACAGGACACCTGTCTCTACTTATGTGAGTAGCCAAACACATGCATCTGCACAACAATAACATACACGTTTGTGTGACACTGCCTGTAGCTACTACACATACACGTCTGTACTGGTGAAATAGATATATACGTATGTGTGCGTATGTGTGTGTGTGTGTGTCAGTAAGTAGCTACAGAGACACCTCCACATACGGAGAGACGCAGAGTCGCGCTGAGGAGACGGCTGCACGGGCTGCAAACGTCGGAGGAAAGCCCCCCCTTCCCCCTGCCCGCCGCGGCGCTACCGTGTCTCTGGCTTCCACGCTTGCTTAAGCAAACGCGTGCATTCCCCGAGAAGTCTGTCTCGCCGCCATCCTACGTGCAGAGGTGTGAACGTAGACGTATATATACAAGTACGCTCCCCAAGGATAAAATCGCGTGGTCACGTCAACGCAGAGAAAATAAAAATCAGCTGTAAGCATGGAAGTGCGCATGCACACGCAGCAGTGGCCCCTGTGGACCGCACGCGTCGAATTTTCGATGGTACCCGCCCCCCCTTTCTCACGGCGACGTCTTCTGCAGACAGCGGGACGGCTTGCGACACGGATACGTCTAGAAGAAAAAACAGGCAGAAAGAGGAAAAGAGAGAATCAGGAAGGTCGTCGGCGGGAGAGCAGCAAGGTGGACGTTCATCATTAACACCCGTGCATGCAATTTCTCGATCGAGATCCACTGGTCAGTGCGCCCCAACACGAGCACAAATATATATATATATATATATATGCATTTCATCCCCTATGTATACACACATAGATACACTGAAATATGTATATATATATATATATGTACAGCGAGAGTCTCCAGATGTCTGAAATATATGCACGTATATACATAGACTTAAGCATATATGCTTCTTCATATTTTGAGTACACACACACGTCTAATTCACTTAATATATCCATAGTATGCGGAGGCGTAAGAGGCATGGTGTCATCGAGCCACGTACGCCGGCAGCGACGCACTCGTGCACGACCTACGCCTCTAGCACACGATGTCTGCGCGCAATAGAAGACCACCGCGACCATATATTGTTGAAGATCCACAGCTCAATTTCTTCCAGCAGCCACTCGTGGTCCCTGCTCGCATCGTATCCAACCGTCGCTTCGCCCTGCAGAACTCAAACGCAGCAACAGCAGCAGCAATGGCCGCGGCAACAGCAGCAGCAACAGCAGCGGCGACAGCAGCAGCGACAGCTGCCAGACAAACGGCAGCAGCAGTCGTTCTCTAGTCGGGCCTGCAGACGCCCAGCAGTCCGTCCTTCGCTCGGATGCCTTCTCTGGCGTCTTCCGTCGCCCTTTCTCTCTCTTTGCCGCACTCCGTCCAACTTCCCCTCTCTTTCGCTTGCCCCCTTTAACCCGCCTTTCCCTCCCCGCTCCGCGTCTTCGTTTATTGACCTCCCCACGCATTTCCTCGTCTCCACACGTCACGCTGTCCCCCGTCTCTCTTGCTTCATGAACCCCTCTTGCGACCCCGTCTCCCGCCCCCTCCGCTCTCCCGCGCTCTTCGTGTCTCCGTCTCGTGACGCCCTGTCCTGTGTGTGCTCCTACGCTCGCTGTCCCCGTCTTTTTTTCTCTTCTCGGGTGGGTGGTTTCGACTGCAGCTCGCTCTCGCTTCCTCTCTTTTGCTTCTCCTTTCTCCCACTGTCCCCCGTCTTTTCCTCGCTCGTGTGCCTCCACACTTCTCCCGCGCTCTCTGTTCCACCCCAGCAGTCTCCTTTCGCTCGGCTCCTGCTGTCCTCGCTGCTGCTGCAGCGCGACACTCTCTCTGCCCGGCCGAGACTCTGGTCTCTGTTCTTCTCGCTTCCTTTTCTATTCCCTCTTCCGCCCCTCTCGCTGGCCTCGTCTTCAAACAGCCTGCTCCACGCTCTGTCTTGGAGAACGCCGCAGAAGAACGACGACCTGCTCGTCCACATACTTGTCACACCGGTGCCCACCAGCAGCTCCTCCCTCCTTGCTGGCCGCTCCTTTCCACCTTCGCTTCGTCCCCCCGCAGTTCTCACGGCCACGTATACATGGAGGTCTCGAAGAAAATGGAGCGTCGCTCGGTGGCTGTCCGCCTTCTTTCTCGTCCTCTCTTCGATCTCTGCGCGTGCGCCGTCCCCCTCTCTCTGTCCTCTGCGTCCCCCTCTCTACGACTTTTCACTTCTCTCTCTTCCCGTCTCGTCTCCCCCGCCCGCCAGTCTCTTGTCCGACTTGCCACACTCTTCTTTCTCTTTTTCTGCTTCTTTTTCTTCCTCTTCTTCTCTCCAGTTCTGCCCTCTCTCTGTGTGTTGCCCTTCCGTGTGTGTGTGTGTTTCAACCCCCCAAACATTCCGCAACGTTTTCGCCTCTTCCACGAGTACAACAAATACAGACACACACCTGTACGTATACATATGTGTGCAAATACCTACTTGTCTACATATACGTGTCTATATTTTAACACACATACGTCCAGTTTAAACGTCTATCTACGTTCATACGTAAGTGCATATATACACATATAGAGGTATACCCACAGTTGCGGCTTCTGCTGACCTGTCCATATACATATTTGCGCCTGTGTGTGTTGATGAATCATAGCACTCAGATATATACACGTCCACGTAACATACCGCAGGTGTGCATGCTTCTACATACATACGTGTGTATCACTCACCGGGGAAATACAAACTTCTCCTTCTCCGCCCCCATAGGCGAGAGATACAAACTTTCCGTTATACCCACCCCAGCTTGCACAAGCCTATAGACATGTGTCTACAATATTAGATACAGACAATATGAACACTCCATCTACTCCAGTAAACGCGCACTTATCCGTAGAAAGCTCGGGAAGTCCTCCTGTCTGTGGTCAAGGTGAAAGTGCGCACCTTTTCATTTGTCGTGCCGGAGACGTCAATGACATGAATTAAGACGTCGGCCTGCCGCAGGTCGTCTAAAAATTTGTTGCCGAGGCCCCTCCCTGCATGCGCCTCCGGCACGAGTCCTGCAACGTCCAGCAGCTTCACGGGGACGAAGCGTCTGCCGCCCACGCAGCGGCCGTAGCGCGGGCAGCATTTGCTGCTGCCGCTGCTGCTCGCCGGCGGCCAGCCCCCCGCTCCACGCCCTCCGGAAAACGAAGCCCCCCCGCGGAGTGGAGACGCTCCAGCAGTAGCAGCAGCAGCAGTCGAAGAACCAGCGGCAGCCAAACCCCTGCAACGACCCGCAGCCGCAGCAGCAGGCGCGCCAGTAGCAGCAGCAGCCGACGGGGGCGAAGAAGAAGCACCAGCAGCAGCAGCGAGTGACGTGTTGGTAGAATCTCCCGCGCCAGACGGGGAAGACGAAGAGCTGCGACAGGCAGGCCTACAACACAGCAGCAGCGAGAGGATTCACAGAGAGATAGAACGTCCTTCTTCTTCTTGCATATGTGTAAAAGGGGGTGGAACTACGATAAGAAAGCAGAAGATATACCGCGTACAACGCCTACACGTCCCTGTGCTACAGTCCCCAACCACGTTTTCCTCTACTTGTGGACACACATGAGTGTATATAAAATTCTGCATGTGGAACGGGAGTCCCTCCTCCCGTCAGGCCCCTACGTGTACAGTTTGCCAGGGAAATACAGAGATTCACAGAAGACCACTGCAACAGTTTTTCGCGCACCCCCTTCTACACGGCAGAGAAGATTTTTTTGTTCGCTGCTGCAGCCACACACACACAGGTTCACACATATACCTATACGTGTATGTCTGTATCTACACTTATCCATACACGCATACACACATATATATTTATATGTATACAGAGATAAAGATATCTATTTTCACATGTTTACGTGTATCTATGTGTGCGTGTCTACTGCAGTATACACAGACAGCTGGGGAATATTTCAAGGTAGCGCGCAGTGGCACCGCGAACGCGCGCACGCTTGCACACGTGATGGGCAGCTTACTACTTGGTACTCTTCAGCACGTTTATAAAAGAGTGAGAAAGATTTTCTGCAGTGTCATGCGCATGCGCAGGCTTTCGTAGCAGCACAGGCTGACGGTCAAGGCCGCGGTGGCCGCAGAGAGAGTTCGCACGTATGCAACACACATGCTTGCAGCACCACGTCCATCTACAAATGTTCGCGTAGAAAGCGTCCTGAACCGCAGACACGTGTACATACATACATCTGCGGATAATATGTACGGTACACGAATGTACCGACGCACATATATATATATATATGGGGAGAAAGAGACAGAGACAGAGAGGGTGTGAGAAATAAAAGAGAAGTAGGGCAAGATTACCAGATGCGTATACAAGTGTATAGATACGAAGGAGTGCGTATGTCTCAGTATATATATATATATATAAATATGGCTCTGTAGATGTAAATAGTGTGTGGTGGCATGAAGGCGAAGCCAGCATTCAGACTGCAGTCCAGTTTCAAGAGCAGCACGCCGGTGCTCGAAGCGGCGGCGAAGGAGCAGCAGCAGAGGCAGGAGGTGTCACAGGACCCAGCAGCTGGCGCAGCAGTGGTGGCCCAGCGCAGGAACAGAACCACGAGCAGCAAGAGCGGCAGCCGCAGAGGCAGCAGCGCCTGCGGTCACCCGGGAAAGCGGGAGCGCGCAGCAGCAGCACGGGCCGTCACGAGAGACGCAGCAGCAGCCGGCGTCACAGCGGGGACGGGCTTCCCAGCAGCAGCAGCAGCAACGGCACCGAATGACGACATAGAGCGAGTAGCAGGCGCCCTTACAGCCACGGTAGCGGCAGCTGCTGCAGCACGTCGGAGAGAAAGAAGAGGAAACGGCGGAAGAGCCACCGGGGCGTCGGCGACAGCAGCAGCACCAAACCAGCTGCAGGAGTCTCCAGCAGCAGCAGCAGCTGCGGTCCCCCGGCAGCAGAGGACGAAGAATTCCCCTCTCAGACAGCTGCGCGTGTTAAAGACGAAAGAGCGAAGAAGTGGCAGCAGCAGAAGACGCATCGCAGGGCAGACATATGTGACGTACGCGTAAGTGCAGGGACAGGCGCAGATAAGGTAGCCGATGCCCTCGTTGGGTTTGATCGTCGTGAACGGGTAGTTGCCGACTTTGGCAGAAGACCCCTCCGTTGCTGCGTTGAAGAAGGTCGATTTCCCTGCACAAATTCAAAGCGAAAGTAGGGGACGCAGCACTTTTGGGTAGCGCGGCCTTAACGCGGCAGAAAACCCCGCAAGCGTCAGACTGCTGCAACGTGGCAACGATCCCCTCGACCGCCTTTTCGACGTGTCGCTTCGCGAAGCCGCATGCTGCTGCGCCTGCTGCCCAGAAACAGGCGCTTCCCTGCTGCCACACACACAGCCAAGTATTCTGCACGCCCTACACCTGCACGCGTATATATATATGTGTATGCATGCACGCATATACGCATTTGCATACATTTACACGTATGTATGTATGTATGTATATATATGTGTGTGTGTCTTGAGGCACGCAGGCTACACGCAGACGTGACGGCCGCTACGGCCAGAGACACAGAGAGAGAGGCGAGGGACGCCTGGGTATTTGTGGATGGGTGGGCAGCAGAGTCATCTCCACGCCAGCAGAAAAACAAATATTTGCCAGAACACACGCACGTCTACAGAGAGGGACACACAAAACAGATGTGTGCGGAGGTGCGCATGCAACCACCGCTGTCTGGGGAGACACACGAATGGCTCTCCCCACACATTTATATGTGTCGGCCAGGGAGACGGAGACGGAGACACGGAGAGGAGAACGGAGACAGACGGCCACCAAGCAGACCCACGCAGATCTGCGCTACTACTGTCACACGCATACCTCAATATACACCTCCTCTTCCACACATATACGTATATACAGCTAAATGCGTTATACAGTTGCATATATACAGAAATGTGAGACACATACGTGGAGAGACATATAGGGAGAGATAGGGCCACACACAGTTATGTATACGTACGCTGAGACCGACACACATACGTACATACAAACCTATATATATACATATGTATATCTATACATCTATCTATATATATACGGGCAGATACACTGGCATATACATATATATAGACAGATAGATATACAGATGCAAATCCATAACTGACTTTAGAGGTATGTATACATACGTACATATGTATATATAAATATATATAGATAGAGATAGATAGATAGATACGGGTGTAGATATACATACACGAGTGCATTCACAGACGTAGATATATAGATATGCACACAGGTATATTCATTGTAGAGAGACTCACAGGTATATTTGCCTGCACATATGTATATGTAAATAGGTGGATAGATATACAGATACACAGGTGTGTATACATATATAGAGACAGTGAGATATACAGATATACCTGTATATCTATCTACCTATACATCAATATATACATATATATGTATATATATAGGTAGATAGATAGATACGTAGGTATATATATATACACGTACAACGATAGATAGGTAGATACATACATATATATATATGTATATATGTACATACACGGATGGATAGATAGAGACGTACATATATATATATATATATGTATACATAAGGAGGTACCAGTACACACATATATATGTATATATATTTACATACATAGAGAGATAGATTGATAGACATATATACATACGTGCACATATATATATATATATATATTTTAAGTAGATAGATAAATAGATACAGAGACATAGGGATATAGGTAGATAGATAATACACACAGACGCATAGATATAAATAGATAGATGGATACATACAGATAGATAGTATATATATGTATATGCTTATGTATGTATATAGAGAGAATGGTGGCACACCTGCAGAGGGTTTCCCCACGCAGCCAACGACGAAATCGAGCCCCCCCATCGCGCGCAGAAGCAAACTCGACCGCAGGGTGTTGCTGCGGTCACTGCTGCCTGTCTTCGTCGTGCAGCTCAGCTGCTGTACGCCGGCTGCCAGCTGCCGATAGACGCTGGTAGCACGCCTCCCCGTGCTGTCGCTGCGGCGGCTGACAAGCTGCCAGTGCTGTTGTTGCTCCTGCTTCTGCTGCTGCTCGTGTCCTTGCTGCTGCTCCTGCTCCTGCTGCTGCTCCTGCTCCTGCTGCTGCTGCAGT
Organism: Sarcocystis neurona; assembly: GCA_000727475.1. Lineage (NCBI taxonomy): Eukaryota > Apicomplexa > Conoidasida > Eucoccidiorida > Sarcocystidae > Sarcocystis > Sarcocystis neurona. Next base: position 8,619,419 of record KL647288.1, on the reverse strand, counting down.
GGTCCTCCGTAAATCCTGTGCAGCCCTGTTGCTGCTCCGGTTTTTCTCCGCGCTGCTTTTGCTGCCTGCGCGCAGCTGCTCTGCAGGTCTGCGGTTACTTCTGCTGCTGCTCCTGCTCGCGTGCACCTCTTGCTGCTCTCGTCTTGCTCGCGCACAATCGCTTGTGCTCCTCCTGCAGCTGCTGACGCGACGAACGAGAGGGTGACTGCTGCAGCTGCTTCAGCTCCCGTGGTAGCGACAGGTGAACAAGTAGCAGCAGCAGCCGCAGGTGAGTGACTCCCTGCTCCTCTCTCTCTACTGCAGTTGCTGCTGTCGCTGCTGCTGCTATCGCTGTCGCTACTGCCGCTGTCGCTGTCGCTACTGCCGCTGTCGCTGTCGCTGTCGCTGCTGCCGCTGTCGCTGTCGCTGCTGCCGCTATCGCTGTCGCTGCTGCCGCTACCGCTGTCGCTGCTGCCCCTATCGCTGTCGCTGCTGTCACTGTCGCTGTCGCTGCTGCTCTCGCTATCGCTGCTGCTGGTGTCGCTGTCGCTGTCGCTGCTGCTATCGCTATCACTGCTGCTATCTGTATCGCTGCTGCTGCTATCGCTGCTGCTACTGCTGCTGCGGCTGCTCTTGCCGTTGCTGCGGCTGCTGTTGATGCTGCGGCTGCTGCTGCTGCTCCCGCCGTCGCTGTCTGTGCTTCTGTTACTATCGCTGCTGCTGCTATCGCTGCTGCTGTCGTTATCACTGCTGCTGCTATCGCCGCTGCTGTTGCTGCTGCTGCGGCTGCTGTTGCTGCTGCGGCTGCTGCTGTTGGTCCCGCTGTCGCTGTCTGTGCTGCTGTTGCTATCGCTGCTGCTGCTATCGCTGCTGCTGTCGTGCTGTCGTCGCTGTCCGTCTTGCTGTTGGTGCAGGTGTTCTTGTCGCTAGCATCTTAGCGGCTACTGCTGCTGCTATTCAACTTCCCTTTCCTGCTGCGCCGGTTGCAGCTCCTGTTCCCGTTGCTGTCGTCTTGTTCCTGCTGCTGCTGCTGTGCCGTGGATGCTAATGCCGCTCGCGACTTCCTCTTGCACGTGCCCGTTGTGGAGTACCCCCCACGGGCAGCACACATTCGTGCAGCAGCAGACGCCAGCTCAGCCGTTCTGCGGGGTAGGAGAGGCAGACGCGGGATGTACAAACGGAGGATTTTGAACTTCTTGTGCAAAGAGGAGTTGCTTTGCAGCAGCAGTAGCAGCAGCAGCGGAGTGGACGGGGTGCTGAAGCAGGTAGGCAGACGAGCTTCTGCTGCAGCAGGAGTGGCAGCGGGGCGTCTTGCCGCGGCGGCGGCACTGGTATCAGGAAACGGGGTGCTAGTAGCAGCAAGACGGCAACGGAGGAAGTGTGGGGTCGCGTCAGCAGAGGGGGCAGAAGCGTTAAGAGGAGGCAGCAGGAAGACGAAAACCAGCACGGGTTCAGCGGAAATACATGTGAGGCTGCAGCAATGCTGGCAACGCATGTTGCGCAGCAACACGCGCATGGGAGTCTGCCAGAAAAGCAGCAGCTGCAGCAAGGGAGGCAGACGCTGCGCTGCTGCTGTCGGACTATAAATAGCGGACGCACATCAAAACAACAGCAGCAGTAGATGGGCGCCGTAACTTATCGTGGACCACCAAGAAAAAGGAGCCGCAGCAATAGCAGCAGCAATGCAGCAGCTCCCCGTTGAGCTGCTCTGGGGCAGCACCAGCAGCAGCTACAGCAGGAAAGGTGGGAGTGCAGTAGCCACCGCAGCGCGCTGCTGCTGCTGTGTCTGCGACAGCGGCCGAGTCCCGTGAGTGTCTTAAACGACAGAATCGGCTTTCTGCGTAGTTGCTACGGTCTTCAGGAGCTACAAACTCTGCGTATACAAACATATATATATTAGATCAAAAGAGACAGATTGATGTACTTTTATGCGCAGAAGTAGACCTAAATTCCATGGATAAGTTCCTCTATGACATATATATATATATATACGTCACTGTAACGTGTACACTAATGGATCGGCCTCTTGAGTTTTCTCAGAGCGGCCATATGCAATAGTTTCACAGGTGGAGAACTACAAACAAATACGTTGATGTATGTATGTATATATGTATATATACACGTGAATGAGATGAAGAAGAAGAAGGAACTACATTGTGGGCAAATATGCAGAGATAGGAAGAGTCAGACACACACACACACACGGTGAAGGAGAGGAGGAGAGACACGACGACGAGATATACCTCCTGCATGTACAGGCTTTCAAAAGATACGTTTCCTCAGTGTGTATACATACATACTTACGTTGGATATATAAATATATGGATGGATAATATATGTATGGGACACCTTGAGGGGAGCAAGATGCTGACTGCGTCCCGCGGCCTTCTACTAATGCGTTAGACACTTGGAAGGAGAAGCCAACTTTTAGCAGCAGCCGTCCAGCCTGTAGCGGCGCGCTTCTCTACAGACCAGCGGAGCGATGAGGCCGAGTTTTGCGAAGGTGGGTGAACTCTCCTTCGCACAGAAAAGAGAAGGAAAAGGGCCTTTCGAGAGAGAGAACGCCGGTGTCCTTCAACTGCCGCCAGAGAGGGGAGAGGGCGAGGAGGGGCATGCTCGGCGTAGTGGAGCTGGTGGAGCAGCAGCAGCACGGGCAGCAGCGGCCGCGCATGCGCAGCGGCAGCCGCCCGATGACAACGCACTGCTGCAGGAAACCCCACCGAAACAGCGGCAGGACAGCAGATGCGCGGCTCGCTATCTTTTGTTCTTTTTGCTGAAGCGCTCGCTGCCTCGAAGTCGGTTCTCTTCGGTCGGCACAGCGGAGCACCAGCCGCAGCAGAAGGCGGAGCAGCCCCGAGGTGATGCTGCAGCCGTCTTCCTTCCCATGCACGTCTACCACACACATACCTCTCTCACAGTCGTCCACGCTGCTCGTCGTCACACGACAGGCACGGCGGCGCATCATATCACTCGCTCTTCCCTTTCCCTCTCCACCAGCAGCTGCAAGAAGTCGCCCGCGACAAAGGGAAGTTCGTCTGACCTCTGCGTCTGAAAGGTGGGGGTTGGACAGTTCCTTCCGCCCGCCGCGATAACTTGCGAGCGCTACCGCAGCAGCACTCCCCCGCGGCAGCACACCAGTGGCCGCTGCAGCCGCGCAGCAGCCCCATCCGCTGCAAGAAGAGGAGCAGGAGCAGCAACACCGTCGTCGGTATGTGAGTGTATGTGCGTGTAGACGTGTGTGCAAGTGCTGCTTGTGAGTACGTGTAAGCACAGCGGCTTTCCTTTCCGCTGTTGAAGAAGCCACACCAGCAGCTAAAGGAGGGCGGAGGAGCAGCCGGAAGAAGGCCTGCAGCCGGCCTTGGTATGCGTACGTGTTGCTGCTACTGGTGCTGCCCGTATGTCGACGTCAGCACCAGTCGCTGTATACAGAGAAACGCGGCAGTGCTCTCAGTTCAGCAGCGTCTCTTCAGGGCAGCCGGTAGCAGCAGAGACTTCATTATACGTGCGCGTAGAGGCTGCTACCACTGCTGCTGTTCATCTGCGCAACGTAGGGGGGAGAAAAAGTAGACACGAGCAAGCGGAGGGCGAGGACACGTGGGACCAAGGGGAAGAAGCAGACGGAGAGCAGCAGAGGTGGCTTCACAGGGTTGCCCTGCGTTATAGCGACGTTGCTTTTCCTGCTGCTGTTGCGCGAGTTGCTGCTGTTTTTTGGTCGTCCCGTCGCTGTTTCTCAGGGTGCTCGTGGACTTGTAATGCTGCTGCTCCTGCTGCTGCCCAGCGTTCTCCTGCTACTACTGCTGCAGCCCTCTCCACGACTGCATATATGGTCAGCCGCTGCAGCTGCGGCAGAGAAGAATGTGATGTATTTGCTGCTGCGCGACGCAGCAGCAGCTGCTACTGACGACAGCGTCCTCTATGTCTTCTCTCTTCTGTCCCACCCACGGCAGGACGCAGCGGAGGTACCTGCAGTATCAGCTACTGCTGAAGCCCCACACACGTAGAACCACCAGCACAGCTGGCGTACGTTCATTCATATATATATATATATATATGTATATATTTATACATGCGCGTATGTTTCTTAATGTGTATATATATATATATATACATCCGTCACCTTATTCTGCGGCGTCCTTTATAGCTAGGTATGTGTGTATGTATGTATCAGTCTGCATGTAGGGAGTTGTCCGTACTGCTCCCTATGTAGGTGTGTATGTATATGTGTGCGTTGTACATTTCGCTCTGTGTCTCCATGTGTCTCCGCTTGTGCGGACGCGCGACAGCTGTCTAGCTTCGTGACTGGCAGCAGCAGCAGCAGCGCTGCCTCTTCCTCTGCTCGTTGGCGCGGGTACCCAAAAAAAGCCGCCTCCTGATTCTTTTGGTCCACTGGTGCCGCTGCAGAGGGTCCCCCTGCTGTGCTGCATCGTCCTGCTGCTCTGCAGCTGGTGCTGGAGCGGCTCCGCCGTCTGCTGCGGGTGGTGGGGTGGTGCTGCTGCAGCAGCTGAGCCGCCGACTGTCGTAAGAGGGACACGTGCACGCGCACGTCGCAGAGAAGAGAAGGTAGCGCTGTTGTGGCTTCTGACGTGCTACTTGGGCTGCTGCGGTTTGCCCTGCAGCAGCCAGTCGTCCGCTTCACTCCGCAGCTGCTGCTGCGTTCTGTTGTGCTGTGCTGCCGGCATTGCCCCCTGTCGATCTGGGCTTCTCGTCTGCGTGCTTCCTGCTTCTCTGCGGCGGCTGTCGCTTGCGGTGCGCCGCGGCGCTGCTGCTGCTGCTGCGCTGCGCAGCACGCGACGATTGCGGCTGTTGCAGCGGTTGTTCTTCACCATGTTTCTCGAGGAGGTAGCCTTCGCTCATTTGCTGCTGGAAGAAGCATTTGGCCCGGCTGTAGCGGAGTGCGGGCGGCTGCTGCTGCTCCACGGCTGGCTCACACTTCTCGAGCTGCGCGACCTGTTTCTGCTCTCTGCAGCATCTTGTTCTTCGGGCGGTGCTGCTGCCGCTGCGGCGGCGGGGGGGGGAGTTGCTGCTGCTGCTGCTTTCCACTCCAGCAGAGGCAGCAGCAGCCTCAGCAGCAGCAGCAGCGTTTGCAGCAACAGCTTCGCGCTCGTGCGCAACGCACTTCTCGTGCTGCTGCAGCACAGTCTCCTGATATATGCGCCGCTCGATCCGCCGACACTTCTTTCTTCTTCAGCAGCAGCAGGTGGGGGGGGAAGCACGTCGACTGCTCTTCCTCCTGCTGCGCCCGGGCTTCCTGCGTCTGCGGGGGGAGTGTCCTGCGCTACTGTCTCTGCACGGCGACGCAGTTGGGCAGCAGGCCGTGAGCAGCAAGCCGACAGAACAGCGCGCGACGTCTCGCTTCAGGCGCAGCAGGGGGCCAGCTGCAGCAGGCAGAGCGGAGGGGCAGGCGGCGCAGCGACAGCCGCAGGAGGCTCAGAAAGAGGCGCGAGCGCCGCAGCAACTGCCTCGGCGTCACGCAGCGCCACAGCAGCAGGAGGCGGGGGGGACGTGCAGCAGCAGCGGCAGCAGCTGCGGCAGCAGCAGCTCCCCACAGGGGGGGCCGCTTCGGTACGCGCTGCTGCTCGACGAGGTCCTGCGAAGGCTCTGCTTCTCACACATGGTGGCCCACGTACAGCAGACGCGGGGCCACGCGTCTCGAGTGCTACTGCTGCAGATGCTCCGGGCAGGCAGGCAGCGCATGCGCGAGGCAGTCGCCCAGGCTCTTCAAGATCCCTGTACGTCCCTGTTACAAACGAAAGCGCTGCGTCGTCGTCCTCACGACGAACGCGGTGGCGGCACTGTGCTGCTTCGAGAAATATACGGGGAAAACACCTGCAGGCGTGGGGGCTGCATCGCTGCAGAGGCCTACCCCATAGTGCCATCTCTACGCCTTCGCGCTCATGACTTCTGACGTATGCTAAGAGAGCGCAGAAACAGCAGCAGAAAAAAATGGAGAGACACAGAGAAGGAGACACTGCGGCAGAGGGGGGGGGGCTCTCCCTGTGGGCGAGCCCTGACGTCCTCTGTAGAGCGTTGTGCATGCGGAAGTTACTCCTGTTCGCAGGGGAACGTTCCCAGCCTCTCTGTTGCTTCTACCTCGCCCTTCTTGTCCGTATGTCTAGGTGACCCGTGCGTCGACGCGTGGGTGTACATATATGTGTAAGCTCTCACCGGTGTGTACATATAAAATTCCTGTTTAATACGTGCGTACTGGCATCTTCAGATCTCAGCTTGACAGCCCTGTATGGAAGTTAGCAACATGCGTACGTGTATGCAGTCCGTAGGCCTCTGGCTGTCTCTACGTGTGTGTGTGTCAACATGTCTACGTATGCCTATCAACAAGAGGGCGACAGATGTACGTATGGATGTCTGCATGCGAGACAGGGACACCTGACCTTCTACGTATCCACACATACACACAGCCGACGCTCTCCTATCTATACCTATATATATATATGCGTGTGTATCTGTATCTATTCATATATGTATGTGTGTATGTACACATATATACGTGTAGGTCTTCCTGTGATAGTTGTTCACGGGGAGGGCTTCGTTTTGAAGAAATGAGGGTAGGTCTCTGTCTATGACAGGAGCTCTGCAGGCGTGTATGTATACGTATAAGTGTACGGAAACATGCAGGGGCACGTCGTCTGTGAGTACGAGTTTCCCCGTCCACACACAGGCCTATTTGTGAAGAGACGTCTGCGGACTGATCAGTTCTACAGAGGGAAGACGGAGTCAAGCACATGCAAGTGCATGCGGAACAGCAGCACCGCAGCAGCAAAACAGCAGCGACGCAGACTTTCCGTCTTCCGCCTGTTCTTCTACATATCGCCGTCCGCAAGATGTAGCCCGTCTATTGGCTACCTTCACCCAAGGCGTGCACGGCTGCCTCGGCATTCTCTACACGTGAAGGACAGCGTGTCATCACAAAAGCTGCATATATATGTATATGTGTACATACCGGTATGTGCAAATGTGTATATACATGTATGTATGCGTGTATGTACATACAGACATATGTACATGACTGTGGATATCTGTATGTACATGTATGTATACATATGTAATGTATTAGTTTGTATTCTTGCGTGTGTGCGCACGTGCGTGTGTCTATGGATGCGTTCGTGTGTATGGACTTGGCGTGCATACGGAACTGAAGTGGATGTAGGGCTGTGCGCATGCAAATGAAAGAAGCAGATGGCACGCATGTGTATTTTTTGTGCCCTTTCTTCAGATACGCAGTATGACTTGCTGGCAGGAGTAGCAGCAGAGGAAAGCGAGGAGGCGACGGAGGGAGTCTCTGAAGCGAAGGCCGCAGCCGACTCGCGGCAGCAGCAACCACACGCGGTGCCGACGCCGATTTCTGCTGCCGAACTGAAGAAGGAGTTTCTGCAGCTGATCAGCACCAACGTTTTCGTGCAGTGTCAGCCTGTCTTGCCGTCGTGCTTCTCCTCCCCTTCTTCTTTTTCCTCGTCATTTTCTCCACCGTCAGTCCTGGCCGGCTGTGCTCCCTCCTCCGCCCTCGGTGCGTCGTCGTGTGTGCTCCCGGGCAGCAGCCCCCCGATTGACGCCGCTGTCGCCGGTGGGGCTGCGTCTGCTGCCGGTGCTTTTCCCGCTGCCGCTGCAGCTGCTGCCGACGACGGGGACGGCGATAACGACGAGGGAAGGGACGAGAAGGAGGAAGAGGAGGAGGAGCAGCAACAGCAGCAGACGGGGCAAGCGCCGCGGGCGAGGGAGGCGACACTTGCCGTCACGGGGCGGACGAGAGCGGGCGAGCCATTAGAGAAAAAACACCAGAAGCGTACAGCAGCAGCAGGAACAACAGCAGCAACAACAGCAGCACCGCAAGGGAAAAGGCGCAGGAAGAAGGCCGATACGCTTCCTGGCGACACTGCCTTTCCTCAGGTACGTGGTTGCCGTCGTCTGTTCACGTAGTTCTCCTACAAGTAATCGTTTCTTTCTCTCTGTGCCTCTCTTTTCCTTTCACTCTCTCTCCATATATATGTGTATGTACGTTCATGTAGATATGTATGTGTGTGTATATGTACATACGTATTATATATATGAGTATGTATTTCTAGTGGGACACAGTCTTTCGTAGAGGTAGACGTCTTCTGGATATGCCTCTTTGCTTTCATTCACTCTGACAATATATATACATGTATGGATATATGTGTATATATATGTATGTGTATACTATATAGATATGTATACACGAATGTATACACATATGTAGTATATATGTGTATGTGTTGCACAGTCCTACATGGCAGTAGACGTCTTCGCTGTGTGTGCCTGTCTCATTCCCTCGTTACATATATATGTACATACGGAGTATGGGTATACAAGTGTGTATAAATAAATGTATACGTGTGTATATTGTATGCATATATGTATATATTTGTCCGTATGCGTGCATGCATTTGTAGACGACCATGTATGGAGGTAAACACATGGCTGTGTGGCTCATACAGCGTTACGATACAGTGACGTAGACTTGCATGGGCCGCCAATGTCAGGTGAGTCTATCAATATCCTCACATACGTAGACGTACGTCTCGTCCTTTTCCCACTTGTTACGTACGTATATGTATACATACATATATATGTGTATATATACGTGCAGTTACTTGCTGATGTATATACGTGTGTGGAAGTGTGACACCTTGTTGCGGTCCATCGTTCGCTGCTGTCTGTCTGTATGCATATATCCACACGTTAGCGGCCAAACATATATATATATATATATCAGGTGTTATTGCGTCTCTCGCTCTCTCTATATATAAATGTGTAGACGTACACACGCACATTTATACATATATATGTATATATATATGTGTATATATCTGTATACGTACATGTGTGATAGACGTAGATCAGCCAAGGATGATGGTGCGCTTGGAGTGCCTCTATTTGAACATTTTTGTCGTCAAGGTCGACGTGTATGTGTGTATGTGTGTGTGTGTCAGTACTTCTTGCACAGACATATTCTCCGTCCGCGTAGATAAAAACTGTTGCATGCAAGACACGCATGCATTCCCGCCCACGGATGTGGACTAGCTGTACACATGTTGGGGTATCGATCCCCACGATCCTAGCTAGCTGTCCTGTCATGTGTGTGGCCATGTGTAACGCTTCTGCGGCAGCAGATGACGACCGCCGCTTCCGTGGACGAAGCGGAAAGAAAGCTCCTGCCCTTCCCTCTGGGCACTAGCAGCAGCAGCAACAGCAGCTGTGAGGGGGACCCCGGATTTTCTCTCTCGCTGCTTCTCGGTACGTCTCATGATGCCGCACACGCGCAGCACCGCAGCAGCAGCAGAACGCTCCTCTTGCGTGCAAGTAGTAGGAGTACGAAAAGTATCTCAGGAAAAACTCAGGGCCGGGACATGCTCTACCAAGTGCTCCTCTGGGCTGCCTGTGCTGCTGCACGCGTACATGTGGACGTCTTTGTAACTACGTGCATACGTGTAGGTTTTCAGGACAGCAGGGTATACATGTATATGTGTACCCTGCTGTCCATACATATACGTATATATGTGTATATGCGTGCATGCGCAAGTGTGTAAACGTGAGGTTGTGTCACTATATGAGCTCCCGTTAGATATATTAGATATATGAATGCATGCAAATGCAGCTGTAGGTAGGTAAAGCATATGCGCCTGCGCACTGTAGGTGTACATGTATATTTGTATTTTTATTAATGCTGTGCTGTTGGGACTGCGCAGCGGGTGTGTCGCTGTATAGCAAGCTGCGCTTTGCTCGGTTGGGGGCTACGAACAGCAACAGCAGCAGCAGGTCCGTCTCAGGCGTCTGGGAGAACTGCAGCGCGTCTTGGTTTCCCTGTTTTTGCATGCGTCTGTCTACATGCCTGTGGACGCGGGCACACGTGCGCCTGGAATTTTTTTCCGTTTGCTGGGCATGCATTCTTCCGGCTCTTCTTCTCTCACGCGTCGCTGGTGCTCGCTGGCAGTCTCGTCTCTGTTTTAGTAGGTCACTGTTTTCGCTGCTCCACTACAGCATGCCAGGGGCGTGGCCGTGCGTTGATGCGCCTTGCAGAAATGCCTGCAGCGCCCGCCGCTGCGACAGCGTCTGCCGACCTCGGCCTGCCCCCGTTCGACGCGCTCAGCAGCGACGACCTTCCTCGACCGCAGCAGCAGCAATCGCAGGGGTGTGGAGCTACAGGAGCAGCAGCAGGCGAGCGACAGCAGCAGCTGCTGGAGCAAACGATCGAGCGCCTCGAGGCTGGCCACGTCGTCTTCAAAGTGAATACCCATCTCCTCATTCTCGAGATGTGCAAGAAGGTAAGACGTAGTATGGCGTCGCGCATGCACGGGTGACGCGTCTACGTCTGCCGCAGACTTCGGTCTTTGTTGCACGTGCAGCTGTTTTTCTTCTTCAACGAGGCACGTGTGTGCCTGCTGCGGCGCGTACCACGGTCGCGGCTGTGGTTGCTGTTCAGGTTGCTGCGCGCTTCGTCCTGGCGCGACTCGGAAGAGGCGGCAGTAGCCCCCTGCTGCAGGCAACAGTGCGCGGTGCCCTGGACGCCGGCGTCCAGCTCGTCTATTGCAGCGCCACGCCGTCTCAGCAACAACAGCAGCAGCAGCAGACAGACGAGATGGCCACACAGCAGGAGCAGGGGCGCACTACGGCCCTTCGCCTCAGTTGCCGTAAGAACTCCTACTCTCTCCTGCAGCTGTCCGTGTTGTTCTGCGGTACACGTGCATATCAATGCCGACAGACTGTGAGAGAAAGAAAAACGGAGAAGAGAGGAAGAAGACGGACGAAGTAGGGGAGTGCGTTTGTATTCACGAAGACCAGCTGCGTGCGAAGAAGGGAGACTCGAAGGGCTGTGTTGTTAGAAGATATGTGTCTATACGCATATACGTCTGTGTGAGTGTGTGTGCATGCGTGCATGCGGTGATGGAGAGGGACGCGTCGCTGTCTACACCACTTCATCTCCTCTTGTGGTAGACTGCAAGTGCGTACGTGTGTGTCTACATACATGCATGCGCGTGCCCTGCATGCATGCATGCAGGCGCCGAGGTGTGGACACCGGTGACTTTTTCCTCGCGTACCCTCTTCCACATATTTGTGCACACTGATGTAGGCGCACCTTTTTGCAGGCTCGTGTATATTTATATATACGCAAAGACGTACGTGTGTTTCACACGTCTACGTCTACAGTCCCACCCACGCACAGCAAGGCCCCTACAAGTGCAGTGCTGAAAGTGGGGCACAGCAGCCACACGTGCAGGGCCCATGAAGCGTTCGCAGCAGTGTATTTATCTCCTCCCCAGAAATACATATATATGCATATATCTGTGCACTTGTGTGTGTGCCCACATATATGCGCGTGTATGAACGCAGCAGCAGCAGGAGGTGGTGGACCAGAAAAAACAGATCCTGTGCCTGCTGTTCCGCAGGAGACGTGCTTCGCTGCTGCCGTCGGCTGGTGCAGCTGTGTCTCATGCTGCGCCCCTTCTCTTCTCCGTGCTGCGTGTCTTGGCGCGGCATCCCGTTGCTGCTGTTGCTGGCGTTATTCCTGCTGCTGCTGTGGACTGCTGCCTTTCTTCTTGTGCTGCGCATGCGCGCCCTCTGCTGCTGCTTCTCTGCCTGCTGCTGTGTGCTGCTGCCTGTCCTTGCTGCTGCTAGCGTGTGCTGCTGCTTCTCCTTCCTTCGGCTCTCCTCGACAAACGTGCGCGCTCCTGGTCAGTGCCGCAGCCTTACGTTACTGCGTTCTGCTGCTTCCTTCCCGCGTATGTTAGGTGGGGTGCTGCTGTGCTACTGCTGTACCTCTTCACAGTCCCGGTGTCTGCTGCGCTCCTCCGTGTTGTCGCGGGGCTTTCTGCCCCTCCCGCTGTGCCGCACGCCTATTGCATGAGCGACCACTCGCTGAGCGGTGTTCAACCTATGTCTCTCGTGTTGCCGCTCTCTACTGCGTCTCACCTTTCTGCCGCTGCTGCTGCTGCAGGATCTGCTGCAGCACCTGCTGCTGCTGCTGGTCCTCTTTCGTTAAGGACGGAGCGTGTTGTCGAGCGTCTCCTTGCTGCCATTTATCTTCTGGCACGGTTTTACTGCATACTGCTGCTGACGCTGCTGTTGTTGCTATACCTCTTTTGCCGATCGTGCTGCTGTCTCATCTATTTCCCCTGCCCCGCCGGACAGCTGCTGCTGCGCATGCGCGCTCGAAGTCCTGCAGCGATGCCTACGTGCATGCGCCCATGCTGCTGCTGTGGGCGGCATGCGCCATCTTGCCTTCCGACGTGCCTGCAGCCTGGCTGCCGTACAGCGCAATCGAGAAGCTCGCGCAACAGAAGCTGCAGAAGAAGCAGGCCGACAGCACGGCGGCGGGGGGCACCGGCAGCAGCAAACGCACCAGCAGCAGTAACAGCGACGGAAGAAGCAGCAGCAGCGACGGCAGAAGTAGCAGCAGCAGCGTCCTGCAGCAGGGACAGCTAATACGCCTGCTTGATGCCCTGGCAAAGCCGCCAGACCCCTTCCTACAGTCACGCATGCGCAGTACGTCACATTTCACGCTTCAAAGCTGCTGTTGCCGTTTGTTTCTGCCTTCTGCCGCCCATATGAATGTAGCTCTGTTTTTGTCTTTATACGCCCACCTGAAGCCCGTTCATACATATACTTACGCTTGCACACGTATATCTGTGTGACCATATGAGTACAGCCACGCATATGTATATATACGTATTCGAACAAGCTTCCACATGCCTGCGCATGCGTAGTCATATATACGCGACTTTATCTTACCACATGTGTACTCCTCGGTGTATACACGTTCGTCCAACTCTCCTGAAATACTTGCATGCACACAAGGGATGCGTGTGTGTCTGTACGTCTCTCTGCGTGTACACGTGTATATATATGAATGCACGCCTACGTGTATACATATGTGCATATAACTATTTAAGAGTATACATATGTGTACATATATAAATATATACGTACATATATGTATTTATATGTACGTATACGTATATGTATATATATATATATGTGGAGGCGTGAGAACGTATGCGGGTGTCCAGGAGAAGTTCGTAGGGCGCCGAGACAGAAGTGGAGAATACGTTGCTGACGCTGCTGTCTCTGTGCAGCTGCTGCCGTTCTTGGTAGGCGTCCTGGCCGGCAGCTGGTGTTGCTGTTCCGCGCCTGCGGTTGCAGGTGCTGCTGCAGTAAGCGAACGAGGCTGCGCTGCCGTGGTGATTGCCGTGTTTTCTGCTGCGTACGCTGCTGTCGGACTTGCTGCTGCTACTGCCGGTGCCTGCGGTGCTGCTGTGCTACACTCGCTGCTGTTGCTGCTGTTGGCTTTTTTGCTTTCGGCTGCTGCTGCCCGTGTGTGCGGTGCTGTGATGCAGTGGCGTTGGCTGCCCGTGTTATTTTGCATTCGTGTTGCTGCTGTTGGGGCTGCTGCTCTCGCCGCCGGAGGAGGCTTGAAGCGGCGGGCTAGATATTTCTTCGAGTGCGTAGTAGGTTGCTAATGCTGCTGCCTGCGCTTTCCTTTCTTCCACGCAGGCGAGAGAGAATATAGGGTCAGATGGGATGATCTGCGCACGTCTCTTCATCGCCGAATTGTCTACCGGTACGCCACGACTGTCGAGCCACGTCGTCCGGTGTCTGTACACCCCGCGGTCCGCGTCGTTCCGTATAAACGTGCTTCTGCACACATATCGGTGCGCCGATGCCTACACGTATCGACTTGCAGGCTTAGTTATATGTACATACATATATATATATATATATATATATCTGCAGGTGTTACATACATGTGTATGTATACGTACATAGATAAATCCGTCGACAGACAGGTAGATCCACCAAACTACACAGATAGCGCGTGTGTGTACACATATATATATATATATATGTACACCTGTATATATGTACCAGTTTGTGACTGTATACATCGATCAGAATATTATATATGTGTCGTACTCTCTCTCTCTCGTGCAAACGTGTCAACATTCCTCCGTGCACCTTCTGCATGCAGATGCACCAGCCACCGCGTTCACGTGGACCTGTTTGCATACGCGAGACGCATGCATGTGCATATATATATATATATTTATATGCAAATACGCATACACGTATATATATATGTACCTATACACATCTACATATATGTATATATATATATACTTGTGTCCGTGACTAGTCTCTGTACTTGAACAGGCAGATTCACGCGTAGAGAGTGATTTCACTGCAATTTGTACATGTATAAATATGTACGTATGTGTTTACACATGCGTAGGAACTTGTATACGTGTTGCCTTTCTTTTCATTGTTCGTCCCCGTTTCTCGACTGCATGCGTTCGTGAGTTTCTCAACGCAGATTGGCATGGATGTGCTGCGCCTGCAGGGCACTCGTCGGCCGCTGTGGAGAGAAGGCGGGACGCGTGTGGGGTCTGACGCAGCATCGACAGCCCGTACCACTCAGAGACTGCGCAGGCGGAGGTGGTGCTGCTGCGGCTGCTGCTGCTGGAGAGTCCGCCTACTGGGACGAGCTCACCGTAAGAAACGCAGTGGCGTGCTCGCCTTTCTCTGAGTCGATGTGCTGCGCTTTCAAGCAGCGGAAATAATACACACGTATGTATATCTATCTGTCCACCTATCTATCTATACATATGTGTGGAGAGGGGAATACATACTTCTGTAGACGTATGCATAGCTATTGTGGCCGGTAGACGTTTGTGTGTGTATATAGTCACATGCCGCTTTGGACGTCCCTTTCTGTTGGCGTCTCCAGCATCAAGGTTGTGTATACCAGCGTAGACACATCTACATACCGAGATATGTATGTGCAAATATGGGTATAAGAGTCTACGTGCGTGTCTACACGTATACGAAACATTCTTCATATATATATATATATGTCTATATGGGCCTACGCTTGTATACTCGTATGCATATATATATATACATGTGTATATGTATGTATATGTCTAGAGGGATTGCTGCGGCCAGGCACGACTATTTTGTCTGTAGCTCGATACACATACGCGTCGTGTACCTCTCCGTCCGAAAGCGTGTTGCTGCAGAAGGCATCTGTCTACCGAACTACACGTATATGTTTATATCTATGAATATACTTCTGAGTATATATATCTATATGTGGATACGTAATTCTATTGTACGCGTAACCAATTCTATGTACGCGTATACTTGTAAGTCAACAAATATATACATGTGACGTAAATCTACTGTATGTATGTGTGTGTGATTATATGCATGCATTCACTTATGAGTCTACATATATACATATACATATATATATGTGTGTGTGTATACGAATACGCAGTTCTGCTGTACACGTATGTACTGCTGTGTTTGCATATACTTATAACTCTTCATGCGTACACATATATAAGCACGTATATATACGCATGCATGGACTGGTAATTCTAGGGACATGTATACAATTCTATGTACTTGTATACGTGTAAGTCTCCATATATAAATATATATACGAATCCGCACTTACATCGTAGATGAATGTACTTCTACGTATGTATATACTCATAACTCTGTCTATATATGCGTGTGTGAACATGTGTCTGTATATATGTAAATATGGATAGGTGATTCTCTCGTGCATGCATGTACACGAATATGTGTCTAGGCGGATGGAAGTGTGTCTTGCGCTGTAGCAGTACACAGCCCTGGCGCGGACGGTGGGGACTGCTGGTGTTTCTTCGTTTTTGCTCATATCTGCGTGACCTTCCTGCAGCTCTGCATACGGCATGCAGGTGGAGCTCAACATGAAGGCTTGCTGCCGTCCTTTCAAAGCAGTGTACAACTTGGTGAATGTGGCGCACACATAGAAGTGTTTGTTCCTCACCGTGTATATCTGCGTCTCTCCTTTTATTCGACTAAACTGGTGCACGTCGACGTTTGTGTCGCACTCCTGTGCCGTCCGCTCAATAGGCACACGCACGCGTATAGACGTGTCTACAGGTAAGGGTAGTTACAGGTGTGTCTATTTGCTTATACATGTAGGTATATACACATATACGTCTGCCTCTCTCTCTCTATATATGAGTGCACGCCTCGATCTTCGATATGTCCTTTAAAATGCGAGTATAGAGATTTTCTGCCTATATATGTGTCAATATATATGTGTATATGCACGTATATGTGTATGGATTTGGGTCCCTATGTATACGTATGCATGTGTATATATGTATTTACAACACAAGAAGTAATACAGCGGTGGGACGCGCAACGTTTTTTGTGGGTCGCACACAGAGCGCGTTCGGCTTTGAAAACGAACGTCTGCTTCGTGAGTTCACGTTGCGCTCGCGGGCGCTTGTCTCCTCTGCACAGAGAAGAACGTTTTGATCCTGATGCTGCTGCTGCTGTGGTGCCACTGTGCTGCTCCTGCCGCTGCTGTGCTGCTCCTGGCGGTGCTGTGCCGCTCCTCCCGGTGCTGTGCCGCTCTTCCCGGTGCTGTGCTGCTCCTGCTGCTGCTGCTGCCTGCGTTCTTGTGCCGGGACAACGCTGCTGCTGCTCTGCTGCTGCAGTTGTGTTGCTGTAACTGCTGCCGTCCTTGCTGTTCTACTGTCTTCAATTTCTCTCGTTTTGGTGTTTCCTCGCATTGCTGCATTGCTGCTTCTATTCCTTCTCCTTCCTTGTTCTGTACCCTGTCCTCTCCCGTGTTAGTCTGCTGCCTTGCTGTGCTGTTGCTCTGGCCGTCTGCTATCGCGACTGCTGTGCTGCGGCTCCTGCCGTTGTTGCTGTGCTGCTGCTCCTCCTGCTGCAGGTGGCAGATGCAGCGCTGCTGTCGGCGCAGGACGCCCGAAGAGCGATGTACATTTTGGCAAAGGAGGGCTTTGCTCGCTTTCACGAGAGTGTGAGGCTGCGACTCTGCATATACTTCGCCTTAGAGTACATATATGTATGTATACATATGTATATATATATATGTACATGTTTATATGTTTGTCCACACAAATGCACATGTATATCTATCTGTATACGAACGTGTTTCTCTGTGTCTCGCCATACAATGCACGTGCGTGTATATATATATATATATACATATATATATACATATATATATTTATATGCTTGTCTGTATAAGTGAGTATACGTACATGTATCTGTGTACATGCATGAAGAGGTTCTATTTGAGGTACTTACGATGTATAAATATGTGTGGATGTGTCGGTTGCAGTCTGCGTCACCTGACCGGCCAGTTTCAGCTGTTGGGTCAATGCATGCCAAGAACGAGCTCGTTGTGTGGATACCCATACACATATATTTATGGCTGTGTCTCTTTGTGTTTCTACTTTCTTTCTGATGCCGTTATACACGTATTTCTGCGTCTGCTTCCCGATCTCTTCTGCTCAAACGGCTGGAGTCTACCCACGACAACGTATTCTTATCGCTCTGCATGTACGTCTATGTAGAATTATGTACGTGTTTGTTTGTTTGCAGCTGCTTCGCGGTAGCACCCTCTTTACGTTCTTCTGTATCAACGATGTGGCTTGCCTCGTTTGTCACACTTGCTGCTGCTGCTGTTGCGCTTGGCACTGTAGCGTCTGCGCTTGTGAGCAGGGCTGGTGATGCTGCTGTTTTGGGTCTTGGAAGTCCTGGTGCCACTCCTCCAGCTTTTGCTGCTTTTGCTTAACGTCTGTTTTGGCTGCCGTTGCCGCTGCTGCCACTGCCACGCGTCGTGCTGTTTCTCTTTTCCCGCCACTGCTGCTGCTGTTGCTGCTGTCCCGCTACGCATCCTCTTGTTGCGAGTGCTGCCGCGCCTTTGCTGCTGTTGCTGCTGCGGCTACTTCTTCTGCTGTGTTGCTCGTGCTGCCGGTGCTGCTGCTGTAGCTGCTGCTGTAGCTGCTGCTTGCACGCGTTTTGCTGTTGCGCCGCTTTTGCGCCGCTGTTGCTCTTCTTCTTGCTGTTCTGCTGCTCTTGCTGTGCTTGCTGCTGTTGCTCCTCTTCCTGCGGTTGTTGCTGTTCTGCTGCTGACTCGTTTGTTGCAGCTGTTGCGGCTCCTCGTGCCTCGTTTTCCCCTGATCTCTGCAGCTGTCCTCCGTCTCGTGCTATTGCTCCTGCTGCTGCTGGGGTCTGGGCTGCTGCCCTCCCGCTGCTACTGCATCCGCTGCTGAACTATTCTCGGCTGCTACTGTTGCTGTGACGGGCGTCTCGGCGCAGGACAGACTGGGGCCGCAGGTAACATCGCTGAGCAACAAGCATGCGCTAGTGATAAGCACCTCCATGGAGGATGCCCAGCAGCGCGTGCTTCGCAATTTGTATCAAACTGCTGTTAATCTTCTGGAGAGGAAGCATGAAGAGGCTGCGCGGGTGCTGCAGATGCAGAAGAGGTGCGACGCTTCATCTGGTTCTTCCCTTCTGCGGCACTTCATTTCCTCTTTTCCTCCCCTTCCTGTTGTTAGTCTTCCGGTGCTGCTGCTGCTGCAGCTCGCGTTTCTTCTGCTGCTCTCCGCCGGAGAATGCCTCCCGACGCCGATGTTCTCGTTTCTTGCAGGACTTCCACACGTGCATGCTCACGTCCGTCAAGGTGGAAATAATTTACCCGGCGTGCAATTTTATTCACGTTGATTCACTCACATATATATATATATATATATATATATATATTGTACGTATGCACATGTAGGCACATATACATTTAGACACACATGCACGTAAACATAGATACGAACATGTACACATATATACACACGTATACTTGGACAAATGTACGCATGTGCATATACACATCTTCGCGTATACACATATACACATAATCACAAATACACATCTATACACAAGCATACATACACACATACACATGTACACATGGAGAAATATACACATATACGCGTATCCACGCATACACACACTTAAACATACGTACACATATATGCGTAGACACATATCTGCACATAATCACTTATACATATATACATATGTGCCTGTAAACACATATACATATTCAATACGTGTATGCGTATGTATGTACACATATCCGTATACGCGTATGTACACGTGCACATACATACACGTGTATGTGTATACATCTGTGCATGTACACATATGCGTATATATATGTACATATATGGAGACTTTGATATATAAACCTATACGCATATATGCATGTACATTATGTATATACGTATGTGTCGTGGGGTTGGTGCCCATACGAGAGTGGATGAACTGCTACACACACACGCACACATGTACGCGTTGAGAGAGAGATGTAACTGCATGCACTGGTGGACTCTACGTAACCGGTGCATTCCCGTGAAGTGCAGGCGCCCCTCGTATCGCGTTGCTTTGTTTATCTTCTTGCGTCGGGCTCTTTTTTGCATGCGTGTACTTTTTGAATATTGCTGCTACGTTCTTGGCCTCGCGAGTCCTTGTAACCGCGCGTGCGCACGTACACACCTTCGAGAGGCTTTGCACAAAACGCGGCAGTACGTTCATAAGTCTGCATGCATCTCTGTGTTTATATTTGTGTCTCTAAAAAGGCGTCTGGTTACTGTGTTCGTAGCGCCCCCTGCGTTTACCACCCATTTAAATACGTATATATATATATATGTATGTAGGCACTAACATGTGTACATATATAGATACATATGTGTATATATAGACGTGTATGTGATAGTCGCCGGCGCGCTACATGGCATGCACTGCATGCAGGGATGCGTTGGTGCACCTCAGAAGTTGCCTGCATGTGTTGGTCGAAGGGTCAGGTCCCGCAGCATCATGGAGAACAGACGTGTGACCCTCTTCTTTAGAATATGGAAGAAATTACTCGAACTGGGAAGGATACGCTAACCCCCTTCTTTGTAGATACGCGTGTGTATATGTGTGTCTCATATAGGTGGGATATCGTAGTGTTTTCACGTACGTATATGTGTAGGGAGAGAGACAGGTGTATATGTGTACAAATATATATGTATGCATATCTGTCTTCGTGTTATATATTTGTGTGGGTATGTGTATAGCTGATCTCACCGGCGTCGGTGTGTCTCATATATACATGGAGCTTGTTGTATATACACTGGTATATACACTTGTGTATACGTACGGGCAGCTGTACACGTATGTTGTCTGAATATAGCCTATATGTGTATATGTGTGGATATCTATGTGACAGGGACCCCGTACGTGCACTTCCCAATATAAACTCTCAAGTTCTTCGGGTTTCTTGTGTACGTGTACAAGTCAATACCTTGTATCTGCGTGTGTATGCACATGTGTGTTTGCACACCTGTATGTTGTATCCATATGTAATATATATATATATGTATATAGCCGTGCTGTTGCCACTTTCCATGTAGAAGAAGCGTATATTTATGCGTTTTCTTGCGAGGCCCTGACGGGGCACGTGAAATAGCCTTCTTCACCTCCCTCACCGACCTGTTGCCTTTGCATGCGTACGTGCGGCAGCGCATGCAGGTGGCGTTCTCGTCAGCGCGCTCTGCGTTCGTTGCCCATGCAGAGAGTTCCCTCTGCTGCTGTTTTATATGTGTGTGTGTGTGTGGGTTGAAAACGACCCACCGTTGATTTCTGCGTGGACGTGGTTTCTCATGTATTCATGTGCTTCTTACTATTTGTCTCCGTCTTGCACAGGTGCTTGCTGCTGCCTCCTTCCGGCAGTGCGGCGTTACACATGAAAAAATGCGAAGCAGCCGAAGATCTCCTCGAAGGACATCTTCTGGCTCTGTCAGAGCCCCTCACGATTCTCCGTGATATGTAATCGGCTATCCCTTCTCCACGACTGCCTGGACAGCGAGTGCGCATATACATACACATATATTCATATATGCGTTTATATACGAAGTGCTCGCTACACTCCCAGGTGTATATATATAAATATATGTATATGTATGTGCAGGTACTAGTATGTGTGTGTGTGTGTGCACGGGTGGGTAAGACAGGTAGGCAGACAGAGATGCCTGCGTTGACGGTGGTCGTGAAGAAACACTTTCATTGACTTTGGGTAGCTGACGGTTCTAACAGGTTTTCTCTGAATTCCTCCCTCACGACCTTGGCTCTTTTCCTGCGTAAAATAAGCGGGTGAAGACACTCGCACAGGAACTCTTCGGCTGACAGGCGCGCTGAAGTTGTTCTCGATTCTCGTCGAGGGCTTCATGCCGTTCCTGGCTCTTCTTCGCCGCCCGTGCAACAAGTTTTTCTCTCGATTAGAAAAGTTCCTTTCTTCCTGTCCGACACATAAAAGTTACTTTCCTTCTCGCTTCCTGCGCTCTGTGTGGCGTGCTGGACTTCTCTGCGTCATGCGTGGCGCCTTCTCCCAAGGCCCCGGGGAACACACGTAATCGTTATCGTTCAGGGCTCTTCCTGCGCGACGTAAACATGTAATACACACAAGCATGTACTGTCAGAAACAGACGTGTGTATGTGTGTGCCTCTGCCCACGTATCTCATATATATATATATATATATATATAATGTGTGTGAACGTGCGCGTACGTACGTATACGTGTTTATCTTGTATTTGTGTCCGCTGTATGGGTATATATGCGTGTAGGCCTATACGCGCACAGCACGTGTGTATAATCTACTTTTTCTTCTAAAGGAAAAAATCAAATTTCGTGTGTATTAACTGCCCGCCCCCTCCCGTGGAAAGAGACGCGATACGATGCGGCATTTCTCCCCCGTGGCGTCTACACACGTTTTCGCGGTTTACCGCCGTGCTAGGGAAACACCGACAGCAGCAGGAACAGGAACAGGAGAAACAGCAGAGATACCATGAGCAACAGCAACTGCAGCACACGCAAGGCAGCAGCCACACCGTCACTAGCCGTACGAATTGCAGCTGCAATTACACGAACGGCAGGCGTACCGTCAGCAGGAGCAGAGCAGCAGCCGAAGCGAGATTCAAAGCAGGAGCAGGAAGAGCAACCACACGAGAAGCAGCCACAGCAGCAGGCCACGGGCCTGACCACCTGCAACGCTTCTTCTTGTGTTGACGAGTCGGCGGTTATCAACTCTCGCAGGCGCTGCACGAGCATCGCTATCTGCGCATGCGGACTCGACCACCGGGCGCACTAACGTAATAATAGTATATTAATCCGTGCATACGTAAACACGTATACATACGTAGATATATAAGGGGGCGCGTATACGTTTGGCGAAGAGACACACGTGTAGTAATCCGTCTACACATCCATAAGGATACACGGATGCGCATACATGTATATACATGTATATGTCAGAGTGTGTGCATAAAATATTCACCAGCACATAGAAAGATCATAATCTCTGCATACTCCCGCACCACCATGTGTGTGCGTGAACGCATATATACGCGTGGCCGCGGTAGGCACCTTACTGCGGACCCTACAGTACACTATCGTCTCACTGTTTGTCGCATTCTCTACTGTGTCAGACGCTTCTCAACTGAAGTTCTCCCCACAGATCTTTACACGTCTCCACGTATGCAGTGTGCACGTGTATCTATATATGTATATACATAAATATCATGGACGGTCAACGACGCGCACAGGTATCTCACAATGCTACCTATATATGTAAACTCTATTTATGGGAACACAAGCGTACGCGTTTGTATACGGATTTGTGGAAGAGATTAAGCCATATGTGGATACACAGACGTACACGTATATATAGAGAGAGGACGAGGAAAGGAGATTCGATGTAGGTCTGTCATCTTTCAACGTGCAGCACCATGTAAAATGCAGTCGGGAAACGTGTATGAGAAAAATTCCATCGAAGTCCATCCTGTTGCGTACCTTCTCGGCAGGAGGTTGAACGGATGTGCAGTTATAGGTATCTGAAGGATGACTCGCAACTACTGTTCCTTACTCTACTGCAGGTTACGTGTGCATTGCGTTCGGCAATTTCAGCAGCACGCTTCGCATTTATGTGGCCTCACGGGAGCCGCGGCCGCTGCAGCAGCCATACACACTCGAGTGTACTGGCGTCAATCACGGGCGCCTGGACAGTTGCACGGGCAGCCACCGCACGTGTGTACTGCCCACCTGCACGCGTTACGATAAGCTGCAACAGCCGGTCTCGCCTATACAGATACACATATATATATATAGATATATATCCATGTATATATGTATGTGTGTAAAGCGTGCCTCGCGCAGACCTGCACATATCAGCTACGTAAGTGTGTGTGAAGCATACTCCGCGCGTAGATCCACGCTTATACAGACATGCGTGGCCTATATATACATACACATATACATATATATATATATATAACACCCGTGTACGGCGTGAATCTACGCGTATACATAATACATATATATATATATATAAATATCGCGTATACTGTAGCGTGCGCTGCGTAGGTATACACGTATACATGTATGTATGTACGTAAAGTGTGTCTTGCGTACTTCGACGCGTATTCGGAGATGTATGTATATAAGGCGTGCCTCGCATGGATCAACGCGTACACCCATGGATATAGATTCACAGTGTGCGTCGCGTAGATCTACATGCAGACGTGTGCGGACGTCCAAGCCTGTCGTTCCGGCGGCGTGTATTTTGTAGATAGCTGTGTCTGTACGCGCCTCTGCATGGCAAGACAGCAGCAGCGAGCACCACAGTGAGGCCTACAGAAACATCTGCAGCGTAGCTTCACGTTCTAGGCCAGCACCGTGTGTATGCGAATTGGGGATTTGCAGGCTGTGTGCGGTTGATTTTTTGCGTGCAACGGTCCAGCGCAACAGCAAGAGTCATGCGTCGAGACATGGAGGACTGTGAGGAGCTTTTCCTGTCGCAGCACTGCCTCCGTGTCTAGGGACTACCGTACGCATCGCGTGTACGTGTGGGCACGTATTTCGACATGCTGCCGCTGTAGCGGCACGCGCCGGACACAAGCGTATCAGACGTCTCCACCGGTAGATGTCGCTACCAGCAGGCAATCCACGTATGTGCAGCCGTAGAGCAGCATAAGCTCCAATTGCGCATGCCTCATCTAACAGTCTCTCCGGATTTGAATTCCGCGCCGCAGTAGCGTGCAGCGCATACTCGTGCATAAGCGCAAACATCAAGACAATTGCTTGGCACGCTACAATAGCAGCATACTTTGTGTACACGTGGACATCTACAAACACCTGCTTCAACGGCTACACGGCCGAGAGGGCAGACTTGCCAGCAGTGAACGTGTGTCAGGCAGCGTCAAACATGTGTACATACATTTACCGAGCCAGGCCGTCCCTGCAACAGCACGCTGCTTAGGAGCGGCGGCACGCTGCGGGGTTTTCTCCCTCTTCCTGAGCCGCATGCCTCTGCTGGGTGCAGTCCCAGCGCGTACCATTGACATGTCCAATCTACTACTCACGCATGTGTACCTGGGCGGGCACCTACAGGTACGCACACGTACACGGTCGAGAAAAAGAAAATAGATATCAGCACGTCCTGCGTGTCACTTCGGTGGTTGAGCTGGTGCGGCTCCAAGACAACTTCCGCTCGTCGTAGTGGACAGCAGAAACAAGAAACAATTTCGTCTTCCCAATTTTTCACAGTACTCATATACCAGATAGGATTGTATATACATGGGCGTCTACATTTAGTTTTTCTGTGAACACGTACATCCATTTAAGTACACATCCACGTATGCAAACACACACACGTGTGTGTCGGTCTCTTTGTACACAAAAAAGTGCATACATTTGTTCTTGCTACACACAGACGTGTGCTGCCAGGAACCCTGGGGGAAGTTCAGAATCGTCGTGCGGGTTTGAAAAATCAACTCCACCGCTCCGCGCCCGAACGACACAGATATGTTTATTTCTATATTTATATGCTTCTAAATTTATATGGTCTTCTATCTGTAGAGTCTTCTATTGATAGAGTCTTCTACTGATACCTATAACCTTCCACTTACATAGTCCTCTTTTTCTACAGTCTCCTACTAATACAGTCTCATAGGTGTATTATCTCCGTCTGTACACAGATCGATCTGCGTACGACACTGACGTCAATATCACTGCATGCGTGTACACACATACGTATCTATCTATCCATATACACACACACATATATACACATATAGTTTGTGTTTGTTTCTATATATATGTATATATAGGTGTATGCACAAGTGCTCACATATGAAATAGAGGTATATGGTGCACGTAAGCGCTTTTCTGTACGCGTGCAGCTACGTGGGTAGCCGTGCACCTTGTAGGAAAGCGTGAGTGTGATTCGCCCCGAATTAAAGAGAGGTGTGGAGGGCGCAGATGTCCTCTTCCGAAGGCTCTGTCTACGTCCTCAGACGTACGGCGCAACGGAGAATATGTGCAGGTGCGAGGATGTGCAGGTGCAAGGATGTGCAGGTGCAAGGATGACGTCGGAGGCAGTCCATACAAGTCTGGGTAAAGACAGCGGATTACGTGTGTGCATGTCTCGACACGTCCAGGCGGGCACCACCACCACTACGGCCACCACATATGTAAAGCGATGCCGCTTTACACATATACGTGCGAAATAGCCGCCTCTTTGGAGTCGTCGAAGCTTTGCCAGTTGCCGACTCCCGTCCCCGTTGGTGTCACAGCTGCTCCTGCAGTCGCTCTGCTGCCCGCAGAAACGCACGCACACCGACGGGTGTGTCTGTGTACAGAGAGGTACAACGAATACGTATGTCTGCCTTCTATATCAGATGCCAGTAGAGGCAGTAGAGGAGACCCAGGGAGGCGCGCGCCTGTTGCCGGGACCCACATATACGACTGGCACGCGGAAGCGCTCGCCGCTCTCACGCATGCGTCCGTCCCCACCCTCGACAGCGAAACACCCCCGCCGCATGCAATGTGCAGCAGAACAAAGTGCGAGAGTCTTCCTCGACGCAATTGCCAATCCTCTCTCTGCTCTCCGTATCTCTGCAAATTCCTGCGTCATTCATTCACGTCTACATCTGTACTTAATTGTCGACACGCAGATCGATATGGGACCACATATTCGAACAAAATGGTGAAGATGCGCTCCATACTTACATAATGCATACGGAGGCGTCCTGGAATATGGACAGACGCACACATCTATTCAGTCCTATCCGGGCGTCATCTCTATACGTGTTATATATATATATACATACGTAGGAAGAGTAACATATATGTATATATATATATGGAGACAACATATATATATATATATAGAGAGAGAGAGAGAGAGATATATATATATGGAGAGTGATATACATGTGTACATATATATATATAGAGAGAGAGAAAGGTACGCAGATACATATGCATACCAACAAACGGGTCCTGCTACACGTACACACATACCACTCTACACTACCACACACAGTATACGCATATATATATATATATATATAAACATACATACATACATGTTGACTGTTGCCTATACGTGCAGCCACACAGAGGGACTCCTGTAGACATTATCTGTGGCACACAAAAAACAGGCGCTCAGGTGTACTGGCACACGGCCATACGCATACGTGTGCAACTCTGAGGAGAAAACATCTGTCTTAAGACAGACATGCCGGCAGGAGTCCACACACTAACATATTTCTACACAGCCGTCCAAAGGAACAGACAAACGCATCCCCGCCGGTCAGTTAGAGAAGCAAATGTTGAGGTGTACAGACACCCGCCCGTCGGTCTGTCTGTAGTCTCAAGCATCGCAGCAGTAGTGTACGTTGACCGCCGCACCGGTGAAAGCAGGAGCCCGCTGCAGCCCGCCTGCACGTTGCGCAGAGGCAGTGGGGTCCTTCGGAATGTCTCGCAACGCCACCGCGCATTGCAGGCAATGGCAGCAAAGACGCAGGCACGGGAAGCACAGCCGCCGCCCAGCCGCAGTAGCAGCAGAACGACGGGGCGCGCAGCAGCAGCAGAAGCGCGTGGGCAAGAAGCAGCAGCGGACGCAGTATCTGCCCTGTCCATAAGAGCAGGACGGCTCTTAGCAGCAGCAGCCGGGTCTTTCTGGCAGTAGTGACAGTCATGAGGAGAGCAGCATCTACGCAGCCGCGTGCCAGAAAACGGCGGGGGAGTTGTTGAGGCAGACACGTTTATTTCGGCGGAGGCGCTGCTGCAGCAGGAGGTGGCGGGCGGTTTTGCGGCTGTTGCAGCAGCGGCGGGGGGACAAAGTTCATCATGTTCATCCCGAAGAAGGCAGCCGCCGCACCAGGGGGAGCAGCAAAGCTGCCTACCGGCGTCGGCCCCGCAGGATGAGGAA
This sequence comes from Sarcocystis neurona, assembly GCA_000727475.1. Lineage (NCBI taxonomy): Eukaryota > Apicomplexa > Conoidasida > Eucoccidiorida > Sarcocystidae > Sarcocystis > Sarcocystis neurona. The sequence continues at coordinate 8,592,281 of KL647288.1, read as the reverse complement.
GTCCCTGCTGTTGCTGCGACTGTTGTGCCCCATGCACGCGCGGGCCTGCAGAAGGAGCGGGTGGCGGGTGCTGCAGCAAGCCGCCTCCGCTGCTGCCTAGGGTCGGCGGTTGCGGGGGATTGCCTGCGGCAGCAGGAGTCCCACCACCAGGTGCAGGGAGCATGCTGGTACCGCCTGCTGCTTTGGCCGGCGTCTGCAGCACGCCCGCAGCGGCCCCCCCTGCAGGAGCGCCGCTGGGCGATGCAGTGGGGCGTCGCAGCAAACCCGGGCCTCCTGCGGTTGCTGTGGGAGAAACGGCGTGTGGAAGATGTTGCTGTTGCTGCAGCGGCGGCGGCGGACGCGGCAGGACTCCTATTCCTGCCGGTGCTGCTGCCGGCGGTGCGGCTCCCCCGCGGGGCGGGGCGGGAAAGGCAGCGTCGCGAGGGCCGCTCCCCGCAATGCCTGCGGCTGCAGCTGGCGCCGGCTGCGCAGCCCCCGGGAGGCCAGCAGGCGACGCAGAGGAAGAAGCAGCAGCAGCGGGAACAGCAGCACCGCCTGCAGTCCTGCCCGCTGCTGGACCAGCCGGGGCGCCTGTCCCTCCTCCTCCTCCTGCTGAAACCATACTACTACTACTGGGAGGCGGCAGTAGGCCGTTGCTAGTCGCTTTGGCTCCTATCAAGGACGCATCCCCAGAAGGAACTGTCCTTCCTGCTGTTGCTCCTGCTCCTGCCTGCTGAGGCGAAGTGCCCGGGGGTGTTGGCGGCGGAGGCAGCGGAGAGAGATTCAGCGGTAGCGGAGGGAACGGCGGCGGCATGCCTGCAGCAAAAACGAACAAGAGAAACTCCTGCTGCTCCACGCATCGCCTGTCCACGCGACACACGCAAGCAGCCAAAGGGAGCAGCGACGCAGAAGCTGCTGCTGGTACTGGTGTCGTTTCAGGCTACGGTAGAACCGCAGAAATTCAGCGGTAGCAACAAAACACACTTCTGCGGGACGTCAACCTGCGTGCTTGCAGACGCAAGAGCGCTCTATAGACGGTGCCTACTTATACGTATGTTATATATATATATATATACATGTATGTACTCTACGTACTCTACGGCATCTCGCTCTCTTTCTATCTACAGTTACCTGCAAATTGAAGCGCTGCTTATTTCTGCTTGTCCCCCCACGTCTTCATGCGTTCGTATATAGATATATCCAGGTGTCACACGTTCTACATATACTCCCTACACACATAGATATATATATATGTGTATGTTTCTCTCTGTCCTTCTACACAAATTTATGTATGGACGCCCTGTTGGTCCACGCGTTTCCCCGCTCGTCTTTTTCCTTCCATATATATAAGTATATGTATGTGGTCAGGTGCATATATGGGCAATGTATTGCTGGTACAAAGTGTAGGACTACGAGATGGGTGGCCTGGTCAAGGGAAGAAGACATGCATCCCTTTCCATACATAGAAAAAGACGTACAAATCAACACATAAGTGCTTCCGTATACGTAGACACATACATACATACAGACAGCCCCGTATATCCGGAGAGAAAGAGAAAGACAGATACTCATTTACCCAGAGAAAGAAGACACAAACACCAAGAAGCCCACATATATACGTACACATACAAAGAGAGAAACTGGAGAAGATCTGGGTGTAACAACGACACATACGAGTAGAGAGAAGAAATACATGTACGCATGTACAACCATACTTGTTTGGGAAGGTAGAGAGGAATACCTGGTCTTGGCGGCATGAAAAGAAGCGGCGGGGGAGGAAGACCAAGAGGAAGTGTGTGGAGCGCGCCGGCAATAGCCGGAGGTAGCGGCAAGGCAGGCAGACTGCTGAGCGGATTGACGCATGTGTCTGTTGTAGTGCTGCTGGTGGAAGCGGTCGAGGACGGCGGACGCAGATTCGCTCCTGCTGCTGCTGCTGCAGCAGCACTGCCGCCTGCGGCTGCTGCTGGGGCGCCTCCGCCTGCTGCGGGGGTTCCGAAGGGAAACGGCGGCATACGGGCTCCTGGAAGAGATCTGTTGCTCTGCTGTTGCTGCTGCTGCTGGCCTGCTGCTGCCGCTGCATGCGCCGCCAGGTAAGGCGGTGGCGGCCGCATGGGCGTCACACCCGCTGCACACAGCAGCATCGCCGACACCAAAGAGAGCACCGTTAGCAGCAGCACGGGAAGCTAACGAAGCAGCAGCAGCGGGCGACAGATGCGGAAAACAGAAGCAGCAGCAACCGCGCACGGCAGCAGCACCAAACAGGCAGCAACCGCAGCAGCACGAGACAGCGGCCACACAGCAGCAGAAGACAGCAGCAGCAACAGCCCCGGGCAGACAGGAGCAGCGGCCCGGGAGAGTGAAAACAAAATACCCCAAATGACGTGGGAAGACGTACATGGGCACGCTCACACGTATACGAGTACAGCACGCATACACGTATGTGGACAACCGTATACGTTTACACTGGCGTACATATATGTGTATATATGCCGACCACTACAAGTGACATGTTCTACATTTCTCACCACTTGAATGACGGCATGCGCCTATATGTACGTAGGTACAGAGACACATATACCAGTGGATTTTAACTGGTAGAACATGCGCGCGTTCTTTTGATCCACACGAAGAAAAGAAGAGCCTATTGCTTCTTCTACGTGAGACTAACAAAGAAAAGAGTCCTTTCACCTGCGCCTACATACAAAGACACTCCTTCGTATGTGATTTCCGCTTGACGGAGCACACATATGTATATGTGTACATATACATACACGTACACGCATGCTGCATGGGACAGCCTACACCGTCTGTCCACGAGAGTATATACATACGTATATACGTCCAAATACGTACTGATACGCATGCGCGTCGTACACCTCATTCATTTCCCAAGGATACACCTACCTATCCATTTACTACACGCAGAAAGACGTTGTTTATCAAGACAGGCACTGACACATAAATTATATGGACATATATATATATATACACGCAGATACAAACGCATGTACATGCATATGTATTACGAATGCACACTACAGAAACTCGTGCAACAAAAGAGAGCGCGTGCAAGGCGTACTGCTGATCGCGTTGCAAAGGCAGCCGCCGTAGCGAAAAATGAGAGTGCCACTACACACTACAAATACATATATGTATACCTAGAGACGTATACGTATGTCAGCGCAGATCGTCGTCTGCCTCACACATCCATCTCCGCTAGGGCGGGAGGAGGTTAACAAACGTGTGCAAAGGTACTTCTCTCCGTGAGCCAGTAACAGTCTCTGCAAACGCGACTACGAGTGCGAAGAAGCGCACCACAGAGAAATGCCCTGCACGCATGCATAGCGTCGTGCATGCAGTCGTCAGAACACTGCGCGCAAATCGTAGCACGAGCGCTACGTTCTAACGACGTGCTGCTTCACATATGATTAGAACCCATCGCCGCGTGCACATACATATATACATATATATATATATATGTGTACACATGCATATTAATACTTGAGCAGAGAGAGACGCAGAGACCGCGGCTGTTAAGCGCAGTGTATGGGCAGCCCCTGGCGCATGCACGCAGCACCTATAGACGCACGTTCATACATTACACCTGCGTGTACAGATATACGAGTAATCCAAAACAAAATGCATGCAGGTCACAAGCATGCGTCACCCTGCGTGTCGATAAGGCATCTCCCGCATGCACCGATGGGGCGTCCTCCTACGGAGGGATGACTGGCAAAAGTGGAGGAGAGACGGAAACGCATGCGCCTCTGCACCCGGCCCGTACATGGTGCTTCCACCCCACCAAGACCAGCTCTGCACGCACACGCCGGGTGTAATGCGACAGGCACGCGGAGGATGCCCAATGGAGCAGGCACGTGGCCGCTCCACCTGCGCCCGGCTGTCCCGTCCGCATGCATGACAGTAAGACGCATGCAGACCCATACTGGTAGCCCTGCGTACGTGTCGCTGATCACTCTTGCAGACCGCATGCCCAGCGCCAGTGGAACGCGGCTGCTGCACGCTGCTGCGCATCACGAGACGCTAACGCAGCAGTCGCACGCTCTCCCTCCCCAGCAGCACGCCATCTCACCCCAGACGCTCTGGAGTGTGCGCACGCGAAAGGAAGGTGCGCGGTCTGCAACTGGAACGTACATGGCTGAATACCTGGAACACAGCGGTATGCACGCAACGTCTGCACGCGTCGTATACGGCGCGAGCAGGAACGCTGGAACTGGGGCACGTCATGCATGGGATTGCATGCAGGGTGAAGCGCGCACATATGCCAACGTACCTGGTCCTGCTAGGGGCGTCACGCCGGGAGCAGCAGATCCGAAGGCAGCCATTGGCTGCTGCTGCTGCTGCAGCTGCTGCTCCTGCAGCGGAGTCGGCGCGGCCTTCTGCTGCTGCTGCAGCCCCGCCCCCGCGCCCACAGCAGACGGGCGATTCGCTGCCAGCAGCCGCTCTGCAGCCGATCCATGTCGTTCACCTGTAGCAGCAAAAAAAAGCCAGTCCCCCGGTGCATGCAGAAGCACGCAGAAAACACATGAGTGGCATGTCAGACAACTCAAGCGCCCCTACGCATCCATACAACAACCAGTAAACGCTCTCCTTGCACCCATATACATACGTATATGACCTGTCCACATACATATATGTACGTATGTTTGCACCTGCGTCTCTCTCTACATGCCTATGTTTTTGCGCAGAGAAGGACGGACAACATCAAGCAGAGCGCGGACGGCCACCAGCAGCGGGCAACTGGGAGCGTCACACACAAACGCTGGTGAAGAAAGAAAAAGAGGCGCACAGCTTAAGAAGCAGACGTGGGACGACACGTTGAACGGGACGCAGGGGTAATAGTACACAGCAGTACATAGCAGCGCATTTACGCCTATCTACAAATGGAGCAAGACAGAATCCTTGTACATCTGGTTGACAGTGGCAGTACATCCACGTACAGGGTTGGAGAGGTAGGTGGACACAGCAGCGTCGCAACGTCCGCTGTGTGCGCCGCCTCTTCAGCACCCTGTCGCACGCTGTGTTTCCACATACGTGCACGTATACGTATATTGATATATATGTATATATATATACACGAATACATCAAGCTGTCGCCGCTTAGTACGTCCGCACAGGCGCCTTGCGGCAGCGTCAGCATGGCTCCTCGCTTCCTGCGACTTTCTCGCGAATGTCAACAGAAATGGAACACATAGCGGCAGGTGACGACGATCCCTGAGGAGGGAAGTTTAAATGTGCACATGCATATTTATGATGGACACACATGAAAATATACACATAGTTCGTGAGAGAGGGCGATATAGGGGAGAGATACACATACATATACACAAACACATGTGTGTGTAGAGGTGAGCGAAGACCAGGTGGTAACGCACAATCCCAGAGAAACGCATATAGAGCTGGACACAGCATACATCGATAGAGACAGACACAGACACAGAAACAGAGCTACGCATACACGTGTGTCTGTACAGGTACGTGGTTGTAGACGTAAGGACTCCTTTTCCTTCCTGCGGGCTGCAGGAGGAGCAGCCACAACGCATTGCTGCGCCGTCTCGCTGCTGCACAACGTTCACCAAGCAGCTGGCTGCTTACCTCTTGTATCTTTTTTGTAAGCGTACGAGACGTGGATAGGACGGTTGCAAATGAATTGCCCGTTCATCGCGGCCAACGCAGCATCTGACGCTTCGAACGAATCGTAGCTGACGAAGCCGAAGCCCCGCGAGACGCCTGTCTCCGGATTTCTCATGATCTGCAGAACATTGCACAGGAAAAAAGTGTGTGTAGAAAATGCAGAGGTCGGGTCACCAGCGTGCACGTCATCAGCACGCGCGTCACCAGGACGGCCTCTTCTCCCAGTAAAAGAGATTCGCTGCGAGCGCGTCTTTCAGCACGCCGAAGAAGAATGCGCGGCTTCCTGGTGCGGTGTACGTGCACCGGACGCGTCCCCGCCGAACGAACGGGCATATTCAAAAAGAGCATGAGACGCACACACAGACACACGACGCAACGCAACGTCGTACGGGTGGCGTCTCCGATGCAGCACACAGAGCTTCCACGCACCAGACACAAGAGCTTTCTGGTGTGTACGTACACCACGTGCAGGCCCCGGAGATGAGTGAACAGAAGACCTGCACGATCACGGGAGGATGCGGTGTCAGCCCAGCTCTCCCCGCAATGTCCAGCACGCCAGAAACAGGCCGCGACAGCTCCTACACGTTTAAGTCGATCAGTGAACCCTGTGGAATACACGTACACCGCACAGTCTCGAAGTGTACGTACACCGGAGATGCCCGATAACACACGCGACGCGTGGATATAACAACGGAGTTCTTTTGCTGCCGCCACTGTCGCCATGTACAACAGAAGTTGCTGCGGCTGCGGCTGCGGAAGCTGAGAAGCACGTCACCTTCCTAAGGCACTACTACCTCTTGTCCGGTTGCACGTTCGTCGCAGTGGATGACGCACAGTGCCACAGTTCCCCCGCAGAAGAAACGGATAAAAAGAAAGTACTTATGTAGTATTCTACATCGTAAGTCGGTACATCCCCACAGATCGAGTACGTTATATTTTGCAGAAGTATCGTCGGGAGACAAAGCAGGAAGGCAGTCAACCTTCGAAAACATGCTACACACGCCGCGCGGCACACAGACAAACGAAGAGAAGAGTTCTTCTCTACATATACGTACACACGCATACCAACATGGAGAGAGAGAGAAGTCGGGTTGTGCCGCCAGTCATCCATATCGTCAAGCAGCACGTTTACGGAAGTCGTAGCCATCTCTAGTATTTTCATACATGTGCCCGTGGGATAAGACGCTTACTTTCACTTAGCCACCTGTACATATTTCCCCCGAGAGTGGAGGTGGGGTGAGATGCTTCTGGCTTTTCTTCTGGATCGACAGTTGAAGTCTAGACCTCTTACACAAACGTTGGTACAGACAAGGACATCCGTAAGGCACATACAGCTATACAGCTGGGCGGGTCGCCTGCTAGCGCATACGCGTACCGAGTATATACATTGGCAGGCAGCGCCGCTACCAGGTGCATACCCTCTTTCTACGTATGTGGACCGGCCCCTACGTTTCTACGTCTACACACACACACACACACGAAGAAAGATTCCCCCACGCGACAAAGAATACGGCGCTGCTATTTGCCAGAGGCAGGTCACCGACGAAAGTGGAACAAGCAGTTTCTGATGGAGCGGCCAAAGGGGCGGCACGTGGTTGTAGTCGACGTGGAAGAAATGTGCTGCCCTTCTTCTTTCTTGACGTGACTGGCTTCCGCCTGGACGACAGAACGTGGAGGTGTACGACGGACAGGTGGAGCAGAAAGAAGAGAGAGCCACGAAGGAGAAGAAGAAGAGGGGAGAACACGGCAGACGAACACCGCCAGACAGAAACAAAGAGACAGGCAGGCAGGCAAGAGTTGGACTGCTGCGATTGTTTGAGAGGCAAATTCAGGGCAGGTGAATCCCCGAGAAGAAACACCTCCCAGGTAGAAACAAAGAAACACGCAGGCAAGCACTGGACTCCTGTATTTGCTTGACAGAAAGTGACTTCTAAAGAGAGAGCAAGCAGCCCGCACAGAAACAACGGACGGGGAAGCGTCGCACTGCTGTGTTCGTCCGAGACGAAAATGCAGCGCAGGTGACTCCCCAGCAGCAGAAACTCACTTTCGTGGAAATGGAGTTGCCGAAAGTGGAGAAGGTGTCAAAGAGCGTCTTCTCGTCCACATCCGGGTCCAGGTTTCCGACAAAAATATTCGCGCCGATCTGCAGCAGCACATACGCGCATGCGCGTCACCGCCAGAAAGAAGCACACACGTAGAAGTTCCCCACCAGACAGACGGGTCGTGCGGCGCCAGTAATAATAGCCGGGACACGCGCACGCAGGGCGCATGCAAGCAAGCACGCGCGGCCAGTGCAGCAGCCATTTCTTGTCGACCCCCTCTCTTACTGCGTCTGCTTCCTGAGTCAAAAAGCGACTGCTGCTGGGTGTTTGCATCCGTCCCCCCCCATCGAAAATTCTCTGCAGGTCTGCGCTTTCCCCACGTATACATGTGTACACGTGTAGAGCGGCAGGCTGATCAATTTACATGTGGATACAATGTAAACTCACACAGATAGATATACATGGATGATATACACATTTCTGGATAGAGGTGGAACTAGATAGGATTAAATGGGAATCGGTAGAGGAACAGAGAGATATAGACAGAAAGATATACACAAATACGTAAGTGTAGACAGGCAGATAGACAAACACATGTGTATGCAGGTGAATGTCCAGATAGAGAGAGATAGGTGCACATAGGTAGACACAGGTATACCTAGGTATAGACGGCGAAAATACATTGATGAGTACACACGGATAGATAGAGATGTAGAATAACAGGCAAATAGGTATGAATATGCGTAGCTACTATACACACATGCGTGTGTGAACCCACTATGAAACACGTGGACCGAAGAAGAAGCAAGAATCGTTACAGAGTACCTTGTTCTCTAAATTCTCCTTTTCAAACCTAGACGCACACACTTTTACACGAGAGAATAAAATGCACTCCTTTTGTTCCCCCCCCCCCCCTCCTTCTGGAGCAGCCTGCCGCCCCTCTAGGGAGGCGCTTCGGTGACGAGGTGCACTACGTCTCGTGCAATAAGTTCTTTTCTCCCTGCTGCTGCATGCGGGCTGCAGGAACAGCAGCAGCGACGACTCACGTCAAAATTTCTTCTGTCTTGCGCGGCTTTATTCAGACGAATCGGCTTCCCATACAGCTTCACCATGTTCATCAATTTTAGCGCATACTCCGCATCTTGCTCGTTCGTAAATTCCACGAATCCATATCCTTCAGGAGCAGCAACAAAACGCACTAGACGCGCCCATAAGAAGAAGAGCTGCAACGTAGGCTCTTCACGGCCGCCATCGTTACTCACACACAAAAATGTTCACACGTACCACATACGCATACATCCCCTTACGACTTCCACATACTTCCAATCACATACATATATATACATATATATATACACATACGTGTACACATACCAACCATATATATACATGGATATAAACCCCACTCATGCGCATATATACAAATGCACATATATACATATATATATATAGATGTATACACGTACATATATAAACCCCATACATATGCATATATATATATATACATACATACATATACGTGTATAGACCCCACTCGTACGCACACACACACTTATATACACACATACATAAATCCTATCGATATAGACGTATCTACCCGATCCACATCTACGTATACATAAACCTCATTCGTTTGCATATGTACGTATACATAAAGCCCATCCATCTAGTTGAAAATATATATATATGTATATGTATAAACCCCATTCATAGGCATATATATATATATATGAACCCCATACATTGACACATATATGTATATATACATATATACATACACACAAACCTCTTATGCGCGTGTCTGCAGTCCACCGGTAAACACTTCGGTGATACCCGCGCTTGAATCAACTCCATTTTTATTACCACCTCTACACACAAACACGTAGACATAGAAAAATGTCTGACGTACACAAATGCACATATATATACATATATATATAAATACACATGCTTATGTATGTACGGATGGTGTACCTAGGGTACACATGCATATGGTACATACATATATATACGTAAGCATACATATTTGGGTATCTACTGATGACGTACCTATGTACATACTTGTATGATACATATATATCTCTATGTATATATATATATATATGTACGAGTGATGCATTTATGTATATATGTAGACGTACATATTTAGATGAAGTGCATGTACATATATATATATATATATATACACTTCTCAATGTGTAGGGATGACGTGTCAATGTATATATATATATATATGTATACACACATCTACATGTGTAGGGATGACGTGTCAATGTATACGCATATGTGGTATATATATATATCTGTGTACATACAGATGATGCATCTACGTGGCGATATGGTACAGAAATACATATTCACATATATATGTATATTGTATTCATTACCTTGGTGGGCCCCAGTGAGTTTGTCTTTCGGAACAGAGACTGTTCGAATCGGGCCGCACTGGACGAACAACTCCCACAGCAGGTCGTCATCGGCCTGCGCGTCCAAATTCCCCACGTACAACGTCGCCTCCTGATTTCTCTCGTACAGCTGCGCAATGTCTGCGCCTCCTCGCAGCAGTCCTCCTCCACCGCCGCCGCCTGTCCCCCCGTACATGGTGCGCGCCCTCCGAGTTGTATACGCCGCCTTGAAAGCCCGCCACCCCTGCAGCACAGCGTTCGCTCGCGGAGCCACGGACGCATGCAGGGGTGAGCTGCGACAGCAGGTGCAGCGCGCCAGGCGACTGCAGAGAAAACGTCACGGGGAGAGAAGAGACGCAGGGAACACGCAGAAAGAAGCGAAAGGGAGAGAAACGAATACCAGCACGCAGAGTCCTCTTTTCCTCCTCAAGAAAGACGAATGCAGGAAAAGAGCGCAGACGAAAACAGGGAAGCAAAGACGGCACAACAGAGCGACAGACGACAGAGAGACGATGAAGCAGAACGGCGTGAGCCGCAGGGACGAAAAGAAGACGAAAAAGAAGAAGAAGAAAAAGAAGCCGACGGAACTTATTATCTTGTCCCCCGAACCGCCGCTTCGTCGATCGGGGATATTCGGCGGCTCGACGAGAGCTACCAACCTCCACCCCTACTACACGAGATAGAGAGACGTATAGATATACACACACGTACATATGTATATATATATATATATATATAGACGAGTAGAGAGAGACTTACATGCACTTTTGTGTGCACACGTACATATACATATATATGTAGGCATCTGTGCATGCGTATGGACGTGTGGAAGCTTAGTCTAACACTTGTACAGAAAGAGTAACATACGATTAGTAGCTCAGGGCGCGCAGGGTCTATATTCCTGCGCATAGGACACGGTGTGGACACACATCCGCAATAAAACGTGGAGGCGCCTGAATGCAGAGAAAGAGGTCTTTCTGAAAAGGGCACCTCAAAAGCGGATGCGCATTTTCCAAGACGTTGAAGCAGGGAAGACTTATGTGTAATACCCGCAGATATTCCGACCTCCGAGTCCTGCAGTGTACGTACACCCAGAATATCGAGAAGTGGAAACTCCCTAGATGGCTTGCAACACCTTGCGACAAAGAAGAGGCGTCGACGACGCACAGGTGCTCTCCCACGGCAACGAGTGTGTGCGTACATACGTGTACATTTAGAGAGAGAGACAGACAGATAGTTATGCACACACGTATCACATCTGCACACGTAGACACATATGCGTACCATATGTACCTACACAAGCTGGGGCAGAGAGGTGTGGCATGCAAAAAGCAGAACGTCACCTAATTATACATATATATATAGACATATATATATTATCCAATGACAGCGCAGAATGGAGGAATGGATTTAGGATTGCAGCTCGTAGATTAAATTGAGCGGCGATAGTAGCAAGTTTGCTCAGCACAAGCAACGAGGCTGAAGAACCTGAAATGCCTAATGCAAAGCTCCGTCGGCGGCACACGTCCAGTGGCAGCAGAGAAGTGAGAAACGAGAAGAAGGATACTCCATATGGACGGAAGGACGGAAGGACGAGGCACGCCACTCGACACAAACTGCACAGTCGCCGCTGAAGGACGCCTGAGGAAGGCACGCGGTGTACGCACACCAGAGACAACAGCACCGCGGTGTACAGACACCTCAGGAATACGTCACACACGCCGTCTCCACACACAGACACCTTCGGAGGCTGCCTACAGAGCGACAAAAGCGAAGTCGAACACTCCGGTGTTCGTATGGAATGTGCATCATTCACGCATAAAACGGATCTCTACACGCATACATCTGTATGCGGACTGCATATGTCTGCATATATATATATATATACGTACGTGTTGACGTTGACATCTATGTGCGTGGTGTATATATCCACACGTAGACGGTGTACACATAAACATACATGTATGTACGTATGCATACACGTGTATCTGCCCAATTTATCCGTGTGCGGGAAGGGCTGCTCTTCTATGAAAAAGGAAACGTCTCATGTGGTAGCAGAGGAGATGTTCAGCCACGCCTTCTGCACGTAGATGCACCTTATGCGTTCGAATCAAGCGCGTGAACACATCGGATCTACGTGGGAAGTATATACGTATACGTAGGGAGACAGACATACGTGTATACCGCAAGCACGTACACATATGCACAAATACACGTCAACTTGCCGGTGGTGAAGAAGATCCGTACTCAAACTTCTCTTGGCTGGGCTGGGGCGCCGAAGCGTTTCCCGTCTGGTAACCCCTGTGGAAAGCTCCGCACAGCTGTTGCACCGACCAAAGATGAGCCAGGGAACTCGTTGCCGATTAGTCCTCAAGATTAATTCCTGCCGCAGAAGGTGTCCGTCTCCGCTCCTCCCGCTGCTGTTTGCCGCTGCGTAGGCAGTTCTTAAGTGCCACTTGCAGCTCTCGTTTGCGCCGGCTCGCTGCTGCAGCTGCTATCTGCTGCGTAGTGTTGCAGCTGGCGCGTGCTGCGGCAAGCTGTTGCCGGTAGTTTTTTGCTGGTAGTTGGAACTCTTGTTGCAAGTGCTGTCTCTTCCGTTTGATATTTGCGTGTGAGAGCTGTTGATACTACGGCTGCCTCTGTGCTTACGCAGCAGCAGGAGAGCACCCGTCAACAGGGGCTGCTGGGAAGTAGGCAGATCATCAGTCGGTCAAGCAAGAAGTCAACTGAACAAAACGGGAACTCCTCAGCAGTAATCTTTCCCGTTTTTCAACTTTTCTCTACCGAGGAGAGCGACTTAAAACGTTTGGGCGATATGAATGCATTCACTGCGGCGAAAACAACTGCGGTCCTATACCTACGTTTTCACGTGTTGAAAATAGGTACATCCAGGGAAGGACTGCGGGTGCACATGTATATATTTTATATATATACGTACTTGTCACAAACACACTTGAAGAATGTAGTGCAGAAGCCGCAGGAAATTCTTCCGCTGAACTGATTTGCACACCGAAGAAACGCACCGCCTCTATCCCGCGATGCACCACCAAAGACGGCACGTCTTGCAGTGTACGTACACTCGGGACACACCTGCACCTTCTGGTGTAGGGGCAGCCAAAAAAGCCGCGTTTCCCGGGAGAGCAGGGATGCACGCCGAAGACGGCGAAATGGGAAGGGAGGCTGGAGGCGAACGAGGAGAACGGGAAGGTATGACCTCAGTTGTCTCCTTAAAAGGGCGGCGGCGGACCTGCCTTGAGAATTCACCTGCTCGCCGTCGCCGTGGTGAGTCCGGTGTATGAACACCCGAAGAACAATGCCGCTTAGGACGTTTGTGCGTGGAGGGAACTGGCGAGAAGCGGTGTACGAACAACGTTATGAGGTGGCAAATCCTCAAGGCCGCTACAGTAGATCTGACACCCACATCTACGCATTCGATTCTAGCAGCCGCGTTACTGACAGTACGCTTCTTATGAAGAACGAACGTGATAACTGTGCAATAGTTCACGTGAACCCGAGACAGGGGGACACATGCTTGGAGGTATGTACGTAGTCGCTAGGGTAGACGCCGCGCCGCGGGAGTGCACGGTGGAAGACGGCGGGTGTGGCTGCTGCCCGCCGCGGTTGGTACAACTGAAAGGGTGAGTAGAGAGATGAGAATGTCTTGTTATTTGCAGAGGGACAGCAGTCTGATAGCAGAAACCGGAATTGAAACCGACATGCGTCAAGTCCACGCATGCATTGCAGGCGCAGAGGGGGGCGGTAGGGGCAGCAATGACAACAGCTGCTTCAACAGCAGGGGGCAGGGGCGCGCACAGCAGCGACACCCGGCGACGAGCCGGAGCAGCAGCAGCACCAGCAGCAGCTGTAACCGGCACAGTGTTTTTTGCAGCTGCACAGTGGTCCTCGCACCAGCAGTCGCGGCCAGTGAAGCACTAACAGCAGGACGGAGGGAAGCTGTGGCGGAGCTTTCAAAGACAGCAGCATGCAGCGGAAACGTAGGATTGGGAATTACGCCCGACGGGAAACGACAGCAGCAACATGATGGGCAGCACATCAGCGACTCACACACAACCGCGGATCCCAACGGATTTTGAAGTAGCAGCACAGGAGAAACGGAGAGCTGCTATGACCGGAGCTGCCGCGTCCCGACCTCGCGTGTCCGTGGGAGTTGTTGATGCCAGAGAATGACGCAATGCCCCAGCCGCCTCCCATGAAATAGTGTCTGTTAGCAGCAACAGCAGCAGCAGGCCCCGCTGCAGCGGCGCAGCATCCGCAGCAGCAAGCGGAGCGGAGCGGCTGCACTAACAGCAGCAACAGCGGCAGCGGCGGAAGGAACAGCAGCAACCACAAGACCAGCGTTAACCGCCGCAGGAGCAACCATGCAGATGGCATCAGCGTGAATGTGTAGTTGAAGAGCGGCTGCAGAGGTGTGGGAGAAAAGAGACACAGCACCGACGAACTCGTGTGACGAGAATCTACAACCCGCCCCCACAGAAGCAGTTGCTCTTGCCGCGCTCCTCGAAGTGGCAACAGAGTGAATTGATCTTCCGCAGGCTTGTCCTGACATTGCAACCCCTGCGCGTCACACGCCAGGTCGACACCAGTAGGCACACACACATTAGATACATGTACACACAAACGGCTTCGCAGCGTCCGAGATCTGTACACATACCAGCTGTACGCGAATAGACGTATACACGTCTACACATATAGTGATGTGTACGTCATTATATTCTTCCACGGATGGGAAACGGCGTTCCACTTCACCGGCACGATGCACGGGTGTAAAGCCAACGCATCTTCACGCGCCACGCGGACCTCTCTCCAGATTGTACAAAGTCTTGACGCTGTACGCGTGTGCATGATCATCCGCAATGGATATACCAAAGTATACATGTATGTAGTAGTACGCGTAAGTCGTCGTCCTTCAGTACAAATTCACTACGAGGATTCGCCTGTATGCATCATCGTGTCTGTCTGCAGCTGTAGGCGTCTCGGGACGTTCACGAGGACATCTGGTCACAGAAAATACTAGTGTACGCACACAGAGGACCGTGGAACCACACGTAGACAGCTCACGGAAGACTAATGAGCCGCTGTTACATTAGCTACCGTAGGCTATGCGAGGAAGGGGGCAGAAGAGGCTGTTACTCTGTTAAGGTTTCTGCGCCGGTATTACCGGTATTACATCAGATACCATAGGATATGTAAAAGAGGGCAGTAGACGCTGTTGGTCTGTCAAGGTGACTGTGCCGCCGTTACATCAGATACCGTAGGGTATATAAGGAAAGGGGCAGTAGACGCTGTTACTCTGTCAATCCACACAAGCATTAGAACGCCACTGTGGAGACGAGCTTAATACATCTATCACATACACTGGGGTCCGATACATCTGTAAGCAGCTGCCCATACACGAGACGTAAGTGCACTGTTAAATTTCGTATATTCGGTTGTGGCTGCGCTCCAGTAACCATGGTGAGGTGAAGCCTACAAAAGTCCTACACTAAAAAAAATGTCCAGATCACGTATATGTATTAGTGCATATGGGTAATCTTCGCAGATCCGTGTGTACATATTTATATGTATTTGCACCCGCGCACATATACTGTCCCAATATGTAAGCACTTTCCACGTTAGGCCGTAAAGTTATTCGTAGTGCACCGGGGGCCGCGTTTCCTCATGTCCTCACTACGTGTGTACATGTGCGCACGCATTTGCAGTTGTGTACGTGATTCCAGCCAGCAGCTGGACATACGTGGATCTGACAACATGAGATGTACAGGTAAATACATGAGTGCATGGACAGCTCAAAAGTGCATCGGGCGTCCAAGTGTGTATAAATAGTCTACACGAATTTGTACACGTGAGGCACCTCCACGACCAGAGAGGCAAAATTGAGTGCAAGTTCGATTATTCGCAAGTCTACGCGCATCAGGGGTTGGATCTGTTATGTAGGTGTATTTCTGCTTATGAGACACTGCGGCGCCCAAGTGAGGATTCTTCCACGCATACACATGAGAAAGGAACTTTTTTTTCTCAAGTGCTATTGACAAGCGCTACGCGTATTCCGTGCTGCCCCTTCGCAGCGAGACGTAACATTCGACACAGAAGTCATCACATTTATGCACACATCAGTACATATATGTATGTGTATGTAGATGTATACACATACGTCTATTGAGAAATCTCATGTAGATCCAGGTTTACGTCTACAACGATAGGTGTATGCACACACGGTCATTAACACACAGACAAGTGCACACAAGTATGTTTGTAAATATATATAGATATATATGTGTTTATGCATCTTCATACCAGCGGACGCCCGCACACCACCGTACACTACAACGTGGCAGCATCTCGCAGCTTCCCCGCATATCTACTATTTCCTGAGGCACTACTGAAGAGTGACAGCAAAATTCTTATGTGGATACATGCTAGAATACGCGTACGTCTTTCCAGGTGGCAACCTCCGCGTCTTGGTGGATACGTGTCTGAAGCCTGTCGACTGCGTAGTGGATCGACTTTTGCACACTTAGCGCCGCGCACTGTTGTCTGCACGCGCACAAGAATGCGTATAACGACCATAGTACCTGTTCTACATACCTGCGTCAATCCCTCCGTATATATAAGGAAAGCATCATGGTGACCCCCCTCTGGGCCTTTTCGCGTGCGTTCATTCAGTCAAATGTGATCAACTTCCGAAGGATTTTGAGCGCGTGAGTACACCTCCGCCCGCAGGTATTACGGTGTGGTGAAATGGATGTGTCACTGCTACAAACATTTATGTGTGCTCTCCTCTTCTTCTCGCACGCCTATTCAAATATGCTGAGACGGTGAAGAACGCATACGTCTATGCGGTGCTGGAAACCCTTCTTCTTCACCTCTTGGCGTCGCACTAACTTGCGTTCTTTTTACGCCTGTTCTACATATGAGTCGTCGAAAGTGTCTATGCGTCAGCAGTTCACCTTAGAACTCGCGGTGTTTGTGGGCCTCTCAGCTACCTGGTATACGCCTTGAAGACTCATCGGACTTCCAAGTAACCCTGCAGTCGGAATTAGTGCAACACATGCACGTGTATTCAGTCACAAGGTAACACACACTTTACTTGTCGCTTTCTCGGCGTGTGGCGAAGTTAAACGTAGCAAAGACTGCGCACGCCGCGCCCACGCACGTCTGACAATGCTCCTACGTGTACGAAACTTCACGACTTTGCTGTACCTTAATCATACGTGACAACCGACCGCATACGCAGCGCACGAGTATGTCCGACAATGCTACGATGTGTAGGAGACGCCAAGACTGGTTGTGCTCCAGTAATACACAAAAGTTCAACTGTTTTTGCCGGTGGCTCACGTGGAACGATGCCACTTGTTCTAGGCGTTGAACAAATCCAGCATACATTTGTGTCTTCCCCCGGTTCCATATACACCATAACATTCTGTTGACAGAAAGCTTGTATGCTGCCCCATTGAGGACGTGCATGTGTCGTGGCAGCCAGTGTGCATTAGAGCAGCTGCAGTAACTTCGTGTAGGACATTTTCTCTCCGGCTTCATAAGACAAGGGCAACAATCTGCATCCCGCGCTGCAGACACTGTACGTTGGCGACGGTGTATCCGCCTGCACACCGCGCGTTTGGTGCAGTTGTTCTGTAAGTGCGAGCAGCACATATGTGCGCCTTCGCGTATCGCATGCAGGCAATGTATGTAGCGAAATGTTGGCACTGAAATGGCTTCAACTGCGTCTTCCTACTGTGCTGCTCGACCACTTGGAGGGGCCCTATGTAGCGCTTGGAGCGTCGGTGAGAAATGCCTGTCGGTGGAGACTTCTGCCGTTGCAGAAACTGCTTCAGAGATTTGGACGCTGCAGGTTATACGATGCGGCGCAATGATGCTGCAGATCAAGAACAACAGCAGCCGAGGCGCCGTAGCAGAAATACGAAGCAGACAAAACAGCAGAAGCGCGATAGTACACCCAGCAGCACTACATGGGCACCGCGGAAGCGGGACAGCCGCAGCAGCAGGGCTCCGGAGTTGCAAAACGAAGACGTAGCACATGCGTGGGACGGACGGGAGAGCAGCGAAAGCATCAACAGAGTATCACAGCAGCAGCAGAACGACTAGCAGGGAGCGAGCCGCAGTCTCAGGGCTCACAATAGAAGCGATGGCTGCAAGGTAGCAGGGATCGCAGCACTTTGGTGCTAATATCAGCTGTGATAACTGCGGTGAATCACGGTCAGGCGAACAATAGCGCACTGGAGTGGCAGCGATACCTTAGGGCCCACAACCTGCAGGTGAAGGACAAGAGCAGGCTGCGGCAAGAGCAGGATACGAGAACATCGGCCGGTGCGAAGATGTGCGAGATGAGCAACAGCAGTACACAACAGCGGCAGGTTGTAGCAAGAGCAGAATAGCACAATCTTGGCGGCTGCGAAGATCTGAGAGACGAGCAATAGCAGTCAGTACACAGCAACAGTAGCGGGAGCGCATAGGAGCACCAGGAGAGGGGGGGGTGGCAGGGCTCAAGGCAGGAACAGCGGTTAAGGCAGCAGCGGCAAAGAACACCAGCAACGGTGCACGGCAGGACGAGCAGCAACAACAGCGCCCCACAAACCACAGTCGTAGCAGCACATATCAATAACAACAGGAGCAGCTGAGCAGCAGGCGGAACGGCAAAAGCAGTATCTGTACAACGGCAGCTTGGCAAGAGTATCGACAAAAGCAGCATCAGAGCAGCCGTCGCAGCAGCAGGAGCAGCAGCAGCCCACGAGGCGTCGTAGCATTCCTAGCTGGAATAATCCGACAAAGAACCAGATGTAGCCATGCTTCGAAGGCAAGGCCTCGTTTTACGACATCCTAACGCCCTTAGTGCTTCTCTGCATCAGCAATACACTGTGCAGTACGAGTATCTATCAAGTAATGATAGTTCATGCCATGTGTGTTCTACTTAGTAATGCGAAGATCGGGTGACGTAAGAATACTGGAGAATGTTTTCCGACGCTCGAGTTTATGCCCGAACCTGCGGTCGGTGCTTTTTCACCTCTGCCCGAGGTGGCGCTGCTGCTGCTGATGCCGACCATTGCGATGTTCAAAGGGCTAACGCCTCTGATGTTGGTTTTGTTGCGGGTTCTACTGGTGCCGTTGGTGGTGATTCTACTAAGCGCACTATACCTCTTATGCTTCTTCTGATGCTACTGCTACTGCTGGTGGGGGCTACTGCTGCTGCTGTCGCTGTTCAGATTCTCTGTAGAGTGCTGCTGCCAGTGCAGCGGGTGCTACTCCTGGCGATGTGTTACTGGTGCTCCTGCCCGTGACACAAAGTACTGATGCTGCTGCTGCCGCAGGTGGAGCTGCTGCCGCAGCTGCCGGTAAGCAGCTGGTTTCACTGACGTTTAAGGTAGATCGATGCAGATCGTCATACGCCTGCCAGGCAGTGAAACACGGACGTGTCTCAAGTGGCACCTGCACGCACTCTGCAGCAACATGTACTAGCAGCAGCAGCGGCAACGATCGCAGCAAGATGAGCAGGAAGAGCAGCAGCAACTACACGAGCAACGAAAATGCTGTTGCAGGTGCAGCAGCAATACACTTTGCTGGATCTACCCTGCGTGTGTGTTTTAGCAGCACCACGCGTAGCAGGCGCAGCAGTGTGGGCCGCAGTGCAGCAGCTCCACCACCTCTCGCAGTGTGGACGTAGTGTGACCACCAAGCAGGAGACTTTTGTCAGGATCAACAGCAGCGTCTACTCAATCAACAGCGTTCCCATCATCACCAGCAGCTGCGGTAGTAAGAGGAGCAGCAGCAGAAGCGTAGGACGGTCGCTGCGCGCACCACCAGCGGCGGTTACGGCAGTCCACGGACTAGCAGGACCAGCAGCCGCAGCCGCAGCTTCCCCACGTATGCACAGCAGCAGCGACGGCCTCTCCCAATATACGCAGCAACAGCGGTGTGTCTCTCACGCTCTGGGAATGTTACGCGGTGTGTGCGAACGCTGTCTCCGTGCCTTCTCGTCTCCCCACCCCCCACGTCGATGAACAGTAACAAGAGTTTTGCTGTTTTCCGCCGCACTCCCCCGTCCATCGTTCAATTTCGTCAGCACATTCTTTAAAACTGTTGCGTGTGATTTCACTTCCCTTTTAGCATCGGCTGCAACAGGCGCCGCATTGCGCACAATAAGCACTCTCCCACGGTTACCACTACCACTTCAGCAACACTCCAGTCCTGTTTCCTGTAGCTTCTGCTGACATTCCTGGAAGCTGTGCTGCTCCTGCTGCTTCTCGGAGCCCCACTGCTGCGGCAGCACCGTGTGACGCTGTGTTCTCTGCGCAGCATTAATTCACTGTGTGCGGTCCGCAGGCACAGACGAGTGGGGTGTTGTTGCCGCCCACAGAGACTCCTGCAACGGTGCTCTGCTCTTCTCTGATTCAAGGTGTATGAATCGTTAGCCGGTGATCTCCCAACAACCACTGCCGAGCGGCTGCTGCTGCTGTTGCTCTTCCTCCTGTTCTGCGTCCTTTCGCTGCTGTAGATGTACTGCGACTACCATCTACTGCAGGGGGGTACGCAACGAAAAGGTAAGAAGAACCGCCGTCCAGATGAAGTGTACATTGCTAACGTATGCTTGCTACTTCCTGCCGCTGGTGCGCTTCCACTGCAGCGCAACTCTGCGGCTGTTCTTCCTCACCTGCTGCAGCTGTTGCTGTTGGCTGCTTCATGCCTGTTCGTGCAGCGGTGTTTTCTCACTCCGCTGCAGCTGCTTCTGCGACTGTTGTTTATTAGGCTGCAGTAGAGGACCCAGAGCGACATCCGCGCTCGTCGCATACTGACTCTATATGTTCCTCCTTTTCAAGCTCGCAGCTGAGCGCGTCTCAATCCGTACCACGGCCAGTAGTGCTGCTGAAGCACCTGCTAGGTGCTTCTCTGTTGAGCAACAGTTTCTGGGTGTTTGCGTCTTGGCGGGCTCCTCGATACGCATGTGTGCGTTTGCGTGAATATCTACATGTGTGCGTGTGCATCCTCTTTGTCTGGGAGAATAACAGCGCACCCCTGGGGACATTCGTTGGGCGGAGTGTTTTCTTCGCTTTCCCCGCGCAGCTGTGGCAGCAGTGAAGAACTGCTCGTGCGTGTGTGTGTGTGTGTGTGTGTGTGTGTGTGTTTGCACGTCTGCGTAGTGGGGGAAGCAGACAGACAATGTTCCTATAATATATGGGGGGACGAGGAGCGTGGGGTGTATATATCTACGTAGCTGGAAGGAGAGTGCTTGTGTGTATGTGGCGCTGCAGCAGCTCAGGAAATTTCACGTCAGCAACCAGTTAGACGGCAACAGAATCGCGGGTAGGTCTGACAGGGTAACCTGCCGTCCCCCTGATGACACAGTTCCTCCATATACCTTTATATGTATTCACATATATGTGCAGCTGAAGATTGACATATATTCTATGTATGCAGAACACGTGTATAAAGAAGTAAGTAAATTTTTACGTAATATTTGTGGAAGGAACGTGCACATAGAACTGCGTCTGTCCGAATACAGTTCTACCGTCCTCTGCCTTCTTGCTGCGACCCTGGCCACTTCCCCAACCTGCCTGCCCCCAATAGAGTGCAGCACCATGTACAAAACAATATCTTAAAACTCACGCCCTTCCATGTGACACTGCTGCATTCTCGTGTACTTCACTCTCAAGAGAAACACATATGCAGGACGTCCGTTCCTCTCGCTTTTTGTATGTATATATATATATATATTTATACATGTAGTTGGAGATGTAAGTATTGCGTGGTTAGTCGCTTGCACGAACAGGGATATATATATATTTATATTCCCGTAGTTATGTTCGATGGGAGCGTAGGATTGTATGTGCAGTCCACGTGCATTCGCCCTTACATACGTAACCATGCATACACATGGAGACTTATGCGTTTGTGTATGCGTATGCTGTATTCGTATATATATATATATATGTATATATATATGTATATGTATGTAGAAGGTGTCTGTGTGGGGAAAGGGGGGGTGTTTGTGCGTGTATGTGTGTGTGTGTGTGTACACCTGCGTGTGCACACTGCATACATCATATATATATATATGGGTGGGGACGCCTGTGTATCTCTTTATATTTCCTTTATGTCTCTATACGTCTATTCGCTTGGCATATGCTCTACTGAAGCGGGTCGCCTGCACGGTGGTACCCGTAGGTGACGCGCCTGCAGATGCCTCTCGATTATACCTGCGTGGTAGGACCTGCGCAGCTTCTTCGGGTGTACGTACACTGCACAGAGGGGCACGGACTGGCTACACGAAAGAGCCGTGCAGAAGAGACGTAGGACGACGCACGTGTTTCCCCCCAAGACAAAAAATGTTTTAATATTCACCCATCCTTGAAGGATGCGTACGTGCATGCGGGCACGCACACACACGCCTAGAGGCGAGGGAATTTATATACACATGTGAGCAAGTACATATATATTCGTGTCTACAGGCTTTCCCACATACGCTTATGAATATACCTGTATACATATAATATATGTAGACTGTGATTTATACGGAACCCTGTGCAAATAACTACTGGTGGAACACATTAAAACGCATGAAAACTGACGTGTCTATACATATATACGTACATGTTTGTGTATGTTTGTCTTCAGGGATGTACACACGCATATATATACCTGTGCGTATAGCTTTACAGAAGTATACACATTCATATTTGTCACATTTGTACACACGCGTATGGACTTGTGTGTGCCGTAAGGATAATGTGTCGGCACTATATTTGCTGTTTCTTCTTCCTCGCCTCCCGTGTGCTCTGCAAGGTGTTCTGCCTCGTCTTGGATGTGGCCCTTCGTCACACGCACAAGAAGACGATATATACGTCCCTTGTTTCTCCCACATATATATATATATACATATATATGGACATGCCCTGCTTCTATCATATATATATATATATGCACGTATATGGTAAGTTTGCATAAACTCGTGTTTCTACATACATGTCTGGATATATGTACGCAAAGGCAGTAAGACCTGAGGTAGACATGTATGCATCGGTGCAGGTTTGCTGCTGAAGTAGACATGAACTTTTACAGTGTTCAAACGATCTTTTGCGGTGAACTTCTCGTCTTCAAAAGTGGGCTCTCTGACGACCACAGGAGAGTCAAATTCCAACTATATAATTATATATGTATATATGAATATATATATATATATGTATATATTTATGTATATATATGAATGTGTGTACGTATACATGTATATACATATATACGTATACATGTATATATATAAACGTGTAATATTGAGACGTCCAGGGACATATATCTGTGTACGCGATACAACTTCCAATGACATGAATATATATATATATGTATATGAATATATATATATATATACATGCATATGTGTACGTACATATGTATATATATATATGTAATATGCGATACTGAGCCGTGACACGTTTGTATCTACTGTCCTAAATATCTACTAGGTGTGTACAGACACAGACACGTAACACATATATACATATACATATATATGTATACAGAGATATCTGTTGTGGACACTCAGTTGCTTGTATGAATGCCTGTGAACATACCTACACACAGACGTCTACAAGTCGCTACACGCACACACATAAATACGTGTGCATGTATATTGGCCCAATACGGACCACCACCTAACCCTCAAAGCATACGTATGTTCCTGCACGTAGACACGTCCATACAAATTTCTGTGCAGCTATCTGTCTGTGCCTACGTGGACATATATGTATGTATATGTATAGCTACATATACGTGTATGTACACATACGTGAACCACGCCTTCACCTGCCCATACATATGCAATTATATATATATATATATGAATGTATCACGGGGCGCTGCCGGTGTTTGACTTCGTCACTAGAAGAAGAGGACGCGTCTTCGCTTCTGCACAGGCTACAGAGGGGACGTATGTAGAACGACGCTCCACCATGTAGACGCGGGGGTAGCATCAAAAGTGTAATTTATCAAAGATATGAACAGACATGTGTGTATATTAATTGAAGGAAAGTCACAGCTGTGAATGGACAGAAGAGACAGACGTGTCTGCGCTCCCGTCAAGTCTCACGACTTCGCAGCTTGGCAGACAAGACCTGGGCTGCTTTTCGTCCTCTACCTCTCGATTTATTGATTTCCCTCTTCACAAGGATAAATATATATATATATAGAGAGAGAGTATCTGGATCTTGATATACCCAGACACCTACATATATATATTGTGTGCAGCAAGGTGTACTGCTCTTGTCTCGCCACCTGTCGATTTACTCCTCTTCCTCTCCTCACAAACATATATACATACCTACTGGCGTGGTCACCCTAGACACAGACATCTACATATAGATGTATTATCCTCTCTGTGTGCATTCTCGCTTCTCAACGGACAAACCGACTCACCGTCGTCTGCTGCTTTGCTGACGCGTCTCTTCCTCAACTTTCCTTCTCATGAGTCTGGCGCGCTTCTTTTGAAGAGTCACGAGACCTCTCCACCGGCGTCCCCTCCCCTCGTTGCGGTCTCCTCCTTTTTCTTATGAGGGTCGTCGTCCCCTCCTTTGCGCAGTTCTCCACCGCGTTCCTCTCCTCCTCCTCCTTTCTCTCGTTCGCTGCGCGCCCTCCCTCTCCGGTTTTTCCTCGTCTCTTGAAGTGGCTCTGCCCTCTTACAGACCTCCCTTGGGTCTGAAAGCCTTTGCAACTTTACACGTTATTCGTAGCCACACATATGTGTATGTATATATGCGGACAACAGCATACCTGAACGTATATATATAGATACACATGGGTGTTCTTATAGATGGAGTGCTCTGCTACCGTGTGTGCATCCATATGATATATATGGATATACATATATATAGAGAGAGAGACAGAGAGAGAATGAACACGTAGGTGTTTGTATAGACCGAGAGCTCTGCTGCT
The DNA here is from genome assembly GCA_000727475.1 of Sarcocystis neurona. NCBI lineage: Eukaryota > Apicomplexa > Conoidasida > Eucoccidiorida > Sarcocystidae > Sarcocystis > Sarcocystis neurona. Next base: position 8,567,251 of record KL647288.1, on the reverse strand, counting down.
GTGTGCACGTCTATATATTATATGTATGGGGTATATATATATGGGTTATATATAGAGAGAGAGTAGAGAGAAAGAGAAACAAAGAGATAGAGAGCATCCTACTGGTACAAAACCATATATACATGGATACACTCAGCTGTTTGTGTACACAGAGAGCTCTGCTGCTGTATGTACATCTATATATCATACATATATAATATATATGTAATATATATGTATATAGAGAGATAGAGAGGAAGAGAAACAAAGAGACATAGAGCATCATACTAGTACAAAACCATATATATGTACACTCTAGTGTCCCTATGCACAGAGAGCTCTGTTTCTGTGTGTACACTTATATATGCTATGTATGCATGGGGAGAGTCCCACTACTACAGATTGTTCCCGAACACTTTTTTCTGTCTCGGACTCGGTCTCTCTCCAGATGTCGCAGCCTATCTCTGCATGCGTCGCTGAACTCCCGTGTCTGTGTGCAGGGGGGAAGAAGAGGACAGCTCTGCTGTCGAGAGAGACAGGGACTTTCTCTCTGGTATGGCGCAGACAGCCACTGCACCAGAGCAGCTCTTGAAGAACGTTGTGTCCTTCCGCGACGGCAGGATGATTCCGTCAAGTAGCCGCGAACACCCTCCTTCCCTTTCTGCACCGGCGGCGGGAGCAGCTCCACCGACAAAACCTTCTCGACAGCACTGTGCGACCCGCAGACGTTCTTGTTCGTCTGCTTCCTGCTTTTCTTCGTATCCTCGTCCCTCCGTTCCTTCCACTTCGTCGTTTCTCTTATCGCCTCTTCCAGCTGCCCCTCCCTCTCCTTCGGTTGGTGTGCCACCAGCCATTTGTGTTTTTGCCCCTCTCTCTCTTCGGACCGCAACGGCGGCTGCCAGGGCACCAGCAGGTGAAGCCGCTGCTGCTGGTGCGGTGTCTGCTGCTTCAGCAACTATCGTCACAGCCCCGGCTACTACTAGTCGACATTTTGCTGCCGTTCGCCCGGCTCCTGCTGCTGCTGCCGCGTGTCCTCTACCGTGCGGCGCTGCTGCCTGTGTCTGTTCTGCTAGAGCAGCTGCTGCTCCCAGCCGTTCCGTTGCTGCGTCTCATCCCCGATCCTCTGCAGCAGATGCTACGGAGTCTTCGCGTGCTCCCGACCTGCGCCGCCCCCCTCTACTAGACCCCTCGCTGCTGCGTCGCCATCTCCACGCTGCTGTGGCGATGAGCCTGTTCGCTTTTTTTGGCGTCTCCTCTTCGTGTCTGCTCCCAACTGCCGCGCTCTCCTTCTCGTCTCTCTGCTGCAATGCCCTGGCTGCGTCTCCTCCTCTCTACTCTGGTCCCGCTGCTGCTCCCTCTGCTGCGGCGACGTCGCTGTCTCCGCCTCCGTTAGCGCCTGCTGCAACCGACACAGCCGCACTAGGCCCTTCTCGAACTGCCCCGTCCTCTGTTCCTGCGCCGGCTCTTCCTTCTCCTACTGAGCCGCCTTCGCCAAGCTCTCCTGCTTTCCATACTGCCTCCACCGCTTCTCCTTTCTCTTCCGCAGATTCTGCTTCTCCTCCTTTCTCCCCCTTAGCCTTTTCTTCGTCTCCCTCCCTTCCGTCCTCTTCAATGTGTCCTTGTTTTTCTTCTTCTGGGCCTTCCTCTTCGGATCTTTCTGCCGCTGGGACCGATCTCTCGCAGAACTGTTTCCCGGTGGCTCCTTCTTTCTCATTCATGGAGAGCTCCGTCGCGAGAACGCCTCCGTTTGCTGCGCTGTCTGCTGCTCTAGCACCCTGGACAGCTTTTCGTCCTCCTTCACTGACCCCCTCGCTCCTGCTGCAGCTGCTGCTCCTCCTGCTAATTGCGACACTCGCCGATGTCTGGGAGAGAAAAAGCAGCACAGGCAGCTGCTTTGCGCGCGTCTTCTCTGGCTGCAGTGTCGCCTTCCTGGCTGCAGCAGCGCTGGCCAATGCCTGCCCTGAGCTGCTGCCTCCCCACGACTCTGCGGTGCACGCGCTCGTCTGGGCCTTCGCGCTCCCTGCGTCTCTCTCGCTGCTAATCATGCATGCAGCAGCAACTCTCTCGGCGCCTCCCTCGCGCACGTTCTCTTCTTTCCGCTCCTCTCCTTCGCCTTCTTCCTCTTCGTCTTCACCAAGTTCTCCTCCTTCCCCTTCTACCTCGCTTCCCTGTTCTTCGTTCTTGACTGCTGCAGCGGCTCCTGCGCTCCACAAAGTTGCCGAGCCTTCTCCAGTAGCAGGGGCGCCAGGATCGAAGATGGCAACAGCAGTGCCCGCGGGAGTGCACACCGCGGCGGCGAGGTGCTCCGCACCAGCAGAAGCAGCACACGCACCACCAGTGCCGGCTGCTTCTGCATCGACAGCATCACACGTTGCAGCAGCAGCCGTCCGTTCCGCAGCACCAGCAGCAGCCGCCACTTCTGAAGCAGCGGCGGACTTTGAAACCGAGCGTGCATGCGTTCTTACAGCGCAGCAGCAATCCTGGCGGGGCGTCGGTCAGCGCTGTGGTGAGCTGAGCAACCCCAGGCTGCCTCACTTCGCTCCTCCGTTCTATTCTGTTGCAGCAGCAGCAGCGGCGTGCCTACGTGCTGCTGCTGTCGCAGCGGCAGAGACGCCGCAGCGTGTCCCGAGACGTCGTCCCGGCTCGACGGCTGCGTTCTCCGCCGCTCCTCGCGCCGGTCACTTCGCTGCTGCAGGACCCCGTCCTGCTGACTTGGCACTAGTGGCTGCGAAGCCGCGTGACCGTTGCTCCGCTGCTGCTGCTTCTTCTTCTGCCTCTCCGTTGTCTGACGCATCAGAGGAAGCAGCGGTTGGCCCTGCAGCCGGTCTTCCTGCTTTCGATGTTTCTTCTGCTGCAGAGGGTGATCCTCCTGTTTCCTCAACTGCTGCCGCTGCCTCCGGTGCACCTGCTGTCATCTCCTCTTCTTTTGCTTCAGCGGGCCCTGCGTCTCTTCGATCTTTCTCTGCTGCAACGTCGTTTCATTCGCTTGCTTCTTTTCAGTCGTCCTGCGACACGCGGGTGCACTCGTCTCCGCTGCTGTTGCCCTCTCCGCTTCTCCTCTCCGCAGGAGGACACGCATGTCCATCTTCTTCCCGCCGGGTGTCTCACGCGGAAGAAGCACCGCCTGGCTGCGTCCCTGCTGCTGCTGGTGATTCTTTCTTTCCTACTTCTGGTGCTGCGTATGCTGCTCTTCCTCCCCCTGCTGCCCCTCGCACTGCACGGCTTTCTGCTGCGTCTTCGCCTGCGGCGTCTGCTGCTCCTGCTGCCTCCTGCAGCTCTCCGGTTCCCTTTCCTTCCTTGTCTTCGCTCTCTCTGTCTCCCTCCGCGCCTTTCTCGCCTCCGGGCTTCTCAGGAATCCAAGCGGAATCACCGCGGCTCCCCCCTCCTCCTCCTCCTCCCTCTCCCGCATTTCCTTGCACTTCCTCGTCGTTCTTTTATTCGGCTGCTTTGCCCTTTGCTGCTTCTCACTCCTCTTTGCCCTTCAGCTCATTTGACTTCCAAAGGCAGCCTACTCTTATGGCCGACGCTGCTGCTGCTGCGCTGCACGCTGTTGCTGCACAAGCTGCTTTCGGTACGGATTGCAGCAGCAGACGCCTTCTGTCGGCCACTTCTCTTCCTGAAAGGCCATCTTCGTCCGCTGCTGCTCTCCCGTCGGTTGCTCCTCTCCATCCTGCTACTGCTGCTGCTTCCGCCTCTGGCGTGTCTGCTATTCTTGCCGCTCCAGCGGTCCTTCCCGTAACAGCCCCTGCCGGGTGTGCTGCTGATCCTGCTGCCGCTGCGTCTCTCCTCCCCCCGCCGACGCCTCAAAGCGCGTGTCAAGCGCTAGGGGATACGCAAACAGCAAGAATAAAAAAGCTGCAGAGGCTGGATGCGGTGCGCTCTCCCTGCAGCTGTTGTAGGAGCAGCAGCGACAGCCATGGCAACAGCTGCGGCAGCAGCAGCAGTGGCAACAAGAGCAGCGGCAGAAAGAGCAGCAGCTCGCTTCTGCTGTCCAGCCAGCATTTCCAGAGTGTGGGACTGGCGTTCATGCTCGGATGTGTCTCAGTACTGGCGGCTGTATGGGCAACACACAGACTCGCGTGCGCTGCCGTGGATGCTTCTTTTCTCCCCTGCTGCTGCTTTCTTCCCAAGCACCTCGTTGCAATGGCTGCTGCGGCCCTCGCAGCCACCTTCACCGGTGGCACTCCGAATCTCTTCGCTGTTGGAAACACGCTTCAAATTCCCAGCGTCCTGCTAGGTAAGCCCAGCCTTCCTATTCGATAGAGGCAAGAATCTGTATATTTGTCCAGCTGTACAGAGGGACGGACACACACGGAAGGACACGCGTACACAACTACCCTAAACGTGTCTGTTTCTCTGTGTAGGTATATATATATATAGTGGGTCTATTTTTGTGCATGTGTAGGCCTGTTGCCATGGTAGAGGAAGGCTACACGAACAAGTACAGAGGAAAATAGATGTTGGAGTCTCTCGAGGTCAACGTGTACGTCTGTGGCCCTCTTCTCGAAACTGAGAATATATATATATATACACATAGACGTACGTTGAAACATATATATATATATATATAAATATAGATATATTTCTGGGATTGTATATAAGTCTGCCTATATCTAGAGCAACATCTGGATATATATATATATCTGTGGAGTACTGGGGCCCTGTGCAGTCCGTGCAAGTACGCCAGCGTGCGCGGGTGTATGCGTGGGACTGTGTATGTATGTGCATATATTTTAATACAGAGAGAGACAGAGAGAGACAGACAGAGATATGAATCTATACATCTTCATCCATACATGCATATCTATATATCTACAAATATATATATATATATATATATATATATATGTACGCATGTATGTGTATATATACGTGTGCATACATGCGCGCCTCTGTGCAAGCGGACAGGCTTTCATGCATATATATATGTATATATATATATATATGGGAAGGTACACGTGCACGTACGTGAGCCTATAGACGCGCAGACGAACACACGTAGATACGCAGATATCTACTTAGATCATCGAAACAGCAGCGTACCCGGTTGTAAAGCAAGTGTGCTTTTGGGAAAGCGCAGCTTTGGCTGCTGTCTTTCTTTTCCTTTCTCCCTCTCTCTCTCCTCCTCTCTGTCTGAGTCGTTCCCTAGGTGCGTCCACGTAGACGTGAAACTATATACGCATACCTCTACTCATACATATGTGTGTAGGGCTGCACGTGTGGTGTGTGTTGATGCTGCTGTTCGGTTCAGAGAGTCTAAGTGCGGCAGATTTGTTCGTTTCAGGAATCTACACAGCAGTTCTCGTTGCTGCTGCCCGTCTGCTGGGCCGCGTGCAGCATTTTTCTTATTTCCGGGATGAGAACAGCAACAACAGCAGCAAGGATATAAGCGGCAGCAGCAGGTCGAACTCTAACGTCGAGAGAGCTACCTGCCTCTCAGGTGGGACGCCTTCTCCGGGTTGGTTTTCGGCAGTTCCTTCTTCGTTCTCTTCCTATCAAATCACAGACGAAGGTGCGTGCACTGGGGGGGTCATATGCGGTGCCTGCAGCCAAGCGCTCTCTCTCTCCAGTACTGGGCTCTGTGACGCCTGCGCTGGCCGGCAGGGGGAGAGTCAGCCGCTCTTTGAATGTGAGGGGGGGATTAAAGAAGCCGACGAAGAGGAACAGGAGGACCCACGGGAGGAGGAAGGTGTTGACATGTCCAGTCCAGCTGCGCCTGCGTCTCCTGCACTGCTTGCGTCTGAAGAAAACGCTCCCTCGGATATCTGCGGGGCCCCGCAAGTGCATGCGGAAGACCTCTCGGGTGTACGTACACTCCAGGAGACGCACGCAGAAGGTCTCCGCCGTGTACACACGCCTTCCTACGCGCATGCAGCAGAGCCGGCAGGTGTAAGCGAACCTCTTGAAGGGCCTGCACGAGACGCTTCGAGTGTACGCACACCTGCTGAAGCCGATGCAGCGGGCAATCCAACGGCGAACGATGACGCCAACGCGGAATCTCGATTCCTCTCGCCTCTTCCGTCACTCGACTCCGCAGATGTTGCAGATGGGGGAACTACAGAAACTGGTGCTGCTGCTGACGCTCCTGTTGAAAACTTCCCTCTTGCTGGTGCTGACTCTCCTGTTGCTGCCGAAGCTCCTGCATTTTCGGCTGCGGCTCCTGCGCCTGCTGCTTCTGCTCCTGCGTCCACAGGTGCCGCTGCTTCTTCTGCTGGCGACACGTCGCCTGCTGCAGGCCGCAGTGGCAGCGCTCTGCTTCTTCTGGCAGCCGCAGTTTGTTGCTTGGTGTACGCTGCTGCCGTCGTTGCATGCGTCGCGTGGATACAACGGGGTGCTGCGACGTTTGCTTCAATGGACTTACACGCGGCGGAGACGCTGCTGATTGCACTTGTCTCCCTGGCGTTTACGCAACTCATCTCACGGCATAGAGAATTCTCCCGTAGCCAAAGTACGCGCCAAGGACAGCAGCAAACGCAGCAGCAGCAGCCCCAGATGCATCAGCAGATACAGTCAGAGCAGTGGCGGCAGCGGCAGCAGCACCAGCCGGGACGACAGCACGAACACCGGCAGTACGAGCACCCGCAGCAGTGGTGTGACGAGGTGGCGCACCAACAACATCAGCTGCTCCAGCAGGAGCGAGACACCTTCAAGCAGCAGCAGCACCAGAAGCTAGACCAGGAGTCAGCATTGGCACACCAGCAGTGGCAGGTTCTTCGGCAGCAGCAGCAGCAGTCGACGGCTGGGCAAAGTCCTGCTGAGCTCCAGCAGCTGTTCGACTGCGTGCGAACTCACGCGATGAAGAAGGAGAAACAGCAGCAGCCTGTGAGCGGGCAGCCGCAACACGCCGGGCAGCAGGTCGTGATGCAGAGGCAGCAGCAGGAGACTGAGGAAGAGCAACAAGGAACCGAGCAGCTGCAGCAGCCGGTTGAACAGGCGGCAAAGGAGGAGGAGAACCAGGAAAAGAAGCGGGTGCAGAAACGGCTGCAGTTCAACCAGCAGGGACGTCCGAAGGGGGAGGAAACTCTGCTACCAAATGGCAAGCAGAAGAAAAGATACATCACTTCGACAGAACTGTGCGACGCGACTCTTCGCCTGGCAGGGCCCGTGGCTAACCTTTTACAAGAAGTGAGCAGTTCTTTGAACACCTATAAACGCACGTGCGCATGCGCTTGTCTACCCAGAACAAGCCCTCCACTTGTGCCAGTATGGCTCTGCACGCGTTCAATCGTGTCTGCCACTCCGTCGCGTCTCTACCACTTCGTCTCTCTCCCTCGGAGTATATATATATATATATATATATGTATTATATATATATATCTGTCTAGGTGTACGCGTGTGGCGCGTCGGAACGCGACGAAGAAAAATGAGCTACACACATATAATTATGTGGGTGTTTGTGACCGTACAGGCTTCGCAAGTGCACCCTATGTAAACACGCGTGTGTAGTCGTCTGCTTGCAGTTACTTCTGCAGTGCCAGGCATGGCGCCACCAGTGCCCGCAAGAAAAAAACATACGTACGCCGCGTGTATGTGTACACAAAGTTACTATACATATATATGTTTATCTATACATATACACCTTGATACATATGTATATATATATGTATGTGTACGTCTGTACTACGTACACAGCTCTCACTGGTGTTAATATATTCATATATACACGTGTATGTTAATATACACATATATAGAGATAAATGTGTGTGTGACTTCTGTAGCGAGTCTTCCTCCGTTACTACACAGCGGCCTCTTCTTTTTCTTCGGTTCTTGTACCTTTTCCTTCTACGTGCCCCTTTCCTTGCTGCTCTGATGCTGCGTCTCCATTTGTGTCGCATGCAGTTCTTCTTCGCCGCGCTGGGTTCCACCGCACGTCTGCCTCAGCTGGCGCAACATGCTCCTGCTGTCTTCCTCTTCGTCTTGACGACGCTCCTGATTCACCTCCTCCTTCACGTAGCGCTCTGTAAAGCGTTCAACGCATGCCTCAGGAGGAGCCGCAGCAGCAGCAGCAGAAGCAGCAGCAGCAGAAGCAGCAGCAGCAGCGGCGGAAGCAGCAGCGGCGGAAGCAGCGTCAACAGCACCTTTGGGCGTAAGACGTGCTCGAATGCGGAGAGCCGCAGCAGATGTGGGGGGCTTAGCGACGGGCTGCCTGGGGCAGACGGCACTGACAGCAGCAGCAGCGGCGGCAAGATGGGCGGCGAAGCAGCACATCAAACGTGGGCGTGGAGGAGGAGGAGGAGCAGCGGCAGCAGAGAACGAATAGGCTGCAGCAGCAGCGGCAGCAGGGGCGCAGCAGAGCTGAACACATACAAGCACGCGCAGAAGAAGAGGAGAAGCAGCAGCAGCTTTATCTCTCTGAACGACTGCCTCGTCGCTTCTGCGATCAACGTCACCGGCCCGTGTACCGCCGCAGCATTTGCTGGTAATCGAGCATTCTGCCCGCAACGCCAGGCGCGCGCACACGTCCACAGGAAGAAAGATACGCTTCTGACTTCTCCTTTTCTTTGCCAGTAGTGTGCACCGTCGGAGAACAGAGCGACGCCACGCACACACACACACACACACACACACACACATACAGAGCCGCCTATGAGTATGCATCCCCATATTGACGCCTATGTATATACGCATCCCGGAACAGGTACACGAAGGGGAACGCCAATCTTCAACTACACACCATACAAATTCTTGTGTTTGTGTGAATAAGTGTAGGCATCCACACGTAGCTCTGTCTTCCTCTCTGTCTTCCTCTCTGCCTGTCTTCCGTCCGCCCTCTCTTCCCTCTGCCTTCCTTTCCTCTCTCTCTGTCGTCCCTTTGCCCCGTCTTCCTTTCCCTCTGTCTTCCTTTCTCTTTTTGTCTGTCTTTGCCTTTCCTCTATTTTTTCCTCTCCCTACCTTTTCCTCTCTCTGTCTTTTCCTCTCTCTGTCTTTTCCTCCCTTCTCTGTGTGTTCCTTTCTGTCCTCCTCTCTCGCTGCGTCTTTCCGTCTCTCCATGCCTTTCGTCCTCTCTGTCCTTCTTCCTCCCTGTTGTCCCCTCTCTGCCCTCCACTTTCTCTCTCTCCGTGTCTTTCTCTCTGCTTCTCCACCTCTTCATATAAGCCGAATTTAGATGTGGGTGTCAGTGTATTATACTTGAGTGCCGAAGAATCCTGCGCAGCTGCGCCTTCTCGCCGGCCGTGGCCTTCTCGCCCGCTGCCATCCACCCCCCTCCCGTTTTCGCGTGTGTCTCAGCGTGTCCCGGCTGCGAAGTGGACTCCCGCTCGCCAGAGATGTCGTAGTTTCCCTTTCCTTCTTAATCTTCCTTCTCGTTCTCCTCCCTTTTCCCTTTCTTCTTCGCCTTCGTTTCTTTATCTCTTCCTCTGCTTCCCTCACCTGCCCAATGAGGAGATTTTCTTCCATGCCACTCTCCACACGCACGTGTCTGCTTGCGCAAGCGAGCTCCCCCACGTTGCACAAGACCTGCTCACCGTACGCAGGTGGGTAATACATACATATATATATATATGTATGTATCTGTGATCGGGCACACGCTCGCCTGTCTCCTTTTTTTCAGTGAAACGTGCGTACGCATACATGTATACATATGTGTGCGTGTCTGTGATCGCCTGCCTACGTCCCTCTATAATCTCGCCCTTCCTAAGCGCGCAGGTCTCCACATATACGTATATATGTGTGTGTATCTCTTTGGTTGCCTAGGGACGCCTTTTTAATCTCGCCACTGGGTAGTACGTATATATATATATACATACATATATATGTATGTCTGTGGTCTCCCACACAAGCCTGTCAAACTCAGCGCTGGTTTGAACGCTTCCAGATACGGCACCAGCAGCAGTGACGCGCGGCTGTATACTCGATCCCTCAAGAGCTTCTCTCTGTAGAGGGACTTTGTCTCTCGATAACGCATATATATATATATACGTCGTTTCATTCGAGTACCTGCATTTCCCACGAGTGTGCACGCTTATATTATATATGTGTATATATCTCTGCATGAGTTTATGCGAGTCAGAGCTGTGTGAGTGCTCAGTCGATCTACCTATGTTACGTGCGCATGCATATATATATATATATATGTGTACAGGGTACATATATGTGTATACGCATATAGGTCGCATACACGTGGGCGGCGCTGCACACGCTGAAGGCGGCGTAGCGACGCAGGCATCACACGGGCTCATTTGCCAGCGTGCGGCAGATCGAGAAGTGCACACGACAGATGTGGACTCCCTGTGGCGGCGTGTCTACGGGCACATATAACGTGCGCATACCCACACCCACACTGACGTTCGACGGGTACGCCCGCGGCGGCCGCATGCGCGCAAGCGTGGCCACGCGAAGACACTACTCGTGAACAGAAGTGTTTGTGTGGTATCGCAGTGTCGAGAAGCGGCCACCACGCCTGGAAGACCTGCTGTGTGTATGGCTAGGGACACGCTGGGCATTCTTGCGATGGGTGAGGCTGCAGCTAACACGCATTTATCCAGAGAGACAGAGATAAAGGGAGGGAGACAAGGAGCAAGAGAGGCATATATGTATATATATGTATATATATATATATCTGTAAAGAGAGAGACACACGTACATACACAGAGGTATGTGTGAACATGCGGACTACGTGAGTACACATCTGTGTGTGTGTATAAGTACGTGTGAGTGTGTCCCGGTCTTTCTCTATGTGAATACTTCAGCTGTACCAAGTAGCTTTGCTGCCTTCTGCATGCATCTGTGCACACGTTTGTGGCCGTACGCAACTACGTGACGCTCGTATATACATGTATATATATATATATATATATGTACACACATATGCGCACACACACACACACACACACACACACACATGAGGAGGTTGGGTCGCAAGTGAGCGTGGGAACGCATGCAGAGCTTCCTGCATGCAGAAAGCGCTCGTCTTGAGGACTTGTGGAGAGTGGCTCGAACGCGGCAGCGCATTTGTAGTCCTTGCGTGTAGACATGCTTGACGACGTGTGGCACCTGCCTGTGTGCCGCGGCTGCAGGTAATGTACTGAAGCGGCCGGACCTCGTGATGCCCGCTATTTTCTGGGGAACGGTGGGCTACGCACTCGGCACTACCATCGGCCTGCAGACCTTCCGCTTCTTGACTGCCTCCGGCTGGCGGGCCCCGTAGTACTTCTTCTGACGCCTGCTCTTTGTTTGGCAATGTAGACGACGCTCGTGGTTTTCAACGGCAGCCACACATAAATATGTATGTTCGGTCCGTCTGTCTTTTTCTTCCTCTTGTCTACATCTGTGTGTACGTCTGTGCAGACGTGGACCTCTGCAGGCTCTGGAGGCCAGCACAGAGGTCGCACTTTCAATGAATCGAGATATGTATACGTACATGTGATGGCATGTACGTGTTAGCACATATATTTCTGCAGATATATATGCATTCCTTCAAACGTATATGTGTGTACATGTGAAGATGCGCTTTTGCACGGAGGCGTAGAAGTGTGCCCAGCCGCATGCATAAGATACGTTTAGACGTGCCCATATGAAGAGTGCGAGTATCCGTGTGCGTTATTGTTACTAGGGTCATCTTCGTAGAGTCCGGATGCGCGCTTCCTGCATGTGTCCCGTGAGTGATCGCGTACACGCGCTGCGCGACGAATGTCCTCTTCTCCCTGCTGCCCCAAAATGGGCTGTCTCTCTTTGTTCGTCTTTTAAAGTTTGTGCATGTGTGAAGAATTCACTGCAGCCATTTGCTCATTTGGCACGCATTTATATATATATGTATATGCATACATGTATTTATACGCAGTCACACGTATACGCGTATACAGAGGGGACGTACACATTGATGTATGAAGCGTGCACAAGGACTTGCATGGTGAGGCCACGTGTAAGTTTATCTACACTTGTGTATTCCACGTGGAGCACGTTCTCATGGCGATGCGTGTGGCGCCCTCTACGTATATATGTCTCTATCTATATCAGCTGGGCATGTGTATATTTATGCGTGCGTACGTTCTGGCATGGAGACGCGTCTGTGTTTGTGTACGGAACTGGGGTCTTGCGGGCATACGCGCGCGAAGGTGTTGTCACTGGTAGACTACAACTCACACGCCTCGGGGTGGACATGCACGCGTCGCCACAGAAATACCGTGGACCTCAAAGTTGAGGAAAAGTGCATTATTTCAAAGCGTTAATAGTACACACGTATAGGCACACATGTATATATTGTTACCGCTTGACGCCTGGATTATACATCTATATATATGTATGTTTGAGAGCAGATTTGAACGGGCAGAGTTGACGTGCTCACCTACAATCATGTGGCCAGGACCTCACGACTGCGCAAATATTCGTTACTTCGAAGCCTTCCCAGTACACCTATCTATATATGTACATATGTAAATTGTTGGTACCAGCTGACCCTTGGCTGATACATGTAAGTAGGAGAGGAGAATTAGGTGAGCTGAGCGACCTCTTCTTCGGCCGCACACACGCTGCCAGTCTCAAGGTGTTCGTCTGCTCACAACCTACGAATGGACTGGTGCGGCCTCTTCAGTGGCGTCTTATCTCCATAATGTATATACATATGTCTATACGTGCCAGACAGATGATGCTTCCAGCACAAGGGCCACTTGCACTATATATACACATATATATGTATACATGTATGCCAGGCAGAAGGTGCTTCTATCTAATGAAGTGAGATAGTCACACACGTGGAGGCTTTGCCGTAGTACGTTGTTATTGTTGCTCTGGTTGGTGTGGCTGTACTTGTGTTCGTATACACGCGTACACACGTATACGCATATACGTATATATACCCACATATACGTATAAGTGTATACAAACGAATAGTCGCCCTCGTAGCTAGCAGATACGAGATACTGCAGCGCGGCATCCTGATGCCGCTGCCTGACCCAGATCGCTTGCTGCTATTGCTGCAACTCGCTCGGTGCTGCTGCAGCGCGGTTCCCCACTGCCCTGTCGCACGGGCTCCTGCTGCCATTATATCTGATGGTGCGACGGTTAGAAGCTGACGCGGCTGTTCGCTGCTCGCTACGTTACTGCTGATACTGAACAAGGGGATGTCGTCGCTTTCCGGAGGTCGTACCTGTACAAAGAGCAGCAGCTAGGTGGACGGTGATTGGTTGTATTCTAATATATAGGTGTAGATATGTATATGTAGAGAGAGAGACATATATATATTTGTATATATCTACACAGATTTATATATATATATGTATAGGGAAGATATATATACATATATATATATATATATGTGTGCACTGTGCTTTTAGCAGCTTCTATAATTTTCGAGGTACGTACATACCTAGTTGGCTCTCCGAATCAACAAAGCGTCCAGCGAATTACTGGCAGTTCAAGGCTCCGCTTGCAGCGCCTAAGCCGCTAGCTCTAACCGTCGCTCGCCACACAATCAGGCAGCCGCAGTTCGACACAGGTGCTGCCACCTTTTTTTGAGGTCGCTGTTCTTACAACAAGCTGCTGCCTTCCTGGTAGCCACACTCCTGTCTACCCTATGCCTATGCCTACGGAGACGACTGGCTAGATATACTAGCGGTGGCTGCACGCTGAGGAACCTGCAGCCGTCTGCTTGAGCCTCCAGGACGCGCTGGCGGGAGAGACAGCAAGTGACTCGTTGTTCCTCCACAAACACGACAAAGATGACTCGACGTAGGTTTACATGTTTTTCAGTAGCATTGGCGTTGTAGAGCCGTGTGCGCCGCATACGCACATGTCGCGGCGTCTTGCGTTTGAGGCCCCCTGAACAGCCTCTCTTCTCTCCGTGTAGTCTATATCGCTTGCTGCCGCTGTGCCCACTGATTGCTGCCACCGCGTTCACGAAAGAACAGTTCGGGCACTCGTATCAACGTAGGTGTCACCGGTCAAGAGCAGTTGCACGAGGACCCAGTGCGAAGACGAGTGAACGGATGAGAACAGCAACAAACAGCGAGCTGCGCATTCCTGCTTTACACGCATATATATATATATATTTATGTATATACGTATATACACATATTCATACATATATATATATACATACATATATTTGCATTATATATATGTATACATATATATTTACACATATATATGTATATATATAAAGGTTACGAGGACAGGTCTACGTGTCTCTAGAGGTAGGTAGGGATCCGCCGGTGTACAATGTGTGCAACTACGAGAAGCGCACTCACACATGTTTCAAACGTTTGGAGCTACAACCACGGGATAGTAGACGTTGTTGAGCTTTTTCTTATTGTTGGGAAGAATCAAACGGCGGGTGCCTCAGAAACAACGTGCATGTATTCTCGCAAGTTGCCTGCAAATGCTCAGTACATGAACAATTTGTCGTCCCGGTTGACTGACTCCCCACAAACAGCAACCAAATGCTTCCTGCCTTGTACCTCGCGTCGAGCCGCAGCAGCACCTGTACTCCAGCAGCAGCAGCTCACCCGTCGATCCATTCAACAAGTACAGCTTGTGTCTAAGAGTCATTGTTCTTGACTGACGGGAGAAGCCGTTACACAGCACCGCAGGATCAAAGGCACGCTTACAAATCGCACGCACACACATATAGATACACGTGTACGTACGGATACAAATATGCGACAAGCTCGCAATGTGTTGATCTCGAAGGGGTTCCCACTGCAGCACAAGCAAAAAGCAGTGATAGAAGCGGCAGGAGTGGCTACATGCAGCGCGGCAGAAGCGGCAGCGGCAGGTGCAGCTACACCGTCAGAAGTGCCAGCAGCTGGTGCAGCTACAGAGTTAGATGCAGCAGCAGCAGCAAATGCAGCAGCAGCAGTAGAGATAGCAGTAGCAGCAGCAGCAGATGCTGCAGCGGCAACAGCAGACCCAGCAGCACCACCAGCAGACAGCAGCAGCAACAGCGGCGGGTGTGAACTGATGTGGGCAGAATTTCCTGCCGAGGGGTGACAGCCAGCACCTATTCAGCGGCAGGAGTTCAAATAGAAGAAAATAAATCCAGCGTGTCACGAGTTCCATGTAACAGAAAAGCTGGAGTATGGTTTTCCAGCAGATCGACTGGTGTTGTTGCTGCCGCTGCCTTTGGCACCACTGCTTTTCTGTCGCCGTGTGTGTGCGTGATGCTGCTAGTGCCTTTGTTGTGGTCGATGTTGCTGCTGCTGCTGCTGCTTGTTGCGTTGTTGTCCCGGCTGCCCCCCCTACTGCTTTAGGGCGGCAAAAAAGCGCTGCACAAAGACCAAAGAAGCAGTTCACAACACCTTCCGCTGCATTTACGCGGGTCACTTTACACAGGAGCCGTCACGGGGACGCGCAGCGGACCAAATTCTGCTTCTTGTCTTCAAGCGCGTTTGCTGCGATGATCCCGCTGAAAGTGCGGTGCGCTGCTGCTGCTCCTGGTGCTGCTGCGCTTTACGTTCTGCGATTTGCTGTGCCATCAACTCCTCAACAAGCGCACAGGTTGCCGGATCCTGTTCACACAGCTGCTGCAGCTCCTGCTGCCGCCCGCGCACCACTGCTGCTGCCTGCAGCTGCAGGCTCTGCAGCGTTTCATATGCAGCACTGCGCAGAGCGAGGAAGCAGCGGCCGACCAACACGTCCTCTCTCTTCACGTACAGCCGCAGGAGCCGCTTCAGAAACTCCCGCTGCGCCGCTGCTGCGGGCGGAAACAGATTCGGGCAATAGACTGGGAGCTCAGCGATACGCACGAACAATGGGAAGCCGTATCTGAAATACAAAGACAGAGACATATTAATAGCAGCACGCACGCGTACGTGCATCGGCAGCAGGATGGCGCCACCGGCCAGCAGACAAGAAATGTCGTACCTATTCACGCAGCGCATGGACGCATGCAGATGAAATCGAGGACCTGTGTGCGCTCACCTAAACTATACGTGCAGATACGTCAGTACAAGTAAGAGTTCCATATTCATATATAGGTGGACATGCATAGGATTAACATGCATATAAATTTTACACTCCGGTGTACACGAATATATCTCGTTATGTATATACTGAGACAAAAATCCACGTATATATATATATATATATATATATATGTATATATGTTCGCTTTAACAAACTCGCCACAAAAGTTTCTCTCGATAGATTGCCAGTAAACAAATATATATATATATATATATATATAAAATATGTATATACATATGTATATATGTTTGTACGTACATGTATGTATGTATGCACGTACATATCCATATATATATATATACATATATATATGTATATATATGCGTATATGTATATATATGTATATGTATATATGTATATATATACATACATACATACATACATGTGTATATATATGCGTATACGCATCTATATATATATATACATATACGCATATTATATATACATATATATATATACACACATGTATACATTAATGTACGCACGCATATGCATATATATATATATATGTGTATATATAGATGTATATGTACGTGCATACATACATACATGTATGTACGAACAAACATATATACATATATATATATATACACACATGTATGTATGTACATATATATATATAAACATGTATGCATATATGTATATGTACAACTAGCAGCGGCTCTTGTTCGTGATGGCGCCCAGCACATATATATGTATGTATATATATAAATAAGCAAAGAAATGTATACTCAGAAGGAAAGACTGCAGCACCTGTTGCAATTGGGAAAACGGAAGAAGTGTAAAGCGTCATATTTCTGGTGCTTACGCTTCCCAGTCGCGCATGGCGTCCAGTCCCTCGACGGCCTGCATGCCTGCAGAAAAGGAAACCGCGTAGCAAATACGCACGCACTCCAAACAACGATGCATGTCGCTGGAGAGCCGCTTCACGGGCACCGCGAGGTGTCTAGACACCAGCGCGGCTTCTGCTGCCCTCTGCCTTCTTGTTCAGTAGCTACGAGACGTGCCCCCCCTCCACTTCTTCCCTCTGCGCAGGGCCGTCACTTGACAAACTCCAAATTCGTCCCGTGTTTCTTCCCGTAGCTCGTCTCGTCCTACTTAGTCGCTTACACACTTTATCAATACTGGCGTACATATGCGTACACACCTACGCCCATTCTACATACGCATAGCTTTATATGTAAACGTATGTATATAAACATATATATATATATAGAGAGAGAGAGAGGAGGGGACTATTTTGATTCAGACACTTATCGGGATCGTGCATATATACAGATATATGTACACATACGTGGCGGGGAATATTCTGAGTCATGCGCATATCGGACACATGTATATTCACACATATACATACCTCTGTGTGTGTGTGTGTGCCGTGAATACCTTCGGTGCTGTTGTCCTACCACGGGCGTCTGCATCTTTTTATATTTTTGTACCACCTTCGTCGCTCTTGTGTAAGTCTATGAGTACGTTTGCCTATGCACTTGTGTCACTAGGTGTCTATTTACACGAGCAAGCGTGCACTTTTGTGAGAAGCGAAGACGCACCAAGCCACCGAGGTGGCGCATGCACATCCCTAGAAAACGAGGCCCTGAGAAAGCACGCGTGTATGTGGCACATGCAGAAGTTTACAACGGGTCAGCAGCAGATGCCTCAGCGCCGGTGGGTCTGCGGTGACGGTTGACGGTAGCAGCAGCTCGAAGTGACAAGAAGCGCGAGAGTCACAAATACCCCGAGAGCAATTCCGGGCACGCCTTCTCGAAATACGGGAAGACAGGAGGAGGCGGTGATGCAGCAGCAGCCACTAATACTTTTATCCAGCGAAAAATAGGCGAAACAATGGTCGTTTCACTTAGAAACAGCAACTACTTCACCAACAATAAATTCTCCTGCAGCAGCGTCACATCAAGCTGCAGCGTTAACAGACCTAACCGTACCAGCAGCAAATCGAACCGCAGTAGCAGCAAATCGAGCCGCAGGAGCAGCAGATCGAACCACGACAGCGGCAGTCGTAGCCACAGCAGAGCACGTCGAACGCAACAGCGGCAGAAGTCGCCACAGCAGCAGCAGATCGAACTGCAACACCAGCAGAGGCAGCCACAGCAGCAGCAAACCTCGTCATAGCGGCAGCACACGTAGCCACAGCAGCAGCAGACGTAGCCACAGCAGCAGCGGACGTAAATCAAAGCAGCAGTGCACTTAAACAGGAGCAGCAGCAAAGCTAACCACAGCAGCAGCAGTCCTAGCCAGAGAGGCAGCAAATCTAAATCACAGCAGCAGCAGAGCTAATCACAGCAGCAGAACACAGTGCTTCGAATTCTGCCTCAACCAGCGGAGCTACAACAGTCGCACCGGCGCATGCACGTTGGCCTTTGTGTGATTTCGCCTGCTGCAGCAACGCCGCTGCAACTAGGCCCCCGTGCAGAAGCAACAGAAGGACAGCAGCAGCATTGCAACTTACCGATGTAGTCCCTGCGCAAAAGCATAGGCGAGACGGAAGAGAAAGAAGAGAACAGGTCCGCCAAAACAGCAAAAGCGTATCGCGCGTCGCTAACAGATGATAAAGGGGGAATCGACAGCCCCTGGCAGCCCCTGCTGAACTCTCGCAATGTTGCACCCTACACGCAAAAAAGAAGACGAAAGCACATCTATATATATATACACACATATACAGATGTATACTCGTATATACATATATACACATAGATGTATGTATACGTATTTACGTGTAATGGATATTTCACGTAGATACTCAGTACACAGACATACACGCACATATATATATATATGTATATGTGTAAATATAAGTATGTATATATATATATATATGTATGTATATTTGTATGTACACAGACACACCTGCATAAATATGCTTACATACCTATATATATGTACACGGCATAATCTGTATCATGTATACGAAAGTGTAGGCAGACACCGGCGTAAGCACATACATGTGGACACATATATACACATATATATATACATGTATGTATGAGGAAGTGTGTTGTCTTTGTATGTGTACAAATAGAGTAGGGCACACTACACAAGTAGATTTTTGCAAACACTTATACACATATATATATATATGTATGTATACATGTGTATGTATATATATTTGTAAACATGCGAATAGAGAACGCAACTGCAGAATATGGAGATTTATGCTTTCACACAAATCCTTAACGGCATTTAAGACCTGCCAGAGGCAGTTTTCTGCATCGACCAAGCATACACCCATACATGTTATAGTACACCTATGTATATACATATATATATATATATATAGCGAGGTACCTACATGGGTCTACACAAACGCCAGCCGCGACTGACAGGAGCTGGTCTGCGACCAGTGTCCCGGCATGCACGAATTCAGACAGAAGCTGCAGACACTCACGTGCACAAGTATAGGTACAAAGATATATATATATATATATGCATATTTAAGTATACGCATTTGTGTGCATACGGGGAAGTAGACAGACAACGCAATGAGGAAAGGGAAATCCAGTTGCGCAAGGCAGTCCGCGTGGAGGCTGCCTGGTTGAAACAACTGCGCATACACGTGCGCCTCTCTTTGCATGCATGCATATGTATGCATAAGCACGTATCTCCAGATATAGGTACATATGCATATACATCTGTATATATATATGTAAAATGATACATAAATATATATATATATATATGTTTAGAAGCACATACACGTATACGTATATAGATGGAATTACATGGATAGATAAATAGGTAGACACCTTCATATATATGTTCATACGCACATACATATATATATGTGCGTGTGTATTAGTATTGTCAGGTATATATAAATGGCATTAGCGGAAGCGTGGACGTCGCGAGTAGCTCAGTCGTAGAAGCAGTCGGCCCGAAGACTCAGCAGCTAGGCAGACGTCTGCGCGTATGAGAGGAAGACAGAGGAGAGCAGCAGGCGGGGGGCGGCGCAGACCCACCTCGCGCAGTGCGGTGCTGAACAGATGTACAGCAGCGCAGTCGGGAGGCTGTGAGGCAGCAGCGAGATCTTCTAGCGGCAGTCGTACAGCCTGCCCGTGCATGCAAATTTCTGCAGCAGCAGCAGCGGGAAGAAATCGAAGCGTCTTCTCTGCGGAGGAGCAGTGTGCCGCCGAAGTTCCTACTCGACGCTGCAGCCACGTCGCCAGGTCTGCAGTCGCAGGTCACAGCAGCAGCACCAGCGTTCCACGATTGAGGCCAAGCAGACGGAAAGATGGACTGCGCTGCGCAGACCACATGGCGTGTAGACGTACACACAGGCAAAATACACGCGCGTGCTACTGAGGTCCAGATAGGGCATGGGAATTATAGAAGACCAGTGAAGCAACAGACACACACTTCCACAGACAGACAGATTTATAAGCGACTTGTTGCAGGGCGCTTTTACTGCATCACTAAGGGGAGACGCGTTCTCTGTGTGGCTCTGCGTGTGTGCCCGTGTGTGAGTAAAAGAGACTCGTACGTTCACGGCAGCAGAAACCTGGAAGGGCACCCGCCTCGCCGGTCCACAGGCACTGGATCTTCCCCATATTTGTCCTGTAGATACGTAGGTGGCCGTTGAGTATCCACGCGTGTACTCCTTTTTTGACGACGTACTTGTACAGGCATATATATACATGTGAGTATTCTCACCGTGGTACTCACTATATATTTAAATATATATATGTATGGATATGCGTAGGTGTGTATCTGAAATCTACAAACAGATAAAAAACAGACTGCCCCGCGGGTCCCTCAAACGATCAAGCAACTACTGACCAGCGAATCTGCCCGGACTAGAGAACATGGACATGCGCTGCCCCTGCAGGTCTGTAGGGGCATGCATTAAAGGAGCAGTCGCACAGCTTTATGCACCCGGGCAGCTTTCCTGCCCCTTTCGTCTCTCCCCGTCTCTCTTCCTCGTTTCTCTGACTGCCTCTCTCGTCCCGTCCCTCCCTTTCTTTCTGTCCCTCTCTTCCTGCTTTTCACTCTGGCCCCTTGCAGTAGGGTGCGTACAACAGGTAGACAGACACAACGGAGGTACCACGGTGTGTTCGTCTGCAGCAAGCAGCTGGCGGGGACCTGAAGGTGTACCACCTCCTCAAGTGTGGTGAGTACGCGTCTCTCGTCCAATGTGGACCCACACACGCACACATACATCAGTCGGTAGAAGCAATTTCCTGTGGAAGCGGAAGGACAGGCAGTTGGGCAAAGGGAGAGAGACGGAAGGAGAGAGAAAATGACGACACACTCTTGCACAGGGCAAAGATGTGGACGCACGACATATGGACGCACACACACGTATCGGTCGGTAACAGCAAGCCCGCACAGAGACAGAGAGACAGCTGCGATAGATGCGTCTGCAGGACAAAAATACGCGTGCAGTTGGGTGGACAGGAAGATTCGTGTGCTCGCCCTGGCAATCACTATCTTGGCTGCTGTTGCTGCTGCGAGTCATCGCACCTGCTGCACGGCGCGGGGCTGCAGCAACGAACGGCATGAAGCCGCCGAGCACTGGAGAAGCAGCAGCAGCCCAAAAGGCCTCGCCCGCGGCCTCTTCTTCCTCGCGCTGCTGCGGCGGCCCGTCGTACGGGCTTCTGGGGCTGTTGCAGCTGCTGCTCAGGCGCTGCAGGTACGGGGGAAGAGGAAACTGCTCTTCGCGAAGAAACTGTCGAAGCGCATGCAACCGCTTGAAAACGTACGAGTGAACCAATACCTGAAAAACAAAAACGAACCCGGGGAAAGCAGAAGTGGGTGCCACCCCTTCAGGATCTACTTATGCATATATATATATATATATACTTATGTGAAGAGTATATGCAGATATATACATTCAACGCGCGTAACAGGAGGCGAACAGGAGTGGACGGAGAGAGAATGACAACGTCGACACGTGTACATATTCGTGATCATGCACATATATATGTATATATATATATATATCCATACGTATATATGTATGGATAGAAAGATAGATAGGTAGGCGTCTTTGCACAGACGCATTCGTAATTATACACGTAACATACATATACATGTATATATATACAAATATATATATATATATACACACATATGTATATATATATATACAAATATATATATATATATGTATATATGTAGAAAGATAGATTGGTAGACGTCTCTACACAGACACACTTGCAAATATATTCATAACATATATATACATATATATGTATAGATATATAGATAGATAGGTAGATAGATAGGCAGATAGATACGTAGATAGATAGATAGATAAATAGATAAACAGATAGATAGACAGATAGGTAGACGTAAATATACACGTAACCAACGTACAATGGAAAAACTTCGCCTAATGTGGGAACATCCCCAATGTGCATTATCCTCACTACCCTCGAGGCATATACCCATATACATATATATATATATAGATAGATAAAACAGATATATAGACAGATAGGTAGATATATCGAATGATAGATAGATATAGATAGAGAGATAAATGTCCACCCCCGAACAAACATCGACGCGTGTACATATATTCATCGGAATGCGCGTAGTATATATACACATACATATATATATATATATATATATATGTACTAACATGAGAATGAAGCACATGGTCGTTGACACAAATTTTGATGGGTTGGTCACTTATATGCACGTCCCATCAAACGTCTGAATATATACGCTGGTATATGCATATATATATGTATATATATAAGCAGACATACGTAAGCATACAATTGCTCTATACGGGGGGTTATATACAGAGAAATGACTGCCTGTACGCTGGGACCTTCACAAAGTCGTTAGTATTCCAATGTATTCGTGCACGGGTACCCATAATAGCAGCACTAACTTGTATAGATAATAAATATACATGTATGTATCTATGGGTATCCGTAGAAGCAGTACACTAACAAAATAATCTCCATATATATATATACATATACATATATATATGTCTGCGGAAGCAGAAAACTAATAAACCCATCTACACATATATATATATATACAGATATGCGTAGAAGCAGCAAGCTAAGAGATCCATCTACGCATATATATATATATATATGTACAGATATGTGTAGAAGCAGCAAGCTAACAAATCTGTCTACATAGATATATATATATATATACAGATATCCGTAGACGCAGGAGACTAACAACTCCATCTGCATATAGGTCTGTATACCGTATGCATACACGTGTATGTATATGCCAGTCCGCATGCATTCATCACAAACGCGTAGGGTGCTGCAGGTGCGGAGTAGAGGGACAGCACAGCACGCCTGCGTCGAGGCATGCAGGAGGGGTTCCCCCTCGCAAGCCTCACGAGAGACGACGTCTCGCCCAGAAGAAGAAGACACTTCTGAGAACGCCTGAGTGGGCCCCCCGGAAGAAGAAAAGGCAGGAAGACAGCAGACGCATGCCGCGGCGTAGCAGATACAACGGCAGCCACCTCGAGAAGCAGAAGCGGCCGAAGGACAGCAGAGCCGCGAGCACACGCAGGCGAGGCAGCGCACACTCCCCACAAGCGAAGGATGCGAAAAAGAGGCAGCAGCTTCGCGGCCCGCAGAGCGCAGAGAAGAAAAGTCAAACGTGGACGCTGGTAGCAGAAGCAGCAGCAACTCCGCGGAAGCTCCCCAAAAAAGAAGTCAGATGCTACTGCAGCACTTGTGGAAACTTGTTGAAGCAGCGAGAGACACGCAGGAGCCGCGGGGCCGCGGAAAGCAGAGAGAAAATAACGGCCGAATGGAGGAGGCGTGCAGACACGAAGCGGTGCGTTGTCCTAGGTGGACGGGCCATACAAAAACGGAAGCAGCCGGGGTTGTCCACATAAGAAGCAGCGCAGCGGGCGATTGACGTTACCTGCGCAGCGTAAGTGAACACCTGTGCAGCGCACGGCAACGGAAAGACCGAGACTCCGAACGGAAGCTCTGGAAGCAAATACACATCCACGCCACAGCAGCAAGGCCCTTCACGTATATACACGTATGTACATATATATAGATGTATACGCATATATACATATATATATATACACGTATACGTGTGAACATATATACATACATATATATATATATATCTACAGATATGTATATGTGTGCACATATATACGCATAAATTTATATATATATATGTATACATGTATACATACGTAGGCTCCAGAACACATTTATACTTGTGGGTATACAGGTAGCTAAGGTAGACTGGAGAACACGCAGAGCTACTTCCTTCATTTGAGGCGCGGACTTCCTCGAGCGGGTACTTACGTCATTACTCTCGAAACATCCACACGTGCATGTACATACAAAAAATATATAGACAAGCGCACACATCTGTCTGCAGAATTTTTGTATACGTAGCGGACACACGTGTACTCGCGCCATCATCTGTAGAACGCTTGGCGCAGACGTTTTCGTATGCTTAGCAGACACACATGGATACGTGTATACGAGGAGAGACGTGGCGGTTCAAAGTTTCGCTGCCCGCCTAAACACCCAAACACGTTAGCACGTACGTCTACCCATCTAAGTATTGAAGTGCGTCAAGCGGTGAAGGTACACACTGCGCAGCATTGCAAGGGAGCAGGTGTTCCATCTCCCCGCGCGCATGCATGTGCATGCGCCTTTAAGAGGAAATACGTCAAGGAAGAAGGACAAGACTCAGGAACGCCTGTTTCACAGTGGAACACTCTATACATCTGTCTGTATCTTTATCTATATATATATATATATATATGTGCGCGTATATAATCACATACACACACGTATCTGCAGGGTAGATTAGGAATATGTGCATAGGGTACATAGAGACATTTGCAGTTATCTGAAGGACTTCCACACGCGTTTTCCATCTGTTCGGGCGTGCAGTCCTCGCGCAGCCATGGCTAGGTGATACCCGAGCCTCTCATATATATGTACCCATCCACGCATCTTAATTTATAGTGGACGGTTTGCGTATGCAGCCGGCACATATCCACGCAAACGCACATATATATATAAATGTATATATACATAAGTATGTATGTAAGTGTATATATATGCATGTCTAACATGAGGCGCAGGAACCTCGGCTGCGCTGAGGCGTTTTCTAGAAGCTGCGCGCAGTCGGCCTGCACATGCACAGACGTCGCTACATAAACAGCGCGGGACGGGGACGCAGCAGCAGCAGATGCTCTGCCTGCAGCAGAGGTGTCCCGGATGCGGCGGCTTGGCTTTACCTGTCACTGATACGCAGAGCTGCGGGTTGAGTCTTGCAACGCAGACCTTCTGTACGGCGCAGCACCCCACAGCAGCAGCCAGACGCCTGGATGCAGCATAACGCCTGTCGGTGTACGTACACCGCGTGTTCTCTCACTGCCTCTCCAATACACGCATGCATACGCACCCTGTCTGCGCCCAAATTTAGAGAGACACCAATACAAAAGTGCGTATTTCCATGCATAAATATATAATTTACGTAAGTGTGTACACTCGCACGCTTTGTGACACATCGAGGTATATCTATGTGTGCGGCAGAAAGTTCTACAGGTAGAAATACAAACCTCTACGCATATACATATATATCTCTACATACACATGTGGAAGTCTCTACAATATTTCCTCTGTCTCTTTTGCTTGTTTGTGTTTGTGAAGCGCTTGACGTGTACATATAACTCGAGCCGTCTAGCGGCAAGTGGCTCTTCAGTATGCTTCTCAGCTACAAAGCGTATGTTTTCTCCCAAGTGCGTATCAGCATTGGCGTCTCCCTCTGTCACATAGAGTAGGGTTGACTATACGCGCAGGGAGGGCGCATGCACCGCGCATGCAGTTGTGCGCCTACGCGTAGCCGGCAGTTGATTCTCTCCACGAAGAAGGCAAATAAGCAGCGATACAGGAGCGCAGAAAGGACGCAGCAGAAGCGGCGGGGGTCAACGGCAGATGATTCTTCTGGTGCAGAGGGACTGCTGCGGCAGTTGTTGTAATAGCTGTCCTCGACGCCATTGTTCGACCACAGAAAAAAAAGCAGCTGCTCCTCTTGCATGCCAAGCAGCAGCGCCGCCGCGTGCAGCAGCTCTTCCGAGAAATCCGCTCCCAGCTGCTGCAGACAGGCGGCTCCCAGCAGCAGCTTCGCCACACACAGCACCTGCAGGCCGCAGAGAAAAGAAGTGATGCACGCAGGCAGCGCTCGTCTCTCTCCCTTTCTTTCGAGACGCCCTCCTCATCCACACGGCCACGCCAGATACATGCATATGCATCCATTCCCCTAAACACGTGTGCCTAAACCGCGCATATATATACATACATATATAGGCGCACATATAAACAACAAGCGTATATATATATATATATTTGTGGGGCAGAATGCACATACGTGTCGACTGACATGTATTTCCTAGGCACGCAAAGCAACAGGGCAGCACAACATATGAAGGTGTACATACCCCAATACCAAATGCATGCTGCATGCAGGAGCACGAGTACACACAAAATGCACATACAGTGAATGTATTACTTATCACAGCAGACGCATGCGTATACAGACACGGCTACATACACGTATACATATATATATATACATATCTATGTGAATGACAGCAGAGCTATTGTTGCCGTGGGAGAAACAACGAGTGTGCCGAATTTAGTGGGGTCAACCAGTACCGGAGACATACACGTGTATATGTATTCGTAGATGCACAGAAGTATACACAGATGTATACATATAGAAGAGTATATACATATATATATATATATATGCAGAAGTTTGCCGGTTTTCGTAGATGCCCGTCTATTTCTCGGTGCACTTTTATGTATGCCTACATACATATATATATATATAACTAAATGAATATAGACGCATACAGATGTAAATAAACATGTACACACACCCATATATGTACATATATATATATATGTACGTGTGTACACACTAATTGATGTGCAGAAGACGTGTACTATCAGAAGCAGCTCCACGAGTACGAACCAGAGCAGCAGCGATACCGAAGCACAAGCACCGGCACACCACCAAGAGCAGTAGTGTCAGCAGCAGCAGGAGAGGGACAGCCAGCAGGGCCAGCAGCAGCAGCAGTGGATCCAGAAACAGCAGCCACACCAGACGTAGCAGCAGTCAGCCAAGCACACAGGAAGAGTTCCACAGCAGCAGCCGCCTGCCGACCTGCTGCGGCGGAAGGTGCAATACTCTGCCTAGCAGGTCGAGACACTCCAGGACGACAAGTTTTCTCTGATGAGTATTCAGACCCAGGAGGCTGAGTTCTTCCTGAAAAGCAGCGGCCAGGACTTGATAGGGGAACTTCTTGCCAAATGCAGTCGTATTCTCATCTGTGGCTCCTGTAACACCCCACAAGCATGCAGGAGCACAGGCGTGCATGCACGCGACTGCCAAGACCACGCAACAGCAAGCTGTTTGGACGAGGCGCAACGAAAAATGAGGGCAAAGGAGGGAAGCACAGCAGCAGCAGAGGAAAAACGCCGTGGGGCAGCAGCCGCAGCAGCACCAAAACGTTCACGACAGAGCAAGACAGACACACAGCAGCGGCAACGCACGCAGCAACGCAGAGCGTTCCGACCAGCCGAAGCGAACGCAAGCAGCAGCAGATCTTCCGCCCGCACCAGAAGAAGACCCTTCACGTAGAAACAGAGTTTGTAAAGACGGCAGAAGAGAAGAGAATGATGAGACGAGCATACTCGACATGTGCCACATACACACACATGCAATGCACTACACACGTCGACTCTCGCAGTGCGGCTTCAGCAGGGCACAGCACAGCGACTGCAGCGCCAGCAGCAGAGGCGCACCACTGCAGTGTAAAAGGCACGCGTCCACGTTCCTTCCAGCAGGGTAGGAAGAGAAGCACAGACACACAGAGAAGCGTGTTCTACGTGCAAGCACCACACGTGTACCTTCGTCCCTCCACTACAAGTGACTGTCTCTTATAATTTGCTTCACAGTAGCTCATACATATGAAATACACGTACAGGCAAATAGTAGCGCTCACATGCAAGTACATCTTACATATGCATGTGTTATCTTTACAGTGTGGCAATCTATAGAGAGACTCCCTCGCGTGATTCTCCGGGTGCACGCATGCATCGACCTGCCACACGCAAGCGATATGTTAATCTTTCCTGTATAGAATCAAGTCGCACCCGGTCAATCCTGTGTGTGTAGGCGCCTCTATAAGTATATACGTCTCTGTATATGTTTTTACGCACGTGTGTATCTACATACGTATGTATGAGTTAATGTATGTATACGCGTATGTATCTGACTACATCTGTGTGTATCTCTGCACATATACATATATATACACTGCGCGCACCACTGATTATATGCGTGTATGTATGTATGTATGAGTATCTGCATATATATATATATATATATATATATATATATGTTGCACATAACAGTATATGTACCTTTGCGTAGGTGTCTGCATGCGTAAGAATATGTGTATAAATGTAAAAAACTGCAGGTTCAGTAGGTCTTGTGTTCGTGTGTCTGGGGAGGCTTGCAGCGAGTACGACTGAGGACTCCCTCTGCATGCGTATCTTCCCCACGGGATGACACAGAGAGGCCAATGCGCCTGGGGCGTCTTACTTCGAAGGGGCAGCACAGGGAGGAGAGGATTGCTGGCGCCCGCAGACGCCAGACGAGCGCCGCCCATCTCCCCAAGCATGTCACAGGGTGCTCCACGCTTCGCGACACGAAGATTAATCAAGACACACGTGGAGATATTGTGCGGCAGAGATACCACTATATGATGTACAGCTAAATGTACACATATGCCTATATATGTATATTCCGTCATTTCAAATATACAAACGGAAGGTGACAGCGAAAGAGACAGAGATAGAGAAGAAGAAGGAGCGAAGCGGGAAACGGAGAGAGAGACAGAGAGCGCGATTTCTTCTCCGTATAGCCTATGCGCATCAACCATACATATATATATATATATGTATACTCTGCTAATAAACAAACACATAAGCATACACAGTCCCCACATATGCATCTATAGTATATATTTCCTGCTCACAAATGTCTATCCAAACATACACAGAAACGCAGAACGAGGAAGAATACGAGTTCTTTCAAGTATACAGCCGTGGCAGGCCTGTCAACACATACGTGAGTCTCTGCTGCGCCGGAAGCTTGCCAGCAACAGCACTGCTAAACTCCTCGAGCCAGCGCAGATACTAGTCAGCACCCGTGGCGGCTCGTCCGTGTTTGTCCGCTCTCCGTGTCTCGTGTGTAGGTGAGCCAGAGAGCGAAGAGAGACACAGACGAAGAGGAAGAATAAGAGGAAGAGGCACGTAACAAGCAGCCGCGCGGCGCTGGTCTACTACGCGGCGAAGCAGCGCGGGTTCTCGAGAAACGTGCTCTTCCCGCCAAGCAAAAAACGGAAGACAGGCGTCTCACCAGCGAGTAGTCGCAGCATCAGGTCGTAGTTCAGACAGGGAGAAGGAGGAGCAGGAGACGCAGCAGAAGGAGCAGTGGGCAGCAGGTGGGCCAGCAGCTGCACGCCTGCGACATGGCCATGAGGGGAAGAATAGAAGATTTTCCACTGCTGAACAGCCACAGTCGCTGCGGCTGCATGCGGCAGCAAAGACGCCTTCTCTACGCGCCGCAGGCACCCCATTGATCGCAGCACCTGCACGCAAAGCAGCGACCAGCAGCGGAAGCAAGGCGCGTGGCAGCGGAGCAGCAGCAGAAGCAGAAGAAGCGAAGCATTCGTGGAGGAGGAAGCAGAGCAGCAGCAAACCAAGCAGCACCAGTTGCTAGCACGCAGCAGCAGCAGCGGATGCAGGAGCAGGAGCAGAGGAGGCAGCAGCATCAGCAGGAGCAGCAGGCGGGCCAGCAGACGACAAAGTCGCAACAGCAACAGGGGGGATGGAGCAACAGTTGGGCAAGAGGAAAAGCAGCAATAAAGAGGGAATCAAAAAATTTCTCTTTTCCACAGAATTCTCACCGGACCCTTCGCCTGTCTCTCTGCCAAAACCGGCCAGGGAGTCACCTCCTTTCCTCAACGTATGCACTTGTTCTGGCCGCACCAGTCGCTTTGCATGCCACACGTGATTCTATATTCTTATACATCACACACATACGTACATATGCACATATGCAGATTGACACACGTGTTTGAACGGGGATTTGAGAGGCAAAGAACGGACGAAGAAAACCATGCGTCTCTTCTCTGAAAAAAAATTGCTTCTGGAAGAGTCAGAGTCCCGCCAGACTTGAAAAACCGTTCCCACGTGTGCTTCCGGATGCCCCAAGCCAACAGAGAAGAGTTGCAGAGGAAGAGAAGGGGGACACAGAGACACGCAGAAACACACAAACAGCGTGCGCCGGTGCATTACTTCTGGAAGAAGACGAAGAAGAGACGGGGAAAAAGAAGGAAGGAGAGGCTCCAGTTCTAGAGAGCAGCAGACAGTGACCCTCGGTCATCGCTGTAACCCTGCAGCTGGGGGGGGGGCGGGCACCAGACAGGAAGGGGAGGGGAGAAGAGCGCGTGAGGTGGTGGGCTGCGGTCGATGCTTCGCATCTTCGGGCGACAGCAGAGAAAAAGTGCAGAGGCGGAAGCCGTGGAAGGAGGGTGCGGCTCGCCACTTTGAACCAAAAGACGAGGAGGACGAAGGAAGCGGAAGGCCGAGAAAAAGAAGAAGAACAACGAGCAGCAGGGCGCGGCTGGGGTCTACTAGTACGACGACTACTACGACACAGAAAAGCAGCAACAGCGCCAGAGAAGAAGTCCTACAGATATTGCCCTGCCAAGCCTCACGCAAACTACGCATTAAATACCTTGGACATTTTCTTCATAACACGTCTATGTGCCCTAAGTTTGCATACAACTACCTGCACACACTTACACACACACATATGCGTATATCTATAGATAGGTAGACAGGTAGATAAAAAAGTGGATCGATAGACAGATACAAAGGGAATCCGCGCTTCTCTATCTACTGATCTATACACGTATACACAACAGATACGCGCGTGTGTACCTGCGTATAGTCATCGGTGTACATGTATATCCTTTTACACACACGTATATGTACATGCATATGAAAACGGGTCTACATATATATATATATATATTTATGGGCAACGCAGAAAATTGCTTCGGGTACGCATATCGAACCACGGCAAGAAGGAAAATACCAGGTTTAGAACAAGCAAGAAGCAGAGAGCAGCAGCTGAAGAACTGCAGGTGAAAAGCCTCAGCAACTGAGTGGCGAGCAGCACCTGGGGAGAGAGCAGCAACAGGAGAGTCGCTGAAGATACGCGTCCACAACGGCGGTGCGGAGACAAGTGGAAAGGAGCAGAGAAGTGCGGGGCAAAGAGAGAGTGAACGCATGCAAAGAAGAACGGGTCGCAGCAGCACATGCAAAGAAAAGAGCAGTGCATATATATAGCGACAGGAAGCCTAGCGGAAAATACCTCTTTTTCTCCGCACTGCTTTGCCCTGCAAGCAAGTTCGTATTCACGGGGCAGCGCCTCTTCACTCATACATATTTAACGTTAGCAGTACACACATTCGTACTGTATACAAGTACGTATAAAAACGACGCACGAAGGTGTATGTACACCGTACGGCACGTATTAGTAAATGCGTCCGATTCGCATGTCCCACTGCTATAAAGCCCCGTCCCCACTTTTTCACTCAGTAACGCGTGTGCATACATACAGATATCTATTCATCAATGTATACAGACGACTATGAACAAACATATAAATATATATATATATATATATGTATGAGTGTATATATATATATATATATTGAAGTATGTATATGTATATAGGCGAATATTCAAGCAGATAGACCTGAATGCTCAGATGAAATTTTATGCATCTCTACGCATTTACGTGTACACACAGACGCGGGTAAGTTGAAAGCATCTTGGGGACAAGCGAGAACGCTTCTCCATTTCCCTGGTATATATGAAGGGCCCCTCGAGGAAGAAGTTAATCTGTCGAAGAAGAACTACACATACACATATGTGGGGTCTGGAGGCTCCTGCCTATAGACTTTGAATATACGTCACCCCTGTGCGTACATGTATGTAGGTGTACAGAGAAGGACATATAGAGAGGTACAGAGAGACAGGCATAGGCAGAAGCAGATGGATAAGTGTAGATAGAAGCAGAGCGATAGATATGGAGACATAGATACAGAGCGATACAGATAGATACTTCGATATACAGAGGGATATAGACACAGACACAGACACACAGATATAGACAGATATAGACTATATAGATACAGATTGACAGCTATAGATTCGCTACAGACATGCCGATGGACACACATAGACAAATACAGAGAGGTCGATAAAAAATAATAGATACAGATAGGTATAGAGAGATTGATACAGACAGACAAATAGACTGATAGGCACGCCTAAAGATAGATAGATTAATACATATATGCACAAATATATATATATATATGTATGCAGGCGTATAGCAGATATATACGTGAGTGAATGCGTACCCTGTACGAGTCGCTGATGTAACCCATCTTGGAGTCATCCACGTTGAACTGAGAATTGCCGAGTATCAGCAGGTCCTGCACCAGGGACGGGACGGTCATATCCTCCACTGCAACGGCAGAAGGGGGCAGGAGAACGAAGACGTGAGAAAAACGGAAATAGAGATTGTTCACGGTCGCTGGAAAAAAGATCGTCGCACACGAAAGAGCGTTCCGGTGTTGGTACACCGCTCCTCCACGCTGCACCCTACACAAACTGACGTAGCTGCACACGTACAACGAGACGTTGTAAACGAATACAATCATTTGAATACCAGGCAGATTGATAGTTCGCCTGTATGTATATACAGAGAGAGGGGGGGCTTCTTATGTATATATATATATATATATTGGTGGTCCCTCATATAGATATATATATGTAGTGGGAGCTTCTTAAGTATGTATGTAGTGGTACTTTCCCACGTGTACGTATATTGAGCGAGCCTTCCTCATGTATACATAAATATATATATAGTAGCGGCTTCTCATACATATATATATAGTGGTGGTTTCCCATATATATATATATATATATGTATATAGAGCGGGAACTCCTCATATATATACATCATGGGAGCTTCTCATACATACCTACATGTATGTGAGGATATAGGAAGGTGGTTCCTCATAGATATACATGTATACATGCTGGAGTTCCTCAAAATGTTTGTGGACCTGCGTCCTAGGGAGGGGGTGCGTTTGGTCGATCTCACCGAACTGCAGAGGGACTTGTGTGAGTACGTTCACACACAGAAATGCGCTATTACTTTCCCGCCGAGAACGAAACCCTCGCAAAGGCAGCTGTTAAATGAGCAAGCACGCTGCAGCAGCAACAAAGAATTCTGCAATGCAAGCACGACAGGAAAAACGTCAACCGCCTTTCTTCTCATTTATAAGGTTCCCTTCCAAGCAATCTTGCATGCATACAGTGTGTATGAAAGGTTAAGAGAGAGCGACGAAGATGGAGCGAATTAGGGACAAAGGGGTATGAAACCACCTATCTACAAGTATAATTCACTTCTATGAGAATATATATACATATATATATGGGTAGATAGATACATATATACACTGATACATATACATACATATATATATACAAATACATAGATATGCATATACATATATATGTATATGTGGACATGTGCAGACATACATGTACATCTCTATACATGCACATACATATATACGTGTGTAAATATACATATACATCTAGTATATACGCACAGGTACACACTGTATATGTATGTCCGTGTACACATATGAACCGTCCCGTCGAGATAATAGATATATATATATATATATCTGCACAGATGCACATAAAAGTATAGACATATATACGTTCCATCCCACCCGCGCGTGTCTGGCGGTACTCTTGCTGTCTTGCTGCAGCATCGCCGCCGATGCTTGTTCCTCTCTGCGCTGCTGCTCGGGAGTTGACTTCGTCGGCCGGTGCCCTCACAAGGAGAGCTAGCAGCAGCGTCTAGAAGCTCTGCGTAGGCCCGTGCTGCAATTCATATGGAAACAAAACTACATCACCTGCTGAAGCGTGCGAGCCACACGTGCGGCTGCGAAGGCTGTCTCCTCTCCACGCATGTGAGGCGGCTCGCGCGGCACTCGTTTTATGCTGTTGCTTTTGTGGTTCTGGTGCCTCTCCTACCCGGAAGGCCTGCGATTTTGCTGTGGAAGTGGTGCTTCCGCTTACAAGTTAGGTACTCTCCGTCGACAAGAAGCACCTGCGGCTGCTGCGTCACCTGCAGCTCGTTCCATGCGTTTAACGCCACGTCGAATAGCAGCTGTCTTGCTGGTTTCTCCTTCCTCGTGTTATTGCTGTTCTCCGGAGCGGCGCCGGCGAACTCTTCTTCAGGGGCCGTGTATATTGTCCGAATACTTTGGAGTCCCTGTAGCGCCTCTGCGGCAGCGTGGGCAGCTGCTGTCGCGTCTTCCTCGCTCCGCCCAGCAGCTCCAGCAGCTTTCTCAGTAAACGCGGCAGCCGCCGCAGAGCCAGCCCCACCGGCCAAAACAGCAGCAGGATGAGGAGAACGAGGCGAGGGCACCCTGCTCGAAGGAACAGCAGCAGCACGCGCCGCAGCGACAACAGCAGCAGCGGGAGAATAGTCGTCGCGGGGTAAATTCCGCGTCGTGCAGATAGGGGCAGAGGCAAGAAAGACAGCCTTCGGGCCAAGTGCGTACACGCAGCTGCCAGTTGTGAGGCTGTTGACGAACTCTGCGCCAGAGGTCACGGCTTGGACCACATTCAGCAGCTCGGGAAATGACGCGCATGCCTGCTGCCACCGCAGCCGCACTATCTCCTCGCTGCCATCCCAGTATGGCGGCCAGGGAGCAGCGCTTGCAGGCTGCACGAAGCATGCTGCCCCTGCTGCACCTTGCAAGCCGGCGACGCCCTGCAGGGAAAGCAGCAGAAGGCGAGAGCTGCTGTCGACTGCTTCGGCGTCCTGCAGCGCCAGCCCTGCCTCTTGTTCTTCCGCTGCTTCTTGCGATCCTTCCGTAGGTCTGAGCATACCAACGACCGCGTCTCTGTCTCCTGCGGAACTCTTCGGGAGCCGTGGCGCTCTGTCTAGCCTCGCTGCCGCTGCAACGTCTCTCGAGAAAGGCGCCTGCAGCAATGCTCGCGGCTCCTTAAATGTCGGGGTCACAGGTCTGCCCCTGGCGCTGCTGCCTCCCTGACGTTCTGCTGCGAGGTCTGCTTTTTCTACCACAGCACCGGCGGCAGCTCCCGCAGCAGCCCCAATAGGACGGCTGGAAACCGGCAGCGCTCCTACCTTCGTCAGCCGCGCTGATGCAGTATCCGTGACGTCCTCCGGCGAAAATTTTCCCACGTCGGAGGAACGCAGCGGTTTCGCTGCTGCCGTCGATGGCCTGCGAGGTGGAGGAACACCAGATTGCTGCTGCTGCTGCCTGCGGGCACGCGACTCTGTTGATGACGGGGAAGGAGCAGCAGCAGCAGCAGGCAGCGGAAACGCGCGACGCGGAGCCGCAGAGAACTCCTCATGCGTCCCAGAGGAGGTGCCCTCGTCTACGGGCTCCTGCCGGTTTTTCACCACGTGGGGCAGGCCCAGAAGACGACCGCCTTCGAGAAGCTTCATAACTGCGCCGGCTTCTACTTTTCGCGCTTCTCCATACCGAGCAACGTAGTCCGGCTTGATGGGACGAGCACTTGAGGAAAGGGAAGGCGCACTGAGCCGCCTCGTCGACGTTTTGTCTGCCGCTGCCTCCCGGAAAACCGCAGAGTCTTCGGTCCGGCTGCTACTTCCTTCCACAGCCGTAAGTCGACGACCAGCAGCAACCCTCCCATCAGCAAAAACAGCGCGTTCTGCAACTGCCGCCGGAGACGCTGCGTGAGAAGCAGCAAACTCAGCAACAGCCGCCTTCGCAGCGGCAAACTCAGCAGCAGAATACTCAACAGCAGAAGACTCATCATCAGGGGTCACTGTCTGTTTACGAGCAGCAAAAAGGCCCATAGCTTTGGCTTTCTGCACCACGCGGCCCGCCTTTTTGTTTTGCCCTTCAACTGAGGGAACTTCGAGCAGGTCACGGCGAAGCAGTGCTGCTGTTTCTCTCTCAGCGCGCGGTGACTCCTTCAGGAAAGACTTCGAAAAAGTCGCAGAAGTGCCGACGTCTTCCTGTCCTGCTGCCGCGACCGTTGCTGCAGGCTCGTCTTCTGCGTGGCGGGGAGCTGCTGCTGATGCGGCAGGCGATAACGGAACGGTTGGACGTAGAATAGGAGAGGGCGGAACAACCTGAAGTTGTTCGTCAGCTTCCTCCGCAGCAACGACCTCTGCTCCGGCGTCTCTTCGTCCTCCTCCCCCTTCGGTAGCAGCAGCTGGCTCCTTCACGGGTATTGCTGGTGTGCCTGTTGCTGATTTTGCTGCCGCTGCCATGTCGCTCGGCGGGGCAGAGGCGAGAACAGACGGCTTCGCCACGGCAGCGGATGAGGGAACAGCAACTGACGCAGCAGCTACCTCTGCTGGAGGTGGATGTTGCGCATGCAATTTGGGGAAGGCCTCGGTCTTCTTCACGAATGCTGACGGCACTGCCGCCTTCGTCTGTTGCAAGCGAGTCTCACGCAAAACCTCTTTCAGCCCCGCTGTGGGGCCTGCTGTGGTTGCTTGCTCTGCTGCTTTCCCTGCTGCTGCTGCTGTTTCTGCCCCGTCTGCTGCTGTTGGTGTTGCAAATTTTGCTACGGGCATTGCTTTCCACGCTGCCGCTCTCGCTTCACCTGCGCCCACTGCTGCTTCGTCTGCTGCCACTGCAGCTTCATCTGGCGCCACAGCTGCTCCGCGTGCTGTCCCTCCCGATTTGCTTGCTGCCGCTGCCGCTCTGCTTGCTGCCGCTGCCGCTTTGCTCGCTGCCGCTGCCGCTTTGCTTGCCGACACTATCACTTTTGCTGCCTGTGCTGGTGGTCGGTCTGGAACTGCTGCAGCTCCCGTAGCTGCGTCCCTAGGGAGCGCTGCGAGACGCAGCGCCGCGGCCTCTGGTGCTGCATTTGGCAGCGGCTTCAAATGAGCAGCTGCCGCTGGTGGTCGCTGCTTTGGTGCCGCAGCTGGCGCTTTCGTAGGAGCTGCTGGGACTGCAGTTTTTTTGGAGACCGAACCTGCAGCTATTTCAGCTGTGGAAGCAACTGTTGCTGTTGCTTGTTGCTGTGAACGTCCGGCTGCCCGTGGGGTGTCAACTGAGACTGCTGCAGCTTCTGTTTGTTCGGATACCACGGCGTTCGTTGCTGCTGCTGCCGTCTTTGCAGGCAGTCGCTCGACCCCCTCTCCCCGTACGACTATTGCTTGTGGGCCCGAAGGAGCAGCCACATGCTGTTGCTGGCTTGCTGCAGCCGCGGGTGTCTTTGTCTTTGCAAAGGCGAAGGGACCAGCAGCAGGAGGCGAAAGCTTTACGTTTACAAGAGGGGGTAGCACCTTTACACCGAAGGCAGGGCGCCGTATCACCTTTGCTGCCGCTGCCTGATCTTCGCCAGCTGCTCCTAGCGCTGCTGTTCGAGAGGCTCCTGCTGCTTCTAGCAGTGACGCTGCTGCTGCTGTGTCGGAACCCGCTTCTGCTCTCTGTACCGCTTCCGCTACCACTGCTCCTGCCTCGGGCTCCGGCTGCGCGGCTTCTGTTGGTGCTCTTGGTGCTGGGTGCAGTAGCACTGCTTTGGCCATTGTTGTTGCTGCTGCTCCTTCACTAGCTGCCGCGGAGTCCGAGAGGGGGGGTCCTGCGGCTGCGTTTTCCTCTGCACGCCTTTCCCGTATTTCTGCTGCTGCAGCACCTGACACTGCTGGCAACACACCCGCGTCATTTGCTTTTGATGCTGCCTTTGTCTTGATCAGCGGTGCAGCTTTCTTCCCTGCAGAACTCTTCAGCTGGGGGCCCTTCGCCTGGGTCACGGCAGCAGAGACGCTCTTGGCAGGCAATTTCACTTCTGTTGCGTCCCTTGTAGATGCCTTGTCTTCTCTCATAGTTGAAACTGCTCCTTCTTGTGTCACCACCTCTGCCTGGTCTTTGGTAACTGCCTCCGCGGTTTTAATCGCTCTCACCGTTACAGCCGGAAGAAGTGTACCTGCGTGCTTCTCCACCGTTGGTGTGGTGGTCTTGCTTTTTCCTTCTGCCTGCGCTGCTTCGGATGGCGCTTCTGCAGGCCCTGTAGTGGCGTTGCCCTGTGCTGCTGCAGACTTGTCAAGCGAAGGAGCTGCAGATTCCTCAGTTGTGGGAGCAAAAGCGCCAGGTGCTGCGGCAGCAGCAACTTTCTCTTTCTGAGCCGCAGATACTACTGCCGAGACATGTTTACCGGAGGGCGCGGCCATTTTTGGCGGAAAGGAGAGTTTTCTCCTTCCAGCACCCTCGGCAGCAGGAGCTTCTTTTCTCGCGTGCAGCAGCGCGACACGTTTTTGATAGGCAGCAGCAGCAGCAGCTACAGTGCCCTGCTGCTCTTCACGTTGTTGCTGCTTTTCCAAGGCACCGGTCTGCTCCGCACGCACGGGCTGCGGCTGCTGCGGCCTCTTTCTATCCTGCTGCACTTCTGCCGGCTCAGCAGTTTTCCGTGGTTCCTCCACGCCGTCAGTCTCCTCCTGCTCGACACGGGAGGGGGGTTCCTGCTGCTGCGTCGACACTACCTGCTGCTGTGGCTGCTTCCCTGCTGACAGCACCTGCTGCGGCGCTTTCACGCTACTGACTGGCCGCTGTGATGCGTGCCACGGGAGCACAGGCATATCGGCTCGCAACACAGCCAGCTTTGCTTTGTGCAAGGCAGCACTTTCATCTGCCGGTGCAGCTGGCACCGGAGTGGATTTCTTCGCCAAGCGAAAAGAAAATTTTCTCACTGCGATTGCTGCTGCTTTCTCTCCATCAATCCCTGCCTCTTCCTGCTTCGGCCCTTGCTGTGGCGGTTCTGCTGTTGACGTCGGACCGGCTTCTAATGACTCGCGTCCCGCTGTAGGGGCACCTGCCCCAGCTGCAAGAGGTGCTGTCGCTGCATCTGCGACTGTTGCACCTGTCCCCGCTGCTTCTCGCGGGACTACTGTTGCCGCTGATTTGCAAGCTGCTGCTGCTGCTGAAGCTGACTTGGCCGGAAACCTGAATGGAGACGCTTTTACTTTTGCACTAGGTGCTGCTGTGGAGGCTGCCAGTGCAGCAGGCGCGGGGATAGAGGAGCTTCCAACCTCTGGTGCTGCTGCTGCTTCAGGTGTTTCTGCGGCGGACAGTCCTCCTGCTGGGAGTGGTCTTCCTGCGGCAGGCTCCTTCACTGACACCTCGGATGGAGAAATTTTTTGGACGGGGCCTCCTACTTTTGTTGGAGCAG
Organism: Sarcocystis neurona; assembly: GCA_000727475.1. Taxonomy (NCBI): domain Eukaryota; phylum Apicomplexa; class Conoidasida; order Eucoccidiorida; family Sarcocystidae; genus Sarcocystis; species Sarcocystis neurona. The sequence continues at coordinate 8,528,027 of KL647288.1, read as the reverse complement.
TTTTCGCCTTCGGCAGGCGGGGAGGGGATGAGAGAGCCTTCTTGGCTGGAGCCGAAAAGACAGTTGTTTCACCTGCCTTTTGATTTCCAGCAGCAACAGCAGCATCTGCCACTCCTGTCTTGAGCCTTTCCACGTCTCCCTCGCCTTTGTCGGCCGCCGCAGCAGCAGCTCCCGCGTGCTCTGCAGCCGCCACATCCGTGTCCGAAGTGTCTGCTGCCGCCGCACGAGGAGGCAGCCGAGCAGCAGTGACAGCAGGAGCAGCAGCGGACCTCTGCAACGGACTGCCTTTCCCTTCGACTTTGGCGGCCAGTCCCGCCTTCAACTTTGGGAGCGACGGGCCAGTCGTAGCAGGCAATTTCCCGCCTGCAGCAGCTGGTTCTTCGTCTGCTGCAACAGCAGCACTTCGTGCAGCTTCTGGCTGGAGGGGGCCCTCTGCAGGAGGACCAGCAGGAGGCGACGCCTCAGCAGAGGCAGCAGTGGACTTTGTCGCTGCTTCAAGTGCCTCTCTGGGAGAGGCAGCCGCTGCAGCAAAACCAACAACCGCAGGCTTCTCTGCCGCAGCACCACTCGTAGTAGCTTCTACAGAAGGAAGAGGAGGAGGAGGAGCAGGAGCAGAAGTACGTCTAAAATCCTTTGCGACCTGCTTCGGTGTGTGCACACCAGGAAGCATCTTGACTTTTCCCAGTGCAACACCGCTGTTGAGGCCGTTCTTCTTCGCGCTGGCCGCATGCACTTGAGGAGCAGTTGCGGGCAGACGAGCAGCGGACGGCTTCCTCTCGATTTCCTGGCCCCTGGCCGGGTGCTTGTCGGCTGCGGGCGCACGGTCTTCAGCAAAAGGAGCCACGCGTTGTTCTGCATGCAAGCCGTCTGCCGCTTTCTCACAAACTCCTGCTGCTTTTACTACTACTGTCTCTGCTGCGGATGCTGCTGTGGACCCTGCAAGTCCTACTGCTGCTGCTTCGCTGCCTTCGGTCGCTCCAGCTGCAGCGGCGTTTATAGCCGCTGCGGCTTGTCTCGGTGCTGGTGCTGTTGCCGCTCCAACTCCGGCAGCTTTGAGAGCTGTTGCGGCGTGTCGTCGTGCTGCTACTCCTTCCTCTGATTCTGCCCTCCGGCCTTCTATCGCGGCCGCTCTCTCTCCTTCTCCTGCGGGTCCTTTCGCTGCTGCGGATCTTTCCCCTCCCCCCGCTGCTGCTCCGGTTGCTGCTGGCGGTGCTGCTCCTTCGGCAGGCTCCCGGTCGGACTCCGGCTGCCTCGTCTCGGCCTCCTCTGCCCGCGTCTTCGGTGCTGCTTTGAACGGCGGACCACGAGGTGCGGATTTCTGCCCCAGCAGCACCTTCGGATGGGTGGGCGGCTGCTGCAGGGGAGGGGTTTTGCCCGCGGCTTTCTGGCCGACGGCAACAGGAGCCGCAGGTTTCCGCAGCTGCTGACCCTTGGTGTCACTTTCTTTCCCACGCGCTGGTACAGCAGCGGCAGCAGCAGAAGCCGTATCAGGGAAAGATTCTGTTGCTGCTTTTTCTGCGGAGGCAGACGCACCTTCATCCACAGTTTGTGCGGGTTCCGTGCCTCCGGGTTTCTCCTCTACTTCTACGACTTCCGGCTTCTTCCCCACTGCTGTTCCTGCTGCTGCAGCCCTCTGCTTCGCTGCTGCTGTTGCGGCTACTTTAGACTCCTTCGCTGGCGCTCCTTCCTGGCTCCTCCCTGCCTCTTTGACTGTTTCCTTTTCTATCTTTTCGCGTGCGTCAACTGTTCGCCCTTCTTCGCCTGCTGAGGATGCTTCCGTCTTCTCCGCTGCTGCTGACGCTGCTGTTGTTTTGTCTGTTGCCGCTGCTATCTTCTGTGCTCCTGCTGCTGCTGCTGCTGCTGTTGCGCCTCCTCTCTGTCCTAGCCCTGCTGCTGCGGCCTCTTCTGGCTTCAGTGCTGCCGCTTCTTCAGTTTTCCCTCCCGGTGATGCCGTTGCCTCCTCCTTCGTTTCATGCGCTGCGGCCCCTTCCACCTTCGCTGTTGGTGCAGCAGCTGCTGCTGTTGTCTCGCGCCTCTTCACTGCTGCCGCTGCTTTCGTGTCCCCCCCACCTCCCCCTTCTTCTTGCTTTTCTTCACGCGCTGTGGCTAGTTCTACCTTCTCCACTTCTGCTGTAGCAGGAGGAAGACCAGCAGCAGCGTCCTTCGTATACTTTGACTTCGGCCCGGGCAGCGAAGCAGCAGGGGGGAAGGTCTTCTTCAGAGCTGCCTTCGACGGCGTCTTATGTGCGTCGGCTTCTTTTGCTTTCGTTGTCACTTTGGCGGCCACGGCTTCCATGTCTTCCACATTTGCTCCTCCTGCGTGCTCTTCCTTGTCACCTTTCGATTCCTCACGTTTCGCCGCAGCGTCTGGTCTCTGTACACCGCTGTCTCCGTCAGCTTCCGGTGTACGTACACCGGGCGCAGATTTAGCTAAAGAATCAGGAGGCACGGCGTGTTTGCTGGCTTTCCGTGACGCGTGCATTTCTTTCCCTCCCCAAAATGACTTACTCTCCTGTCCAGAGGCAACATCTCCTCCAGATTTCTGTTCTGGCTCCTCTGCCTTCGTTGCGCCAAGAGCTGCTGTCTGCCCTTTCCCTGCTGCTGCAGATGCAGACGGGATGGCAGGAGGAGAAGAAGGAAGACTTTTCTTCCCTGCTGCAGGTGGTGGCTTCTTCATTATATGCTTCAGCGTCGCGTACGTCTTTTGCTTAGCTGCTGCTAATAACAGTGCCTTCTTTTCTAGAATTCCTGTAGCTTTTCCATCTTCCTGGGCTTCTGGTGCTACTCGTTTCCCCTTATCTTTGCCTGATTGCTCTTCCACTTCTGGGGTTTCCATTCCTCTCTGCTCTCTTGCCTTGGCTTCTGCTGGCACTTCTTCCTTTCCGTCCGCTGCGACGTTTGGCCGCTGCTCTCTCTTCGCTTCCGGACCGCTGGTCTCAGCACGCCCTTCTGGCTTTCCTGTTTCCTCGGCTGTTGCTCGATTTTCCGTCGCCTTCTCCTCCTTTTGGATTGCCTCTGTGTTCCGCTGCTGCTGCTCCTCTTTGTCCTCCTTCTGCTGTACGCCTTCTACAAGTGCACTTGATTTCTCTGGCAGCTGCACGGGTGTCATCGCAGCAATGCCGGCCGCAGGGGGAGCTGATTTCTTCGGCGTTGCAGACTTCGCCGTTTTCTCCGCTGCATCCACGCGTTCTCTGAAGTTTGGCGGTGGAGAGGGAATTTTTTTGGAAGGCGCTTTCGTTTGTTGTGCTTTTCCTTTCGGGTGCGCTGCGTCTGCATCTCCTGCCGCCGTCACTTCTTCGGCTTGCACCGGTTCGGCTGCTGCTCCTGCTGCTTTTGGTGCGTCTTTGCTAGGTGCAGGAGCCTCTGCATCCACAGCAGACGCCTTTGTCTCAGCCGCCTGACGCTGTCGCGTTGCCTGCGGTGTTGCTGGTGCCGCCTTCGCTTTTTTAAGCGGCAAAGGCGGTCCCTTGCTAGGCGGTGGGACGCCCTTCGCTCCTCCCGTTTTGAGTGCGCCCGCTGCGTCTCTGCTGCCGTCCCCCTCCGCCTCCTCCACCTGCGCTGCTTGCCTTTTCAAGGTAGCTGCTGTCTCGTCTCTTGTACGCGCTGCAGCGGCTTCTACAACAGCAGGTGCTGCAGATTCGCTTCCTCCTTCCTTCAGCACTGCGGGTTTCGGAACTGCAGCAGCAGGAGACGCACCGACAACATCAGAAGGAGCTGCGACACCGGCAGCCACAACATGTCCCGTAGCGGCTGCGGCTCCTGTCGTGGAGTTAGTAGCGCTGGCAGTCTCTGGCGCAGCAGCAGCAGCCTGCTCTGCGCCCACGCCTCTCGGAGTCCTCGACAGGCTAGTATTAGTTTCCTCCCGTTCGACGACCGCAGGGGGGCACTCGAGTTTTTCCTTCGTCGGCTCCCCTGTTCCCTCTGCTTTTCCATCTTTTCGATCTGCAGCTGCTTCTTTTCCTTCTTCCCCTTCTGCTGCAGCAGCAACTTCTGCGCTCTTGACCGCTGTCGCTGCTACTTCAGCTTCTTTTACTGACGAGGACGGCGGTGCTAATGCTGCGTCTTTCGCTGCTTTTCCGCTTGCAGCACCGGTGACTTTCCCCTTTACGGGCACCTGCCGCTTTGCGTCGGACAGCGCCTTCTTCGGCAAAGGGGGCGCTGCGACTTTCCCTTTCGTTGGAGGTGCTGCGGGTGTTGTTTTCACTAAGGGTGCCGCAGCTTTTGCTTTGATAGAGAACAGCTTCGTCAACGCTCCTGCACGCGGAGCTTCTCCCTTTGCTTCTGCAGCTCCTGCTGCATCTACTCCTGCCGCTTCGTTTTCTCCACGTGTGTCGGACTCTGCCCTGCCTTTTCCTGCTGCTGTTCCTGCTACTGCCGCCTCTGCTGTTGCCACTTCTATCGTAGCTCCCGCTGCTGCTTTGACGGTATGCGAGACATTTTCTGCTGCTCTGGCAGCGTCTTCCACAGCCGGGAGAGCCTCACGCTCTTCTTTTTCCCTAGTTCTTCCATGCCCTACTGCTGCTGTGGCAGTGCCTTCTGCTGGTTTGGCGGCGTCTTCTGCTGCGTTGACGCCTCCTGCTCCGTCAACGGCATCTGCTGCTGCTGCTTTGGCAGCGTCTCCTTCTTCGAGAGACGTGGCATCTCCACGTGGTGTCCCTGGTTCCTCCGCAGCTGTTGCTGCTTTGCCTGCTGCCGGTGCTGCTTGCGTTGCTAGTTTTGCTGTTGCTTCCTTCGCTACCGCCGCTTCTTTGGCGGCTGCAGCTGCTTTTCCTGCCGTCGCTGCTTCTCCGTCTGCTTCTGCTGCATTTGACGTTGCCTTCGCTGCAGCAGGTTTTCCGATGGATTTTTCTACGCCCTGCGTGTGCTCCTCTACCGTTGACGCTGCCCCCGTTGCACCACGCGGAGGCGGATAAAGCAGCGGTGGCTGCTTCCATTTTCCCAGCGTTGGTACAGGAGGCGTCTTCTTTAAGACGGTAGCTGCTGCTGTGCCTGTCTCTTCCTTATTTCCTGTTACTCCCGACGGACCTGCCGTCTGTTTCTTTGCTGTTATTGCTGTTGGTCCTGTGTCTGCAGCAGCTGCTGCTGTTGTTTCGTCTACTCGGGCTGCTGCGTCTGCCACATCGTTTTGTGCTGTTGCCGCTGGTGCTCCCTCCTTTCCTGTTGCAGCAGCTGTTGCTGTTGCCGTCTCTGCCTCTTTCGTATCCACCGTTGGTAGCGCGGCCGCATCCATTTTTGCGATGGCGTGCGTCACGCTTCCTGCTCCAGGCTCTTCTTTGTCTGCTGCTGCTGGGGCTATTCCGCCCCCCTGTTTCTCTCTCTCTTCGGCTGCAGGCGCACGTGCTCCTGTAGAGCCAACAGTATCAGCAGCAGGAGGCCCTGCTTCTGCTTCTGCGGCGCCCGCTTCTCCTGCGTGCGTTTTCTTCTGGGCGAGCGCTTTTCCCGCAGCAACCGTTGCCTTTGAAAGCAAGCTCGGCAAAGGAGGCATCTTCTTTGTATGTGTTTTCAGCGGCGTAGGCAGGTCTTTTGCATGTGCTTTTGCCGGGGCCGCATCACTCGCCTCTGTTTTCACCGTGTGTCCTGTAGCTCCTTCTGCAGTCTCTACAAGAACTTCTTTCTGCCTCTCTTCCTTTCTTTCCTTGCCCTCTGCGGCCTCTCTTTCCTGCTGCAGACTCGGCTCTCTTGCTGCGACTTCTTCGGTACCTTCTGCCCCCAAGGGTTCAGTCTTCTCTCCCGGCGGCCGTTCCTCCATGCCTCCATCCAGAGGATGTCCCTCCGTCTGCGCAGCGGGCTCCCCTTCACGGGAGGCCGCAGCTGCTTCTGGTCCCGCCTTCTCCGCGTGACTTTCTTTCTCCTTGTCCTTTCCTTCAAGTGATTTACGACGTAGCGGAGGCTTCGGCGTGGGGCTCTTCTTTTTCAGCAGTAGGCCATTAAGTGTCTTGTGCAGGCTCTCCTTCCCTGCTGCTGCTGCTGCTACTGTTGCGGTCGAATCTGCTTCTGCTTCTGCTGGCAAACCTGCTCCCACTGAGAACTTTGCTGCATCCGCCGAGTCGTCTGCTGCGCCTTCCGCCGGAACCGCCGTCCTCTCCGCCGCCGATGCCCGTGGCACGTCATTCTCCGCTGCAGCGGGTGCTGCGCCCGCTGCAGCAGAAGTCTTGTCTGCTGCAGACCCAGCCTTTCCACCAGCAGCAGTCCCGCTGAGTTCAACAGCAGCGGCGCCCTCAGTAGCAACAGCACCTTCAGCGCCACCTGCAGCGCCTTTCGCAGCATCCGCAGAATCTTCAGCAGCAGTAGCGACGCCTTTGGCAACATCAGCAACGGTGGCCTCAGGAGCAATTGCTACACCTCTTTCAGCAGACGCTGCCTCATCTTCACTACCAGCAGCAGCAACACCTTCTCCGACAGCCCCACCTTTTGCAGCAGCAGCACCTTCTGCCGCGGCAGTAGCACCACCTTCGGCAGCAACATCGCCTTTAACAGCGGCTGCACCAACTTCTTTAGGAGAAGCAGCAGAAGCGGAGCCTTCTGAAGCAGCAGTACCTTCTGCAGCAGGGGCCGCACCTTCTGCGCCAGGGGCCGCACCTTCTGCACCAGGGGTCGCACCTTCTGCACCAGGGGCCGCACCTTCTGCACCAGGGGCCGCGCCACCTGCAGCAGGAGGCGCACCACCTGCAGCAGGGGCCGCCCCTTCTGCTGCAGCAGCAGGGCCACCTTCAGCAGCAGCAGCAGCTCGTTTGTCCGCGACTGCATCAAATCGTTGAGAGCCAGCAGCAGCAGCACCTTCTGCCGCAGCAGCACCTTCAACAGCCGTCGACGCGCCACCTCCGGCAGCAGCAGACTCCCCTTTGATAGCCACAGCGTCCTCTTTCGCATCACCTTGACCGGCCTCCCCACCTGGGGCAGCACAGGCTTCATCCGGTTTCCCACGCGACGCAGTGCTTAGCGGCCCACGTGCCGGTGGGGGCTTGGGCTTTGGGCCATGCTTCCCTCGCGCGTGTTGTGCTGCCCCTCGTCCTGCTGCAGCGGCAGGGAGCGACTTGTGTTGGATCTGTGCTGCGGCAGCGGAGCCCTTTTTTCGCTCTACTTTTGCGGCGGCAGCCGGCGTGAGAAAATTGTTGTTGGGAGGAGAGCCAGAGGCTTGTTTGAGCAGTTGCGCTAGAGAAAGAGACGGTCCCTTGGGCTTTGCCTTCGGGGGTAATTTTTTCTCAGGCCGGTTCCCAGCAGCAGCATCAGTGGCGGAAGAAGCGTCTCCTCCTCCTTCAGCAGAAGCAACACGAGTAGACGAGGATCCTGGGGAAGACGGAGGAGCCGACACAATAACAGTAGGTGGTGAGGGGAAAGCGGAAGAGCCAAGGGATCGGATTTGCTGTTCCTGCCGCTCGTCTTTCTTTTTTTGTTCCGCTCCTTCTTGTGCCAGTTCTGCTGCAGGTCCCTCCCTGTCTTGCCCTGGTGGGGTGATGTCATCTAACGTTTTGTTCTCTGCTGTTGCTGCGGCAGCAGCAGTGTCTTTGTATCCCTCTTTGTTTTCCTCTTTCTCTGCAGCCGCTGTCCCACCGTCTTCCCCTCCGCGCATCTTGCTTTTCCTCTTCCCTTCTTCAGCTGTCTTCTCTCCTTTCTCTGCTGCTGCTTCTTCCGGTGCTTCACTGACCCTCTCTGATTTGTCGCTTCGCTTCTGGTCCTCTCCTGCTTGCTGTTTTGTGCTGCCGCTTCCACTCTCTGTCTCTCGATCCCCCGCACTTTCGACTCCCTCCTTCCCGCCTTCTTTTGCCGTCCCCGCGTACCCCTCTGCGACTACTTTCCCTCCAGTTCTCGCCTCTCGCTTGCTGCTTCTCCTTCTGACCAAGCCTTTTTTCTTCTCTGTCTCCTCTCCAGGCTTCCCTTCTGCCGATACTACTGGCGCAGCAACAGCTGATTTGTCCGCTGCCTCTGTTGTGACCGCGTTGTCTCCTGAGACTGCTAGAGCAGCGTTTTTCCTTGTTTTCCTCCGTTTTGGTGCCCCCCCCTCTCCGTCTTTCGGTCCCTCCACTGATGATGCTGCTGCTTTTGCATCTCGAACCCCAGCGTCATCCTCTGGTCCCCCCTTGCTGTCCTCTGGGGTTGCTGCTCTTTCTCCGGCTGCCGCTGCTGCAGGCTCAGCTACCTCCTCTCTGCCTCTTGCTTCGTCTCGTCTTGCCGCTGTTGCAGCAGCGGCTCTCTCCTCTGCAGCCTCTGGCGGCTCTTTGCCCCTACTACCACTGCCGCTTCCCAGCTTGAGCAACTCCTCCAGCCCGGTAGCAAGAGCTGCCGGCGCAGCTTTCAGCGGCAGCCACTCACTTGTGGCTTGTTCGTCAGACGTCTGCCGCACACTAGAACTATTGGAAGAATCTATGTCAGAGCTATCTCCTGTAAGTCCTGCAGCAGGAGCGAGTAAGTATTTCCAAAAGAACGGCGGCGCTGCTCCGACTTCCTCAGACGAAGAGGTGGCAGGAGAAGAACCAGAGGAGCCAGCGGCAGCAGCAGCACCAGTACGTGCGGAGCCACCACCGGTAGGGTCTTCGGACCTTACGGAGTCGCGGCTGGAGCTCAGCTCTTTCGACTCAGTTGTCTCTCCTGCTGCTGTTCCCTCCCCAACAAAGCTGCCTGCTTCGCAAATATACACACAGGAACAAGGAGCCGAGCCGCAACAAACGACGTGCGGGGAAAGTAGAGGGAGAGACGGGAGAAAAGCACAGAGGACTACGCGGCAGCTCAGTCAACAAAGAAGAAAACCTCTTCTAGCACGAACGTCTGGTTACCAGCCCGTATACATATAGTATGTACACGTAGATAGATACGGAGGGAGACATAAAGACGAAAGCGAGTGCACGCAAGGGAAGTACATACACAGGTCTCTCTCTACACCTTTTCTAAACTCAAGCATATATGTATATATATATATATATATATGCAGGTATACGCCACGCGTACAGTCAAGGCAAACAGTGAGCCTCTGTAGGGCGGGCGCAGCAGGAGGTAGAGCAACCGACGAGGCACCAGCTGCAGTGGAAGCAACAGGAACTCCTCCAACAGCGCACCACGCAGGCAGACAGGCAGTGAAGAAGAAAGCTACTTGCGACTCGTCCTTGTATTCAGCAAGAGCTACGATGAAATACCAACCATACCCCAGTGTTCACCGGCACACGTTCAAAAGTTGTGGGTACTGTCGTTCTCTATCAAGGCCGTAAACAGGCACGCAAGTGTGCATATACACATATATATATATATATATATATATTTATGCTGCTGGGGCAGATTCACCACTACATGGACAGATTGACGCAGCGCATATACACACATATACTATATATATGTATATATATATGCATCTACTGAGGGAGGCCCAACAAGACATACACACAGACGGACGCATCGCATACATGTATACATATATATATGTATGTAAACGTGTATATAGGTTGACGAAGTAGTATACGCAGAAACACCGTTTTGGGGTGGGTGATGCGTGCAGTGTGTTAGTTCAAGCCCCCTGCTGTGGAGCTGCCCAGCAGCAGAATCCTGACGTGCCAGCGAAAGGAGAAAGCGAAGGAGTGAGGCGGGCCTTAGAAGAAGTAGAAGATAGACGCGAGCAGCAGGGGAGGAGGCGGAAAAAGGGCAGCAGAGACAGCAGCAGTTGCACGTGAAGCAAAACGCACGCGGAGAAGAGGCAGGACACAGGAGAAGCTATTCCAGTCCAAGGTAAAGCTGCAGGGAAGTCAGAAGCAAGAAGTGCAATGGAGTACGGAGCAACGGGCGACGTGTAGCGGCGGCAGCGGCAAAGAAGAAGAACAGCAAGACCGGAGAGGATGGGTGCTGCAGGGAAGGCGGGAGCAGCAGTGAGAGAAGAACCCAGCCAGAACGCAGTGCGCCCCAAGAGAGAAACGGCAGACGCGCAGCAAGAAGGCAACACGTATACAGAAGTACGCGAGCAGCAGCAGCAGCAGCAAAAAGCAAGCCGCATCTGTCACGCGGAGCAACAGCGGCTGCTCCGCGTCAGTCTTCTTGGACTTCTTTTGCTCACTTGGAGATGGACCCGATGCCACCAAAGTATCAGCAGGTGCCTCTGCAGCGCCCGAGGATTGTCGTTTCATCTCTGCTGCGACTGCTGCTGTCCGCGGGGCTGCTTCTGTGGGGTGTGTTTCCGCTGGTGCTGCCTCTGTCGGTGAAGGTGCGGCGTTGACGTGACCGCCGAAGAAAGCAGCTACGCCAGCAGCAAGAGAAGAAATGCCCTGCGACGTCAAATCGGCGGCAGTCTCAGCTGCTGCCCCTGCTGTCGCTGCAGTCACGCCCGCACCGCAACAGCGCCCACCAGCAGCAACACTGACACCACAGGCACCGTCAAGAAGAGCTGACGTTCGCCAGCACCAGAATACTGCACCTATGTGCCCTTCTCATATATACCTCTGTGTGCATATAGCGAAAGACAAAGCTACTTCTGTGCAGCGATAAACCTACGTGTGTGCAAGGATACACGCGCACAGATCCAGTTGTCCAGCTGCTTACCCGGGCACACGTGCGGACATGCGTACCTCAGCGTGTCTGCATGTGTATACACACGCGAACTCGCAGAAAGCTGGCTGTTCTTCTTAGCACAGTTATAGGCAGGTATAGAAAAGCGGTGAACAGACAGACGTGTAGCTTTAACGTTACATATGTTGCATATATATATATATATATATTTCATGTAGGTGTTATCGGCGAGTAGGAGGCAGCTGCTCACGTGCGGCTGACTCTGACGCTGGCAGCAGCGACAAGGCTCTGATACCCGACGCGGCCAGACATCCACTCACACGTCGTCGCTAGACAGATGCACGTACAGACACCTCTCTCAGAATAACAAGCAGAGAGACAGGGAGATAGTTTCAGAAGGGACAGCCTAGTGAAGAGGTAGACAGAATGGGCAGGGACGTTGATGGACCCACACGGGGTGAGGGTCTCTCTCTCTGCTCTACACATGCAGAGAGTAACCTCCTTTGACTGTTTTCAGAAGGCGACGGCGCACGCAGAGAAGTCCGCCGCAGAAACACCGCTATACTTCACGATAAGACTTCTTCCACCTGAGCGAAGTGTTCACGACAAGAAGCACTGGAAACTGACGTGCGAACACTCAGTACCCCTTCAACGGGCGGGGCTCGCTCTAGGTTCACACAGACACACACACATGCAGCCACGTTCCCTAATTATACGTTTGTACTTATGTGCGGGTGTGTAGAGAGACAATGAATGTAGACGTGTAGACTTGCTTTAGAATATATATATATATATATATGTAGAGAGAGAGACCAAGTGTGGCTGATACACGAAGACAGACACTATACTTCCCGAAACAAGGACGCTGACACATACACTTATGGAGACAGAAGTACACAGGCGCAGCTGGCGAAGAAGACGGGAGACAGCCGAAGTCTTTCTGTGTATGGTGGATGCAGTACATAGTCCATACTGGTGTATCATGGAGATGTCTATCCACATGGACGTATAACTAGCTGTTCTTGCGTTACACACAAACAAATACAAGTAGATGTATACAAACACAAAGGGTCACTCAAGAGTGGGCCTGCACAAATGTTCCGGGACAGCAACGCTGCATAGATGTCAGACACCCAGAGCACCACACTGCCCAAACATACACACACATATAGGTATACATGTACATACATGTATACGTATATACATGCGTATGTGTACATTCATGCGTACCTACTAAAAACTTGGATGCGCGTAGAGAGTCTGTTCAATGCCTACAGGCCTGCTGTAAGTGGGCTGATGCAGAAGGTGACCTCTGGTATTCTCGCGTATCTACGTGCAAGCGCTTCAGCGGTGTGCATCTATGCAGACAGCAGCAGCTGCTGCTGGATTTACTGTAAATGTAGTGGGGTGTGCGGCAGTAAGTCCGACGTGCAAGCGTGGCACGTGAGCCGCAGGGCAAACAGTCCGCCAGACCAGGACTGCATCAAATACACGCTTTGTGCACGACGTATATTTGAACAAGGCAGATAATTCTTGGATGTATATACAGATATACATATGAATGCAAATATGTCTAGGGGCAGGTTAATATGAACAATAACGTAATATTTATAGAAATGTATACATGCATATATATATATATATATGCAAGCAGGTGCACAAATACATATATATATATATATATATGTGGGCGTGCGTACGTACTCAAGTACTAATGGTATCCCTCGAGACTTGTGAAAGGCTGCAAGCGTACAATTTGTAAACGGCAGCACCTCGACAAGTCTACTGGAGCCGAGTACCGAACATATATATTATACATATATAGATATGCGTGCATTTACGTATAAGCACGTGTGCACACATAAATTCTTTTGTAAGTCTACGTGTGCCCCTGAGTTCTTACGTCTGTGTGTTGCCAGACACTCGAAGAATATGCGCGACCAATAAGTAGATGCGTGCGAGCGGATGCAAAGGAAAGGAAGTCCTACGCGAACCAACACAAACTTCTCCATTTAAGCCGCGAGAGAGAGAGCCGCGCGCAGAGGCGGTCACGCCCATGCGTGCACGTCTCTCCGTAGAAAGAGCCTGTGAGTGTGGAGCAGGTTTAAAATTTAATCTTTCTATAAATGAGCGGACCCGGCCACCAAGTATAACCTTTACACCTTGTGGACTGCTTCATCACACGCAACAGTGCTTCGCGCTTGGTGAGAGGGCAAAGCCGGCGGGTGGTCTCGTGTAACATGAGATGTAGCCGTTTGTTTCCCCATGTGTACGCTCGTTTCAGCAGTGTCGCTGCAGGTGTGCAGTCTCTCGCCAGCTGCGGCTGTATCACCTTGCAGGTTCTTGTACGGATCAGTGAGGGAGAGAAAGCGAGAGCGAGTGGGGGAGAGAGAGAGGGTCGTAAACAAAGATAAATAGGCCGACGTTCTTCCACATATATCTGCAGACGTGACCATAGAAACTTGCGCAGACACATAGACGCCTGTGCCTACGTATACTCTGTATGGTGGGAAAAAGGGGGGAGGTTGAAAAGCTCTGATGCCAGGCCGTGTGTCCCACCTGCTGTGTCAGGAGCTGCAGCAGGGCCGTCAGGACTGGGTGGATTTTGCAGCTCCTCACTTGCGAGCAACTTTGCTTGTTTCTTTCCTGCACGCGGTGTTTTCTCCTTCTCTTCCGCACTTTTCTTCTTCTTTCTCTTCTTGACTTTCTCACTTCCTGTCTGCTGCTGGTCCTGCTCTCCGACGGCGTCAGGGGCAGCTCCTGCTGCGGGATCTAGCTCTGCCGCGTGCGACCCCAGCCTTGCCGTCTCCGTCTGCCGCCGCGCGCTCTTTTCCCCCTCGTCGGCAGCAGCTTCTCCTGCATTGTCTTCTTTTTCTGTTCGCGCGGCTGCAGCTGCTGGTGTTTCTTCCTCCCCTCCGCCCCCTCCGGTGAGATTGTTGCCAAGCAGCGCAGCCCAGATACTGAGAGGTGTAGCCGCAGCGCCTGAAAGTGCAGCAGCGGCGTTGTCGCTGCTGCTTGTGTGGCTGAAGCTGGTTCCGACGCTGTCTGCGCTGCCGGTCCTGCCGCCAACGCTGAAACTGCCGCTGCTGCTGCCATGCACCAATGAGTGAGTGTCGCCTTCAGCAGTCACGTTTCCGCTGGCTCTCTCTCCTGAAAGACTGCTTAGGGACAGTGGCGGCGCCTCGTCTTTATCGCTTTCCCTGCGTCCATGCGCCCGCGGCGCTTCCTCAGAGGGCGAAGAAGAAAACGTTTCCCCTCCTGCTCCCGTTGCTGCCGATAGTAGCCACATGCTTGCTTCCACGTTCACCTCACCCACGCCTTCAAGGCGCCTCCGAACGCCTCGCGCGGAGTCGTCATGGTCGCATCAGTCTGCTGCCTCTACACACTTGCGGGCAAATGCACACGAGGAAGAAAGGAAGAAGTAGTCAGCGAGGACCATGAGCGAATGCAGAAAAAGACGACGTCGGGGGGGCAGCGACGGAAAACGAATAAAAAAGGGACTTCTCGGGGAGCAGATCTTTTCTTCAAAAGAGAAGCATACACGCCACGACAAACCCACTTCAGCCCCACACATACGAACTGACGGAGACATACGGGAAGTTCCCTATCTCGCCCTGAGAAGGAAACACATGTACTTCATGTACCGATGCAAAATGTGTCGCACACAGGTCCGCAAGATGCGGCTGCAAAGAACGAGGGAGAGAAGAAAAAAAGAAAGACTTTTTTCATGTTGACCTGGTCAAGGACATCGAATAACGCGCTTGTACGACTGTGTGGACTTTTGTCCTTCTGGACAACCGCTTCCTGCTTCACGAATTCGCTAGCTCCCCCCACGCGGAAACAGAAATGTTATGGACAGCTCTGAGTGTTCAGCTCCAGGGAGGCAGCAGAAATTGCGAAGACACGCATAGAGGTCCTTCGTCAATAAATGTTGACGCAACTAACGCAGAACCGTCCCTACATACATACACATAGATCCATACATGCACGTATATACAGAAGTACACTACTGTGTGTGTTTATGTACAAATACGCGAATACGCACGTTCACGCCCCATAGCGCATTCCTTGATGCAGCAGGAGAGCGGGAAGACAAGCTCTGAAGAGAAACAAAGCCACAGGTATACATATATATATATATAATATGTTACGTATATATATATATATATACATAGATAGATAGGTACGTATACATAAATACATACACCAATAGAGTGGAAAACATATACGTATGCAAAAGCGTGTATATTAAAATATGTGTACACTTGTGTGTATATATATGGCTACGCGTAACGGAAGAATTGGGGCGTGGCCGTCGTAATGTGCCGCAAGAAGCAAAAACGTGGGGAAAACGCGGAGAAATTCCTCCCACGTGACAGCACTGAGGACGCAAAATCAAAGGCCAAAGGAAATGTTCTGGTCAGTGTTCGGGAGCAGGCTGCAGAATGCGGAACTGCTGAACGTCCTGCAGAAAACGATTTACTTACGTATATCTGAGTAAGCCCACTCACGCCCATGCAAATATGCGCCTAAACTCACGTGAAGCTACACGTGTTCAGCATATATATATATATATGCATATATTTATACGTATTTACGTAGTTATACGCGGCTCCTGTGTACATGTTTACGAGGCCAACGTAAGTATGCACTAGTGTGTGTGTTCTCATGTACTTATGCATACGTATATATATATGTATATGTATACGTTAGTGTGTGGACGAAGCTTCTAACTCACCTGTGTAAGTTTTACACGGGTGACTCTCCAGAACAACGAATATTCAGCCTGCGAGTACCTGTGTGCATCCACCAGGAATCCGGTGTCAGCTGTGGCAGCGCGAGGACTAGATGAAAGGATCCAGCGAGGATGGAAGCTATCGGACGCTCAAGGGAGACGTCGATGCGAAAGAAAGCAAGAATACTGCTGTGAATCAAAAGGGAATAGAATACCGTCCCCGGGCCCCCTCAGAATCGAGAATAGAGGAACGTAGTGGGAAAGGAGGCTACCGCACAGGTATGTAGAGAGGCGGGTAGGAAAAGACTGCAGCAGAAGCCCAATAGTGAAAAACTAAGGACACGCTTTACATCTGTTTACTGCTCCGGAAAGTAAGAAGTCGCCCAAGCCAAAGGTCTGCGTCAGTTTTCAACGCCTGGATGTGGGGAATCTGTGGCTGGAGGGAAACGGGTGGGAAGGCGGAGGGAAAGTCAGTGGCAAGGACGCGACGAAGGCAAAAATGCGCCAGTTTCTCGGAGAAGGAAGGAAGCAAGAGGAATCGGATAAATGATGCGATGAAGGACGGCCCTGCGAAAAGTGGTAACTGACTTCATAGGCGAAGGGGAAAACACGAAAGCATAAGGTTCTGAGGTATAGAACTGGAAAATAAGCAGCCACTGTAGACACAGTATCTTCGATTTCCCGTAATCTAGGGCTATGCTCTTGGTAACCCTACGCGTATATTTATCGATATATACGTGTATACGACGTGCATACCTATACTCGAACGTATACATATGTAGGTACGTATATATGTGTATATATATATGTATATACGCGCGCACGTACGTATGCATGTATGTACGTATGTACGAGTACGTATGTACGTGTACGTATGTACGTGTACGTATGTACGTGTACGTATGTACGTGTACGTATGTACGTGTACGTATGTACGTGTACGTATGTACGTGTACGTATGTACGTGTACGTATGTACGTGTACGTATGTACGTGTACGTATGTACGTGTACGTATGTACGTGTACGCATGTACGAGTACGTATGTACGTGTACGTATGTACGTGTACGTACGTATGCGTATACGTACGGAAGTTCATGTGAACAACGGCGATTCGGCAGGTCCTCACGTAGATTAGACAGGAAAAGTGGGGTCGCAGAAACACGAAAAGAAGTCTACGGATGAATGGAAGCGGGCAACGGAATTAGGTGCCCCAAAAAGCAACTAAAGTCCAGATTTCTGCTAAGAACGTGAACACAGCTGCATTTGCCAGCCGCTGGGCAAGCTGAGGAACGAGGAACGAAAAAGAACATAGGAGCACGACAGACGGTACAGAGAAAGGTCGTTACAAGTGATAAGCGAGACGGAGAAAGAATAATTCTACACGTGTATGTCAAAGGTAGCAAACAATCGACGTGAACGTCAAAGCTGGACGCCACGGGGTCTACCACAGCTAGCTGGCCGCCCGGCGTGATCTGGTGCACGTCGATGCTCTTGCGCATGAGGACATTGAGACTCGCCCACACATCAATTAATCATCTATCTCACACCGCAGATGGTGACAAAAATACACTTGTATTACTCGCCTGCTACGTCGGAAATGACCTGTTGTTTTCTCCTTAGATACTCGCGACGGCGCATGCTGAATCGATGCGCTGCGGACGACGCAAAAAACACTTTTTGTTCCGAATTTTTAGCCGCCTTTGTGCGTCCTCGCCGTGTCTAGGCATGTACGGCTCTATTAGGGAGAAACCGGCGTCACTCAGAGATTGCCAGCAGATTTGGAGAACTTCAAGGCAAGAACATGTCCTTGCTTTTCAGGACAACGCTAGGAGCACTTCTGTGGAGGAGGGCGGACGTGACGGGTTTTTATCCTCCTTTTCATGATCTCCTTTGCTCCCTCCACCTTCACCGCCGTGCTCCGTGTGGCTTGCACCACGAAGAAGACAACTCTTCTAAGAGATACTTCGAACACGAGAAAACTATGCATATTGCTGCGCCCGTCGGTGACGTGATCGTGAATCGAGTGTAAGGACACACAGCGCTGGTTCTTCTCTCCCAGTGCTGACGTAGAGAGTGCTCCGTAACACATTACTACTGTGAGGCGCCGACGACAAACAACAGGAGAGATATTGGCCGCTAGACAAACTCTCACGGTTAAAATCAGTCAGCGAGAAAGGTGGTATGAAGTAGCAGCGTTACGTAGCGGTAACAAGATTTACACATGCTCACTCGACGCCTTAGTCGACCTCCTTCTGCCATGGTTGAAGCAGCCCTTACTTGTTCCGTCATTCTGATACGTCGCCTCCCACCTTCCACATATTATACATATGGGAGAAATAAAGTCAGGCGACAATAAAAAGACTGAACGAGCTGAGTTAATCAGCACTCTAACTTATTAAACAGAAAATGTACTGTCGTGTCTGACGTACACGCCTTATTGCGTCAGAGGACTACGTCAACAAGAAAGACGTGTGAAGTCTTGAAATTGTTTGGCTTCCCTCCCCGAGCATGTAATTGGACATCTCGGTGGCCAACCTCGAACATGGCGACATCGGCGTGGCTGCTTTTACCCTATTCGCTGCAACTTTCTCGCAAGACTCATACTGCAACTAACACGACACACGTGTGGTACTAATTTTGCTCTCCCAACTCGGCTATCGTTCACCAGCTTGCTCACTTGCTGTGCATTGTGCAAGATAATGGAGGACACCAACTGCTATCACATAGCATGACACATCTCTACGCTTTTCGAAAACGCGGGTCACTTTTTCGTAAGGCGTACTGTGGAGGCGTTACACTTCCACGTAGTCAGGAATTTTACTATTTGTTGCATATGCGGATTTTATGTGGGCTTCACATTCCAAGAAATGATAAAAGCCTTTTGCGTTATTATGCAGGGCTTCCACTCCGTTTCACCCCCTCGATACTGCTCAGCTTTACTGACAAGATGCATGGCATCGGTATATGCAACACAGAATATTACAAAGACTCTGCATGCATATATCACGTAATTCTCCCATATGTAATAACGCACTCTACTTTGCACCCGTATATCCGTGTTTCACGCAGAATGGTTTCACGGCCTCCATCTTATTCGTAGGTTGCTATCAAATCTATTCACATCTACAACTGTTACAGCCGTACTCCGTTCTGCAGCTTTCTCTTTCGGGTGCAAAGGCAGGATTCGCCACTGAGTGGAAAGATTTTTTTCTGATAGTTCTGTGGAAGGGAGGAGCAACGATAGTGTACTGGAAAAGAGGAAGGTCGTGTATCCTTCTACTATAGGTGTTCTGATATTTCTTTGCAGCCTGTTCGCATCAGTTTAGCTCACAGTGTTATTCCGCGTGTAGCGTACAGCTCTGTCACACTATTTAAGAAGTCCCTGGCATTCAGCAGGGCAGGTAGCGCTGCGGCAGTAACTGCATGCGTACGTAGAAGTCGTTCGTGGAGAAGATTGTTTTCAAAAATGAGCAGCTGCGACATGCGCATGTACGCGCAAAGTAGGATACGACTTTTTGACAGGGTGACTAGCGGAGGAGTGTTGGACGCGATGGGGGAGACAAGAAAGTGCTTAAGTACGAAGAGAAATGCGCGTGACCCAATTTTGCATTACGTACTCGTGCGTGCTGCGGCAAGTTCTTCGAGGGGTGTACCCCATTGAGTAGAATGCATGCGTTTGATAGATCCCAAAGTGCGTAGGAGTCCTTCGCTAACTGTTTCTGGTGCTGAAGGCGGTAACAACGTGCGCGCAAGCTTCCCCTGCATTCACGCGGGAGGTCGCCTATTGCAAAACGCGGTGTCCAGAGAGTGTCGTACAACCCCACTGTAATATACACAGCCGGAAGTCTACACAACCTGACGTCACAAGTGGTCGACATAACATTTCTTTGCAGAGCCGTCTAGAGTTTGACATCGATAAATGTGCGTACGCACATACGTAATATATATATATATATATACACTGGTAGGGGCATACACGCACGTACGTTTCTACATGTATAATGTGTACCTACATATATATACGTACACACGCACTGGCACAGGTGTGCGTACATAGGTAAATACCTGCACATATATGTCGGTAGACCTGGTTGCGTACCTACTGACTTTTGGGGCTCCCTCGGGTCCCCTGTAGTACTAGGCACGACGGCCATATACATCGTTGCATGCCGTTGGCTTCGTAGTAGATTCCTTTTTTCTATGTCGTGGAGAAATGCTCTCAACCATTTGCACGCCTCGTTGCACACTTTAAACTACAACGAACGTGCCCTGCAACACCGGTGGTCAGTCAATTGCATGCGTGTGCATGTTTGCCTAGTGTCGATCGACGAATTGGATATTTGCTCCTTGCCAGCTGATACTCCTCACTATCACTGTGTCTCCTGACTTCTGTGCTTTCACTTCCGTAAGTTCCATTGAAAGCGGGATAGCGTAATCCACTGACGCGTTTTCCACACAGCTTCATTCACACTCCTTGCTTTCACTTGTTTGACACGTTTGCCCTGAGACCTATTGTAAGCGGTATGAAGTAACCCACTGGCACGTTTTCCACACAGCTTCATTCATACTCTTCGTCTTCACGTGTTTGACACGTTTACCCTCAGACCCATTGTAAGCGGTACGGAGGAATTCACTGACACGTTTTTCGCGCAGCTTCATTCACACTCCTCGTGTTCACGTATTTGACACGTTTGCTCTTAGACCTATATAGGGGTGTTTCATTTGCATCTCGTTATACACGGACACGCATGCATACAGTCGTGCGTAGAGGCGTGCATTCACTCGGGAACATAGCGAGGCACACGCGTGCATACCAGTACAGACGCATATACACACCGGTGTGTATATATCTATGTAAATGCATATTTCTATACTTACAAGGGGTATGCCTCCGTCCGTTACACTGTGCAGAGACGCAGGTTTCTGTGGTGCCTGTTGCCTGTGCAGGTGTCTGTTTTCTGAGGGCACGACAGGAGACCACCTGGATAAGTGATCTAATACACACACACCCCTGTGGACCGTCTCCAGAGATGCATGAAACTCTATATTATTCCATACTACTCTAGGAGCTCAACGCAATTTCTATAAAGTGATAAGAAACTCGCGAGCTTACGTATCCCAGTCGAAGACTAGAACGTAGGGCACCATTCTGCAGAAGAGGCTGCGTCACTTGTAGACTGTGACCGAGCTAGCTCACGACACTACACACTTTTCTGTAGCACCTAGTACGTATGTCTACACATATCGACTGAGAAAGGTACGTGCGCTCTACCTGCACGCTCTTTTCTGTCGAATGGACAACTGCCTCGGAACTAAAGTGATTCCTGCTAAATCTCCGGCAAGTGTCGCTTGGTCGAACCGTTTTCAAAAGTAAGGACACCTGAGCGCAAAGCATTCCTACCCAGGTACTCGTTCAGTGAAACAGCGTTGAGAAGTATTTCTCAGCAGCAGCAGCAGCGACGGCCAGAGACAATCTTTCGCGAAAGCAATAGCGTCTTCATATGGCGAGGCTACAGCTGACGTGTCAGGACGAAGCAGCAAGAATAGATGCAGTAGCAATCGGTATCACGGTAACACTTGCAACGGCAGCTTTGACAGTAGCAACAGGAGTGGACACCACGGTAGCAACCGCAAGAATTAAGGTAGCGGCAGACGCACAAAACATTACCAGCAGCAGCAACAGTATTACCAGCACGGCAGCAGCGCATCTAGACGTGTAGCACCATTAGCGTTCGCACGGAGAACAGCCGAGCGTCAGAAGTTGCCACAATGGCAGCTCCATTACATCCGCAGTACTATACGTAGGAATACGAGCCATGCCAACAAGTTCGCTTCCCCGTGCAGTGGTTGCAACACGTAGCCTGGGGCCGGGAGGACCCAGCGCGCCACGAACCAGCCCGGCACCTCGACCCGTCAGAGCGACACGGAAGAGGAAGCAGCACCCTCCTCAAGAGCAGGCGCTACCGTACTAGCCAACGGCTGGGCCGCGAGAGTCGTGGAGATGACGCGTGCGTGTAGGCAAGGGCGCCGGTGCATGGAGGATAGAAGAATCGTGACAAGACCGACACGCAGAGTGTCTACGAACAGACGCACGTAATATCTACTGCACACGTACAGGTGCTTCGGTGTTACAGTACGCATGGTGTTTGGCCTGGTTACACTGTTGAAGCTAGTGCGTAACTACAACGAATTTTACTTGAACGCGGTTACGACGACCATCAATACTGCTATAGTACATCAGTACACGACCTATCATCGCACCATTATGTACACTATACTATGTGGTGAGAGTAAACAAAGGCTGGTGACACAACGCAGCTGCTGCTTACTTTGCAATCGCTGAGTGTGGGTGTGGGTTGTGTTCCTGGTTCTTCACATAGTCACTGTCCTCGCTGCATATTCCTTCTCTTTTCCGGCGCTTTCGACTTTACTGTTGCGTAGCGGTACATACGCTTGTGCGAGGACATACTCGTCTTCTCTCATAAATAGACCTGTTTACCTATCTACCAATCTAAATATCTACATATACATATATATATATATATATACACCTGGATCGAGGCCACTGCCGAAGGAGTCCTACAGAAGGCTATGCGTAGCCTTGAGGTTGCTGAAGAGGAGGTGTCTACGGACATACAGAAATTCCTCTGCAGTTCCTTAAGAGTGCCTCCTCCATAATGTTCTATGCCAGGTGCCGTGGTGCACTTGTTAATTACACTCTTTCAAGCCTAGAGAAAGCAAAATAGCGCTTCGCAGTGCTACTTCGCAACACATATATATATACGTTTACGTCTCTACACACATACGCATATACACATATGTAGGCGTACATGTATATACCCGTACACGTGTAGGTTTACACGTGTGTGACGTGCCGACGTGTGCCTATACGGCAGTTCCACTACAAGTGTGACCGTGTGAGTGCGCAGCTAAAGACGCACCACATAATGGCCGGCGATATGCAAATATCCTCATCCGATTAGTGCGTCTGCGCACTTAACGGCACCGGTCGTCACCGTTGTTACGTGCCCGTGTATAGGTCTGCAGGCAGCAGCTGTCCATAGGGAAGGGTTTCCAAGCGTGGAAGCAATACGCTTCAGTTGAACCCGTAACGACCCCTGAGGAGTCCTCTGTGGCTGGTTGCGTGTCCCCACGATGCGCGGCAAAGGGCATTTCTCTGTCCCGTGTCCACAGAAGAAATGTTATTTACCCGAGTGACGCGCTGACATCCGTCCATCCAGTGTCTCCGCGCATGTTCGCACAGTTGAGCCGACACGCCTCCACATGCGCAGAGTTCCAGCTTTCTCTCGAAGCGTACACATGTATGTAGCACGCACTTTATCGCTATGTTTTGTAGAGATATATTATCCCGAAGGTTGCCTTCCAATTCTTACGACTGTACATCCGCATATATTTACACATATATATGGGCGCAGGTGGAGTCTCTTCGTTGCGCCGGTATGTGTCCTGACATGTTTGTCTCTCAATGTATGCGTACTCACACGTGGATAGGGTCCGCTTTTTCCAGCGGCTAACCACATGCGTAAAGAGAAATATACGTATATATGGGGAATAATGTAGCAGCGCTGTTGCAGGAACGCGCGTGGCAGTGCGACTGGCTGAAACGCACCTACAGACCGTTTTGCCCTTGCAGTCCAGGAAAGCGGAAAGGCCCACACGAATTTTCAAGCGCTGTGAGCTGGGGAGGCAGGAAGTGGTGCACCGGTTGCTGCTGATGCATCGGTTGCTGCTGCTGCATCGGCTGCTGCTGCTGCATCGGCGGATGCTGCTGCATCGGCTGCTGCTGTTGCTGCTGGAGGAAGAGCTGGTGCTGCAGGTATTGCTGCGGCTGTTGTTGCAGCAGCTCCTGCTGCTGGTCAAGGTGTTGTTGCTGCAGGGAGGGATGAAGCATTTGGGGCTGCAGCAGCTGTTCCTGCTGCGCAAAGCCGTGACACTGCTGCGGCAGCAACGCCTTGGATAGAACGGGCTGCTGCGTCGGAAGGCCGAAGCCTGCAATGCTTTTACCCATGGCCTCGGGGGGAGGTGCAGCAGGGAGGAGCGGATGCGGAGGCAGAGGGGCACCACCAGTGGCAGGAGGAAAAGAACGAGAAGGAAAGGCAGACGCAAAATGCTGCGACGGCACGTGAAGAGAAGGTGCCGCAGCAGCAGCAGAATGCGCGTCTGTCGTGCACGCGTTCCTCTTGGGAGGCAGCGGAGGCGCTACTTCAGGAGGCACACTATAAATGGGAGCTGCTCTCCACTCCTCTTCCTGATGCCCGCTAGGGATATACCTGGAGTAGGAGCAGCAGCAGCAGCAGAAGAAACATTTGTGTGCGAAAAAAAGAAACCCCGCCGATAAATAAGTTGTAGAGGTGGGTTTGTCGGAAGAACTACGAATAGACACACGTACAGAAACCAACACGTATACGCAGATATCACTCGCTGTTACGTCCACGCAGATCAAGCAGCAGGTGTAAATCGCTGCCTTCATGAGCGGCGCACAGCGCAACCGTTAACGTTGCCGCTTAGCATCTGGACAAGTGTCCTCTTTCCACAAGTGCATATAAACATATATATACGCGGACTTGTGAACCTCTACGCTAGACGTTATATATGTAGATGCAGGCGCGTGAAAGCGCCCTTAGAACTACATCATACATCTACAAACATATACATGGCTTCACACGTATGAGTGTGCGTACATTTATATATATATATATATATGTATAGGGTACACGTGTAGATGTATACATGTATTCACAGACCTATACCTATATATATATATATATAAAATGTAAAAGCCTATGTGTATGCATGTATTTACACACCTATATATATAACGTACAAACATAAATGTATACACGTATTTGCAGATCCATATATATATATATATATATATGAATACAGGCGCCTCCAAGTGGACCACGGTCTAGCTCGTACAGTGTCTCTACGTATCAGTGGGGTTCATATATCTGGGGTACATATGTGTATGTATACATACGTACACACGTATACACGTATATATACGTATGTGTGCATATATATATATATATATGCCCCTTCGTATCGCTTGAGGGAGAGGCTATATACAAACCGTAGGCACAAGCAAAGGAGCGGAGGGAAGTGCGCAGCGAAGTACGTGATGGGAGATACGTGCACACCAGCTTACGCATCTCGTACATTTTGCAGTGTACATACACCGCAATACAACGAGAACAGAGAAAAACGTCGATGCATATATGTGTGTGCCTACACACGCATGTGCGTCCATATGGTTGGATGCATTCGTCATACGTATATATACATATATATGTATAGATAGACACCGGGATACATGTGTGCCTGATATGGATCCGTTTGTGCGCTGCAGCAGAAACATACGTGTGTGCTTCTTATAAGACGGAAACCCGTTGTCTGAGAAAACCACATACATATCCAGACGCATATATATTTATATGTATGTACATACACATATGTGTACAACCGCACGCCTGTAGTGTCACGTGTCTGAAAATATGTTCGCGTGTACGTACGCGCACATGTGGAGCACCGTATACACACAGACACACTATATGTATATATATGGGTGTATGTATATATAGATTCGGATGTGTGGAAGATAAGGCTGCTCGAAACCAGTCAAAAACACAACCCCTTTGTCATCATTAGGAATAGACATCAAAAACTCTTGTCACGTAAATACAGAGTTGTTCCACCGCTATCTTGCAGTTCACTGAGTTGAGTGAAATCCCGCTTCGCTGTCGACGAAGGTACACACGCCTTTTAAAAAAAGTGCCTACACACATCTCTACATATTCACGCATGTACACTCGCCCAGTTTTATGCATATATATATACACACATACATAGGTGGATAGATACATACGTATGTACTACGTATGTGTATGTATACATTTATATGTATGTATATATATACACATATATATTTACACAAGTGCAAAAGTGCACCATTGCTCGTAGACGAGAGAGTTACGCACATATATATATATATGGGCACTTGATTGGTGCGCGCAGCATACCCCTATGCAGATGACTGAAACATTTCTTCATTATGTGAGCTGACTGTCACGTAGTAGGTTGAGGTTTCTCTTTACATTTTCCGGACACGTCCGTGTGTGTGTTTCCGTGTGCGTATAGAGAACGGCAAACGGAAGGGCGGTGGACGCCTACTTGATGACTTCTTCAACTTCAAAGACGTCTCTGTACCGAATGATTTCTTCCACCCGGGGTACTTCGACGACTCTCTCTACCCATTTGTCGAGATAGACAGGCTGCTCGATAATATTGTCCCGCACCTCCTGCCGCGGCACAAATTTCGTGTTGTAGAACAGCTCCGGCACCTCCACCACCTTCTCCACCCACTGCACCTCGGGCACTTCAACTATCTAACAAAAAAATCGACATGCATCCGCATCAAAGGACGTGCGTCACTTTTTATCAGCGCGCACGAGTCTGCGGCGCATGCACGCGCACGGCAGCACGACGTGCTACGGTTCCTGCACGCGCTGCTCGAGCGTCCGGCAGACTACTGCTGCTGCTGCTGCCACACGGATGAGACAACCGCACTGCTGTAGCCACGCACATGGAGAAGCTGCTGCTGCACACTCGCGCGTCGGGAAGCTGCCGCCGCTGCTGCTGCCGCTGTGTACACGCGTGAGCAGTGCGACAGGTGGACGGTTGCTGCTTCAGGCACGCACGGGTACCTGGAGCTGCGGCAGGTGTCCATCGAAAAACAAAATTACTCCTCTTGTGCGTGCGGGGAGACTCCGCTGCATGCGTCCGGCAAGAAATGCTGTCCCAACACCGAGGGGCACGTGCGCCTGCGTGCACCCATTGGGTCGACGCTGATATTTTCTACACACGCGTCCGCGGGTGGCGCTCCAGGGCTTCGTATACTGTGGCCGGTTTATCCTACACGTATACATGTGCGATCAGCGGCATCTACGTCTGCGTATCGACGCCTTTGCCTACAGGCATTGAGGCACATATATATACATATATGCCTGAGTGCCTGTAGGGACTTTGCGTGTATGGACACCGAGGGTGACATATATATATATATGTGTCTATCTGCACATATCGATGCTGATATGTATCTATGTATACGTTGGCGTATCTATTTCTACACATACAGCGGGGCTGGTGTGTGTCTACTTCTGTCTTGACGCTGGTGTATATCTGGATCTATCTATCTACGTATACACATATAAGGCTGTTGTATATCTGTGTCTGTCGGATGATGTATACCTGTATCTATCTATCTATCTATATATATACATATATGAGGTTGATGTGTATCTGTATCTACCCATCTACATATATATATGTACATATATATATAAATAGATAAGTAGACATTGACCTGGAAGATGCTGTCTTTAGACGCTATGTGTACGCAGTTCCCCACTTTTAACGGATCCACAAGAATGATGTTTGCCCCGTATTCGTCATTCAGCCATACACAGAGAGACACGCCTCAAGCGTCCTGGATGCATGCGCCTCTACGCACCTCCGTATCCGTCTCTATACAACACACACAGGTTTATGTGACCGAATATATATACGTATATATATGTGGGTAGATAGATAGATATAGGTGTAGATATAGATAGACATACACGCTTTTTTTGACGAGCGTACGAAGATGTGTGTACACATAGATGGACACACAGTCACACGCACGTAAGACGTATAGACACGACTCTGCGTGAAGGCCGCAGAAGGGCAGGCATATACGGAGAAGGCCGGGGTGAACGTGAACCTCCAAAAAGTGCGCTCTAGCAGTGCAACAGTTTCTGTCTGCACGTGGATTATATCTAACGAGAAGCAGAGCAATGACAGACCGCCACCCCCACTGCATGCGTGTGTGTCGGCAGGTAAAAATGCACGCCTCCTTTCTCCTGGGGCCGTGCAGGTATACACGCATATATCTAGTGTACTACTGCTTCCTTCGTGTCCATATGCATACATACATATATACATATATATATACATGTATGTATGTAACATACGCCTCATTACGCTTTCCCCATGTACGTATACATTCAAAATATACCGTTCCGTCGTTCTTTGCCACATATATATAAATGTATACGATGCTTGTGTGCAACCGCATTCTCGAGTTAAGCGTTTATGTACTTCAATCCACGCTGACCTACACCTGTGTATATCGATCTGCATGCAGGCACATCCTTACTTACGTAGTAGCACGCATATATATATATACGTGGAGCTACACACGCGTAAATACACAGAGCCGCTCTTTCAGAAGTCGTCCCCGTAGCCAGGCCGACACGTACGCGCATGCGTCTCCCCCGCCCACACCAACCGCTGAACTGTACACACCCGTACCACCTAAACTCTGAGTACTAATGCCAGGAAAATGTGGACATCCGTGTTACTAAAAAGGCAATATTTGTACTAGCGAGATGTGGACATCAATGCCGTGGTACGTCTGTACTTGTGTAAGTCATTCTGCGTGGGCACAGGCCCTCCAGCACCGCGCAGGGGAAGTCTGCAGTTGCGGCGGCTCAAAAGAAGCGGCGGTAAATCCACTTTCACAACGACTCCATCCCAATAAAATTCTGCTGAGCAGGTCTGCTGCATTCTGCGCAGGCGTCCCTAGCTAACGTGCGGGGAGAGTCGGCTGCTCATTGGCGTTTACTCGTATAGATTCGAACGCCCACCTACATCCCTACATCGATGTACTCGTAAAGACACATACTTTCACTACACACCTTGTACATTTACCCGTACCTTAGCCGAGTATATAACATATATATATATATACATATATGTACACATGCACACGTCCACGTCCACTACATATATATATATATATCTATTTATACACGTATGTGCCTTAACCGAGTACGTAATGTACACACATGTGTACACGTACAACACGTCCTGCACATATATATACATATATGTACAAGTGTGTGTCTGAACCAAGTATGTAGCACACATGTATGTATGCGTGTCCACATCGTCTACACATATCTATATATGTGTACTGTGTATACATGTGTCCATCGTAAACCTGTATAAATAGGGAAGACAACGACGACTATGTATTCTAAAGAGCAAGGAAGCTTTTAATGTGTGGAGCACAGGGCGTAGTGACGGAAGGGAGAGAGAACTCACTTTTTCTACGTACTGGGGAACGAACTTTGGGATGGCGATCACCTTCTCCTTCACGACCGGACGCTTCACCAGCACGTCCACGTGCCGCACTACGGGCACTTCAACCGTCCTTGTGACTACGTCAACCGGCCTGTACGCCGTTACCGCCACCTACACGCATACAGTCAGCAGCACTGCGCATGCAGTCGGCAGCCCCGCAGCGGCACGGCGTGTGGGCGTCCACACGTCAGAGACGCAGGGGAGCTGACACAAGCAGATACAGACAAGAAGGCGGACGGGATGCTGTAGAGCAGAAGAGAGAAAGATCAAGTCAGAGAGAACCTATGTACGTGCAAATACAGATCTACAGAGAACACGACGTGCTGCGTATATATGTGTCTGTCGCTCCCCACGTATGCACGCACATCAAAGTCACCTACACATAGAGACAGACAGAGATAGAAGTATCCACACTGCGTAAGAAGGAGGGCGGCTCATGCTCACACAACAATACACATACATAATATATATGGAGAAAAGCTCTCCATGTTTACACACTTATACGCATGCATAAGTATGTGCAACGCTGCACCTTCGTGGCGCTCGAGTGGACTCGTGGAAGCACAGCAGGACCGGCAGCCTTTCCCAGCTGAATCCCCGGTACACAGCGGTACGTGGGCACCTGTGTGTGCCCTCTACACATCATGGCTTAGATGTACTCATTCGAGACTAGAGAGGGGCATACGGCAAGCAAGAAGCAGAGAGACAGAGAAAAAGATAGACAGAGGCGGAGGAATACACACACATACGTAGATGTGTGCATCGGTGAATTTGCACGTGGTGTGAGGTGGTGCGATTGGAAAGGCAGCAGCCAGAGGGGCGCGAACAAGCTGCTGCGCAAGGAGAGAGAAGCAAAAAACGCATAGCTGCGACACCGCGTCCACGTCTCGATTCAGCGGCGAGGGGCTGGTGGTACATCGAAGCCCACGGATTTACATGTATTTGCATGTAGATGCAAGTCTGCATACTTTGACGTGCAAACGGATCCCTGTGAATCTGTGCGGAACACCTGAGTTGCTTGTCAAGTGAGTCTTCACAGCCGTCTGTCAACCTATCTCTATCTGTACGTTGTGGCGGAGGGCTTCCTACTACCTCAGTCTGCACCTCTCTCTGTGTGGGGGTTCTCTCTGTTCTTCTTAGAAAATTCTAGTCTTCATAAAGACTTCCTTGTTTCCCTACACACCTTATTTCTCTTCTAACTACATACAGACATATATATATATATATATCTACATGTATTACGCGACACATAAGCAGCAGGCAAAACTGTCAAGACGCACGACGACGGTATCTTCAGCGCATGCGTGCACACGGGTCCTCGCAGGCACACGCGGATGAGGCCCGTCAATAAAGACGACTACGCAGGTACAGAAATATATCTATATAGACATTGCTGCATGCGTCGGTATATAGACATATATCGTTGAACTCATATTGCTGCGTGATCTGCATACTCACACACGTATGACTGCGCAAACAGAGAGAGGAAGAGAAACACGTGTGTTGCAAGCAGGTACGTTCGCCGGTTGGCTCGCACGTGCACTCGCTCTCCACATGTCTGTAGACTGCTGCATGCAGATTTCTTGTTGCATCTGCATGTAGTTCGGTCGGCGCCAGCTGGCAATACCGGAGACACATCGTGGACAGGTTGAGGTATGAATCAACGTGAGAACGCAGATGCAGGAATGCCTGCGTGTGTTCACACTCTGGCGCGTGCAACTAAGTACCAGCACGCACCAGCAGGTGCGGAGAGCAGCTGTGTAGTGCAGGAGGAGGAGTGCTGGCGCATGCAGCAAAGTCCCAGTACACACGAGCGGGTGGCGCACACGGGTGTAGTGCAGGAGAAGCGCATGCAGAAGGTGCGTCCCTGCATGTGTGTGAACACGCATGTCTGTAGATATGCACCTACACACACACAGACGCACACTGCAGGGCAGGCAGGGGTCGTCCACGTGTAGGCGAGGAGGCGACCTCGTGGCTTGTTGCACACCCGTCTCGCGCATGCAGGAGGAGGGACGTGCTGGCACGCACGCGTAGACAACGGAGGGCGGTGACGCCAACGTAGGCGGCGCGGTCGTGCGAAGAAAGCACAAGCAGCCTGCAGCACGCACGGAGCTCTGTCTGCGGGGAAGCAGAAATGTATTACACTGGGAAGCTGACCATCCCCGCCCGCGCCTACAGGTAGGCAAGACGACACACGCCATGCCTGCTGGGTGCTTCGCCTACATATCTGCGTTTGCTCCTCTACACGTCGGTCTCTCGCTTTCAGTGGGGGTACGCATGAAGACTCACGAGGACAGAAGTGACAGCAGAGCGGGAGAGAGACGGAGACACGGAGACGGCGAGGACAGTGACAGCACAAAAGTTCTTCACAGAATGCGGCGGCACACTGCATAGATGCGGCTCGACACCTTTTCCTCTCCGTGTCTCTCTATTTTCCGTCGCGCGCGCTTCTTGTCTCTTTCACTTTGTCTCTCTATCGTACTCTCGACGCCTTCTCCTCTCTGTCTCGGTCAATTTTCTCTTTTTCTTTTTCTCTCTCTGTGTCGTATTTTAGACACCTTCTCTCTGTCTTCCTCTATTTTGTGTCTCCGTCTCCTTCTCGCTCGCAAGCACACGCGTCCCTGCGTCTGCCACGTATGTGTGGGTGGCGTCCTCTATATACGTGCACTGGCCGGCCTCCTGCATGCGGCTGGAACGGTAGCTCGTTGAAGGTATGGAAGCAGTGCAGAAGCGCCGCTGGTACTGAGAAGCTCTAATGTTCCATAATACAACACCCACCCACTGCCTGTCCAGGTGCGCCGCGGTATTTCTCCCGATTGCTGCTGCTGCGTCCGCTTCTGTCGGGGACGCCGGCTGAAGCGGCTGCAGAGGACTGTCTCCCAGCGTAGGCTGCTGCTGTTGCACGTGCGGCAGTGGCTGTTGTTGCTGCTGCTGCAGGTGCTGCTGCAGTTGCTGTTGTTGCAGGAACTGCTGCTGCAGAAGGTGGCTCGGCGTCGTGGTGGGTGCACGCGAGGCGGCAGCAGCAGCTGCTGCTGCATCCTCTGCTGCAACAGGGTCGGTCGGCAGCGGGGGCTGACTGGGAAGCATCATGGGAAGCTCTTGCTGTGAACTGGGAGGGAGAGGAGGAGGAGAAGACGCCCCTGCGGCCGTGGAAGAGAGGCCGGCCGCATGCAACAGCGGCACGGCAGAGCCAGAGGTGCTGCTCCGTTGCAGTGTACCAGGCGCTGTAGGCGACTGTGGTACCGCCGGTGGCTTAGCTGCTGTCTGCACGCGAGGCGCGGCGTTCCTGTCAAGATCCCCGAGTCCCTTCGAAGCCGCAGAAACAGAAGCAGCAGCAGCCACCAGGGGAGGCTGTGCGGCAACAGCTCCTGCTGAAAAAAGACGACGAAGGTCTAGGCTGCTCGCACTGCTCTCCGCAGCGGCGCACAACGGGAGCATACAGCTGTGTCTTCGCTGGGCAGCGGCCAGGCACAGGCATGCAGCTCGTAAAGCAGCACGAGAAAGTGCAGCATCCGCAGTGCCAGAGGCGCGTCTCTGTGCAGCAGCAGGGGCGGCCGAGACCGCGGCAGCAGCAGGAGACGCAGCAGCAGCAGCAGCACGAGATGCAGCAGGCGAGGATGTAGCAGGAGGAGAGGCAGCAGCAGATACAGGCTCTGCTGTATGCAGCAGTGAAGAAGCAGCGACAGGACGACCTTCCCGAGAGAGTGGGGATTCAAGAGTTAGAAGTAGGTCTTCTTCGACGTCCTGCAGCAGCGCTCCTGCTGCTGCCGCTTCCTTATTTGCCTCGTCCAGCACAGCAAGGAGGGGAGCACAACCCGCAGCCCACGAGCCGGTACGCTGACGCTGTTGCAGTGAGGCAGCAGCAGCGGGAGCAGCTGCAGATGAAGACGAGTCTCCGCGCTCAAGCGGTTTTTCGGGAGGTCCTTTTGCTGCTGCCTCCCCTGCGCTTCTTGCAGCTCCGGCTGCGACCCCTGCTACTGGTGAACCTCGCCTTTCCCTTTCTGTCAGCGGTCTCGCTGATATTTCTTCCTCTGCGCCTTCGGCAGGCTCAGGAAGGTGGTCCCCCTCAGCCGCTGGCGAGGATGCTGCTCTTTCTGCAACTGCAGCAGGTGCAGCGGCTGCTGCGACGGTCAGCGACGCTGCCGCTGCTGCTGCGCTCTGTTTGGGCTGCACTCGTGGCGCCAAGACGTCTGCGGCAGCAGCAGCGGGCGCACCTGCTTTGGGTGAAGGCGGAGGCGGTGGCGGGCACTGCGGCAGGAATCGAGCGGAGTCGACTTCCCGCCGAATACTGCCAAGTTCTGAGTCGGAAGCGCAACGATAGCTCGGCCGCTTCGGCCTGGCTTTGTTTCCTGCTGCTTCCCTCTGCTGTTGCGGATCTGCACGTGGAGGGAGGGCGGTTCCAGCAGAAGAAGCAGCAACAGGCCCACCCGAGGTGGCTCCAGCAGAAGAAGCAGCAGCAACAGAAGAAATGGGAGGAACAGCAGCAGACGCGGCAGTAGCAGCAACGGGAGAGAAAGAAGAAGACGCTGCGGCAGTGGGAGGGGACGCAGGCAACGGTCTCGACGATCGGCGCTGCTGCGCTGGGGCAGCCGGGTGACCTGCTGCAGGTCGAGCGCCGGTGGCGAAAGACGCTGCTGAAGAAGAAGAAGGAGAGGGGATCGCCGAAGAGGAAGACAGGGAAAGAGACGAGGAAGATGAAGAAGAAGACGAAGAGGAAGACGAATAGGAAGAAGCGAGAAACGGCGAGCGAGGGGTGGCTGCGTTGGGAGGGTGGAAGAATCGGCTGCTGCTGCTGCTGCCAGCGGAAGAGACAGAGGGACGACGCGAGAGGGTTGCTGCTGGAGAAAATTTGTGCGGACCAGGAAACGAACTAGGAACGTGCCGAGACGATGTTAACCCAACACGGGGAGGCTCGAAATCAGAAGAAGAAGAGGGGGAAGGAGAAGAAAGGGGGAGAGGACGTGGAGGGGAAGGCGAGGGAGGATCAAAAACAAACGACGAAATGGCAGAAGACGACGAAACGACAGATGAGGAGGAAGAAGAAGATAGCGAAGGAGGAGACGAAGAAGACGGAGAATAAGGAGAAGCTGAAGGGAAGGAAGAGGCAGGTGGTGAAGAAGAAAAAGCAGAGGGGCAGAGAATCGGGGGGACGGGAGTATCGAGTCGAAGGGGCAACGCAGAAGAAGAGCTGGACCGGCCACGGCCGCTCGACGAACCTCGAACGCGGCTGCTTACTTCTGTGACAGTATTTGGAGAATCTGCAGCAGCAGATGCATGCAGACACTGCGTCAGCAGACGTCGATGCTCAGACAAACTGCCGCCGACCTCCCAGTCATGCTGCCCCCCGCCAGACACAACGTGCTGCTGCTGCTTCTCCCTCTCCTGCTGCCGCTTCTCCGTCTCCTGCTGCCGCTTCGCCGTCTCCCGCTGCCGCTTCTCCGTCTCCTGGTTACTCTCCTCCTCGTTCCGCTGCGCTCCGAATAGCAGCAGTGGCCCGTCCCTTTGCAGTTGCTGCCGCCCCAACGCCTGCTGCAGCGCCAGCAGCGTGCACTCCAGCGCCGCCGACCGCTGTCCCAGCGGTTGAAGTCCTCGCCCCTTCTGCTGCTCTTGCCGCTGCTGCTCTGGTGACTGCTCTCGTTGCTCCGGCCGCCGCTGCTGCTTCTGCGACGTGTCGCACTGCGGCTGTTGCTGTTGCGTCAGGTGTTGCTGCTTCGGAGACGCATGGCCCTGCTGCTGTTGAGGCGTCAAGTGCTGATGTTGCTGCTGCTGGAACGTGCAGCCCCGCTGCTGGTGCTGCTGTTGGGCCTGCGCCGTTTGCTGCTGTTGCTGTTGCGGTTGCTGCCTCTGCTGGGGCGTCCAGTGCAGAGGGAGAGTGCGAGGAGCACCGCACAACAGCTGCAGATACCTGCCGGGAAGAGGGTCTTTGCTGTTTTGCTGCTGTTGCGGCCAGCACGCGTCTGCCTCAATCCTTGATAAAAATATATCGCACTCACACTGCTGCTGTTGGCTGTGTCCTGTGTGCTCCTGCAGCTGCTGAAGCTTGTGCTGCTGCAGGTCACCGGACGACTCGTGTTGCAGCAGCTGAGGCAACTGCTGCTCCCGCCTTTCTTGGTGAACTCGAGGTTGCGCACTTTCCGGGCATTCTTGCTGCTGGTGTACCGGCGGCTGCACGTAACATACCTCCGTGCGCTGCTGGTGCCGGTGTTCGAGATGCTGCCGCTGCTGCTGTTGCGCGAGATGCTGCTGTCGGTGTGGCTGCTCGAAATGTTCCACCTGTCGGCGCTGCTGCTGCTGCTGGAGCTGCTGCTGCTGCTGATACTGCTGCTCCTGGTGGTGCTGCTGCTGGTGATGATGCTGGTGTTGGTGGTGGTGCTGCTGCTGCTGCTGCTGTTGCTGGTGCTGGTGGCGGGTCTCGGAGAACGAGTGCAGCGAGTCGTGGTGCTGCTGCTGTGATCGGAGCGTCTGCTGCTGCAAGTGCTGCGATGTGCGCTCAGGGCGTTGCTGCTGCTGCAGCAGCAGAGCCGCGTTGCAGGCAGAGAGTTCTTCAGTCGACCGCTCCTCTGGGCGCGGGTTATCATGTACCATTCTGCTCCAACAGAGAGATCGAGAAGAAAAGGAAAAGGGAAGACCTTTCCCCTCTGCTGCTGTTGCTGTTCCTGCTGGTGTTGCGTCTTTTGTTGCTCCTGGGCCGCTCCTGCGTCTGCTGCTGAGGGTCTTGCTATGGCTGCTTCTGCTATTGCTGCTGCTGCTGTTGCCGCTTCTGGAGTTGCTCCTCCTGTGTATGCTGTTCCTGACGCTGGCGCTCCTGTTCTGGTCTCGATTCGGCTGCTGCTGCTCCTGTTGTCTCTCCTCCTGCTGGCGTCGCTCCTGCCGCTGCTGCTGCTGCTCTTGCGGTTCCTGCTGCTGCAGCTGCTGTTGCAGGCATTGACCGAAGCAGCACGCAGGCAGTGGATGCGAGTCAGAAGAAAAAGACCCGGAGCCGCACGACTCGACGCGGGAAAAAATTCTTCGCCAGCAAAGATAAAACAGACATCCATCTCACACACAACGAAGAGCATCAAAACACGTATACATAGACATTCCGGTACATACATATATATATATATATGTCAGTGTACGCATACAGATGTGTGAATACCTTTGTGAATACGTACATGTATACAT
Organism: Sarcocystis neurona; assembly: GCA_000727475.1. Classification (NCBI taxonomy): domain Eukaryota; phylum Apicomplexa; class Conoidasida; order Eucoccidiorida; family Sarcocystidae; genus Sarcocystis; species Sarcocystis neurona. The sequence continues at coordinate 8,492,435 of KL647288.1, read as the reverse complement.
ATATATATATCAGCATACGCATACAGATGCGTGAATACCTTTGTGGATACATACATGTATGTATTTATACATATATATGTCAGCAGGTGCAAAAAGATGTGCAGATACATATGTGCACATATATGTACATGCGTTTGAATGTTCAAGCAGAAAATTTGTGCAGGAGCTGCGCTGGGAAGGATTTGTTACCGGGAACGCTGTTTGTAGTAGAGAGACGTTGTCCAGCGCGGGGCGTCGTTCTCTTTGAGAAGTGCGTCGTGGAGAAGCGTCTACTCGCCTGGTGCAGGTCGCGTAGAAGGGAAAAAGGCAAAGGGGCTAAACAGACAACATTACGCACATATATTTCCGCTTATATATATGTGGATGGGGGGATGTCTTACACTCCTTATGTACATGTGCACATATATCCCCACGTGTATGCGTACCTACGGATAGATACCTTTCGATGTCTATGTGGAGACGCACATATATTCACATATATTTACACACACACACACAAACACATACGTGCACAAATATATATATTTGGATAGACATATATATATACGCGTAGAGAGAGAGAGATACGTCCAGGTACACAGCTGCAGAGAGAGACACAAATAGTGTGTGGTGCTATGTCTGATGAGAGATGCGTACGCAGAGGTTCACAGAAGGAAGTGGGAAGCTTCTACGTTGTCTTTCCTTCTGCCATTCGCCGATATACCTACCTGGTGGACACACAAAATTCGTAAATATATATGTATGTATGTATCTATGTGTTTACGCATGTAAGTGTGTGTGTGTGTGTGTATGTATATGTATGTACATGTACGTAAGTATGTGTCTGTGTACGTATATATGCACGTTTGTGTGTGTGTATGTGTATGGATGTGCATGTATGTAAGTATGTATATGTATGTACGTCTAAGTATGTATGTGTATGTATGTACGCGTATGTATGTATGTGTGTATGGACGTGTGTATGTATCTACGTGCGGTGTGTAGATTACTTTGGGTTTTCCCTCCTGTGACAGGGGGAGGGCATTCACCTGCGTGGAGGCAGACACGTATCTCTGTGTATACGTACGGATGAGGGGAAATGGGAAAGTTCCAAGGCGACGAGCGAACACAGACAGATGCTCGAAAACAGGTGCGTGGTGCGTTTGGGTATGTTGTTTTACAAGAATGAGATAGTAGAAGCCCACGCGAAGAGAAGCAAGCAAAGAAAAAAGTGGAAAGGGAACGAAGAAGAAGGTGAAGAGGAAGAAGAACAAGTTACAAAGATAAAAAAAGAGAAGAGGTACAAGAAGAGGACAAGACGAAGAAGACGAAGAACAGAGACGAAAAAAGTGAGGAAGACTTTTACATGTTGGAGAAAGCGATACGTGATGATGTGGGTAAAAAGAAAGTAGACGAATGTAAAACTGAAGAAATTCCGTCCAGACCAAAAGAACGAGGAATACAGGCCTAAAAACAGGAAGCGAGCGAGAGACAGAAAAAAAGAAAAATGTACTTTTTCATCCGGAGGCGAAGAGGCGGATGAGGAGACAAGTGACAGGAGGGGAAACGGGAAAAAAGTAGAGGAACTGACAAGATAAGCGAAGGATAAGAGTGAAAAGAATGTGAACCGGCACTCTTACGCTGAGATGCAGTAGAGGATGAACGAGGGAGACTGGACAGTGCGGAAGGAGTCTTCTCAGAAGAGCAAAGTAAAACAGAGGGAAGGGAACGAAAGGGACGTCGAAAAAAGTCCAAGTTTTCCAAAGAATTATTGAAAGGAACACACAAAAGAGGAAGAGGAGAAGGATGAGAAAAAACAGGAAAGAAGAAGCTGATTCGAGGAGAGAAACCACGAAATGGAACCCAGCATCACAAGAGGCGAGACAAGGAAATGCCAGACGGAACGATAGCTTTTCCACTTTTTCAAATGGATCCAAGGTTACAGAAGCACCACGAGAAGCACAACAACCACTGCACGAAGATTTGTTTGGAAAGGAAATAGACGGAAAAGGAGTAGCGGAGAGCAGGAAAAAACGGAGAGAACAAAGACGAAGAATGAATGCACTTAGAGGTTGAGAAGGGAAATACGAAAAGAAAAAACTGGCGAGCAAAAAATCCTACTTTCTCGCGCGCCAGAGATACGTATTTCTCAAACGGGGACTCACATACGCATATCTATACGTATAAATACGTATGTGTGCTTGGAAATATGGTATGTATACGGATAAATTTGAGACAGACCTAGCAGTACTGTTCATAATTATATTTCACATGCGTGTAGGTGCAGGTGCTTCCGTAGAGGGAATGACGAGCCCTACACGAGCTGTATTTTACCGCTGATACCCCCCAGAAGCTATCAGGCGAACGTAAAGAGCGAAAGAAAGAGACGGAGAGAAAGAGACAGAGAACAACTCAATGTCACATAGGTACACGTGTGGGTTGACGAGTAGACGTAAGGACTTATTTAGGGCCTCTGTGTACGTGTAGACATTTACATATGTAGCAGGAGAGAGACTCAGAGCGAAACGTAAATCCCTGTCCACTGTGTATCCATCGTCTACGGCGGATACCCGATGCACCTTTGCTGCGGAAGAGGAGAGAGAACGAAGAAAGCACTCAGAAGTCGAAGAGGAAAATAAGGAAAGAGAAACTGGAGAAGGGAAAAATCCTAGTTTCTGGCGCGCTAGAGACAGCCAGAGGTGGTTGGACACAGTGCGCACATTTGTTGGGGGACAGGTGTTTAATAAATTTGTCTCTTAACGTTTTTCACTCTCTCTCGGAGGATTTCTGTTGATATCCTTCGATAGATATCTATGAAATACGCATACTGCGGTAGCACAGCATACACAGGAGTTGTGGACAGGCGCACGAAAACACATGTGCACTGCATAGATGCGATACACGGGCGCATTAGCACAGAACGACAATCCGTCTATCAAATACACATGGAAATTCTGCCGGATGCACACCTTCAGATGTGAACGGTTTTTCGCGTGGAAATCTAGCGGTGTGTGCATCGCCATGTCCACCTTTTTTCTGGCCCCGTATGACAGTGTTGTGTAGACGCGAGGAGGTCAGCCTCACTGCAGAGACGGTGCTCTGGGGTTCAAGTGCTCGTCTTTCCTGCCGGCAGCGTGATGCCCTGCCCAAGGAAGGAGACAGAAACAAACGAGGAAAAGTGCGGGAAGGAGAAGAGAAGGAAGGGTTGGGTGCGTGATGGAGGAGCTCCTGGAGTGTCCGTGTCTAGCGGTGCTGCCGTCGAGGCGTGTCTACATTTCCTGCTTCTGCGGAAGCATCTAAAAATGTGCGCGCTGCTGCGGCTGCCGTTGCGCTCCACCGTGCACCAGATTCTCTCCCTATCTCCCCCTTTCCGCAGCAGAGCGGGCGAGTAGAACGTGCGGCCTTTCTGTCTGTTCTTCGTATGTAGAAGCTGGGTGGGAGGAGAAGAGGGCTAAGAACGGTGCGGCACGAGGAGGAGAAGCAGCAGCAGACGACGCCAACATACAACAGAGGGAGAAGGACTGGGAAAGGACGAGGAAAGGACGGTCAAGAGCAGAGCAGAAAAAGAAAAGGGTTGCGGAGATGATGGGAATGAGGGAAGAAGTAGACTAGCAACGACAGTAGCGAGGACAGATCACGGCTTCCCGTTAGAGATACAACACGGAAAGCATCTGCTGTTACTTTCAGGTGCTCTTATTACCGTTGATGGACGTTACACTGCTGTTCGTTTCCATTCTTTCGTGTTTTTCTCTGCGCTGGTGTCCTGCTGGCGCTGCTCCTGCTGCCCTTGCACCGCAAGCTTGCTGCAGCCACCTGTCGCTGGACGACTGCTTGATGCTGCTGCTTCGCTCTGGCTCCTCCGGCTGCTGCTGCTGCTGCTCCCGCTGCTGCTGTCGCTGCTACCAAAATGCCACTGCTTCGAGCTCCTGCTGCTGCCGCTACTGCTGCGGCTCCTGGTGCTACTGTTGCTCTTTGTGCGGCTGCTGCTGCTGCTGCGTGGTGGAAGAGTGTGTGATTCTTTCTCTGACGCAGTAGCAGCAACGGTCGTCCCAGAGAAGCAGCACCAGCAGCAAGAAGGCGAGAAACAACGACAGTGTGCTGCTTTGTTGAACAAGTAGAGGAGATTCTCGAGGAACAGGTCGTCCTAGTGGAGCCAGAAAGAAACGAAAAAGAACGTTATATGTCACGGTCAGATGAGGAACCGTGCTTGTCAACAAGGTGTGTTTGAGTTCCTGTTGCTGCCGCCGCCGCGACCGGTCCGCCCCCAGTGCGCGCGCGCACAAGAGTCGACAGCAGTGCAAGAAGAAAGAGGAGAAGAAGCCACACCAGCCCCAGCATCCACACTGCAGCAGCGGCTGCAAAAGGGAATTTTAACAAAGGGAGAGTGGCCCCCGCAGAGGAGTATGACCAGCCGGCCAGCACGAGCGTCACTACCCGGCAGTTTCTGCACGCAGGTGGACTCAGCGAGGCCCTAGACTAGACGCATCGACTGTGTCGCCATGACCAGCGCTGTCGCTCCGCTTCTGCTGCTGGTGCTGCTGCTGCGTATCATCCTGCTGCTGCTGCTGCCTCTGCGATCAACGGAAGTACGACCCTTCTTGTGTTTGTACTGCCAGACTGCAGTTGAGAGCAGCAGGGGTTCCAGCCAAGCAGAAGCGTTCGCTTTTGTCACTTAAGTTCTTCTATATGTGTATGATGTGAGCTACTTCGATCGGAAGCAGCCACGAGAGACACCCGCTCAGTGGCTTTGCAGTTTCGCGTAAGCAAAGAAGCCGCCGCAGCTATCCACATTCGCACACGTGCAGTCGCAGGAGGAGTAGCACAGAAGACCCGGTTTTCTGCAGCACTCACATAGACCAAGATCCCTGCTCGATCAACGTTTTCGTCCGCGTGCTGCTGTCGGTGGGACTGCTGCGCCTGCGGTCGCTGGGACTGCTCGTGCCATTGCTGCCAGTGTTCCGGTTACCGGTCCGCGCGCGCATCACGGGCCGGCTACTGTAGCTGTTGTTGCTGCACATGAGATACCGGGGTCCTGCTGCGGCGGTGGGGAAGCCGAGGTTCTTTGACTACGTGCTAGCCGTCACTACGAAAGAAGAGAAGTCCCCGTCCCATGCGCTGGTCCTGTACGGGAACTTAGTCCCGCGCGGCGGCTGCTCTTCCTATACACATATGTTGCTAATCTTGCGCAGTCACATGTACTGATGATCGTCCTGCTGTCGCTGCGGCGGTAGCAACTCCCACTGCCGCTCTTGCCGCTGCTGCTCCTCCGGCTGCTACTCCTTCGAAGAACAGTGCTGTCACACCTGCTGCTGCTTCCTCCGCTGGTGCTGGCAGATACGGGCTTGCCATTATCCCTGTTGTAGCTGTCGCATCCGAGTCAGCGCCATGCTACGGCTGCTACTGCTTCTCAATAGCTCTCGGCGCGGTGAGCTGCTGCCTCCTGCTCCAGGGCCCGCTGCTGCTGCACTGCTTCAACACAACGGGCGGATCCAGCGCTCGGCTGTTCGCGCGGATCTTCTGCGAAGGTAGCAGTAGCACCGTCCCTGCCTCCCCTTGCTACTGCTACTGCTAACCCATCCGTTGCTGCTGCTGTTGCACCTGCTGTCATATATCGCCGTTCATGTAGAGAACGAGGCGCTGCTGCTGCTGCCGCTGCTGTCTGCACCGCGCGACCCGTCGTGTTTTCTCACGTCCCCGTGCTACGTAGTATCGATCCTCGCTCTTCTGCAGCGCCCGCAGTGTAGCACCAGCAGTACCTGTCATCTGAACAAGATCTCTTCGTAGCTTTGTTGCTGTTGCATCCCAAATACGGTGCTGCTGCTGTGGTACTGAAGTGCACACGGTGTGCTGCTGCAGTTCCATCTTGTCTTCCCTTTTTTCCGCTGGTGCCGCCGCGTGACGCCAACGTCCTCGTCCACTGCTTCTGCACCTTCTCGTGAGAAAGAGGCATCTGCCGCAGCATGCACCGCTGCTAACGCCGTTGTAGAACACTCTTCGTCGTTGCTTTTGTTTGAAAACACGGATCCTCGGTGCTACTGGCAGTGCGGTGACCCACCGCGTCGTCCTGCCGCTTCTGCTGCGGCCCCTGCTGCTGCTGTGCAGCACAAGCTCGCATCCTGCTGCCGCTGCTAGTACTCCAGCTCCGTTCTGTGGTTGCTTTTCACGAGCACAGGCCCTATTGAGTCATTGGAGTTGCTAACGTAACGTAGTTAGCAGCCGTCCTGCCTATACAACGGCTGCTGCTCTTGCTCTTCCCTCCCCTTTCGTAGGAGACAATTCATTGAGTAAGTGTTACTTACACATCTACAACGGCCTAATCCTCTGCTAGTTGTTCGAATACGCACCAGCAGCAGCACGGCTTCTTCTTCTCTTGTACAGAATGGTTCCTCTTCGTTTCCGTGTTGCGGCACCTTAAGTCCTCTCAGAACAACTTTCTTGTCTCCAGGGACGGACGATTCTGCGGGTGCTGCAGCTGTGTCGTTATAGCTGCTCTCATTAAGTTTCTTTCCTTCACCGCTCGCCTGCTTCTGCAACTCCTCCGGCTGCTGCTTCCGCTGATTCCTGAAAGCCGCAGCCTGCGGCGCGCTGCAGGAGTGCTTCGCTACACCGCGGAAAAACGCTGAAGCGCAGCGGTCCTGCGACAGCAGCAACAGACGTAGAAGCAGTTGCAGTAACGACAGCAGCGACAGCAGCGCCAGCAGGTGCCATGGTAGCGGCAACGGGAGGGCCCCTACGATAACAGCAGCTACAGGGAGAGCAGCAGCACTGGCAAGAGCTGCTGCTGAGTAACAGCGAAGCAAGAGTCACATTAGCAGCAGTAACGTCGCGTACACTGCTCCGCATCCGCGTCACTATCGACAGCGCATGCATCCGTGTTCGCGAGGCCGTGGCTCTTGCTCTTTTCTGTAAAAAATATAGAAGCAAACGAGAAGAAAGGAGAGGGAGACATGCTCTCCCCTACAGTAAAACATGGTTTTATCAGCAATAAAAAGAAACGAAGAGGGACAAGGCGACGAAAAGGAATGATCTTTCTCTATTTTGTTAACAGCTGTGAAGTGTGGCCGGAGGGGATCCTCTGTCTGCCGCGTGCAAAAGTTTATCAGAGTTCAGCAGAGACAGAGAGACTTGCTCATCAGCAGGTGCATGCTACGAACTAGAAAGCTGAGAAAGATATAAGGTGCTCTCTACTGCATATATATATATATATACATATGTATATGAACAAGCATGCATACGTGTATATATATAAGGGGATATACATTTATATTCTTTATAACCTATTCGTACGAATTTGTATGCAGACGCTGAACACATGTGCATGCGGGATGTGTATGTATATGTGCTAACATTTACGAGCAAGCGTGTCTACATATACATCCATATGTATGTGTCTACCAACATAGATAAATATGTGTGCGTGTTATATATATATATATGTATATAGGCGCGTATGCAGGAAGAGTTATATAGAGCGTCGACAAGGAAGTAAGTGCATGTACACACACATCCGCACACACGTATGTGTACATATATATATATATATATATGTTTGTGGTGTTTGTGTGTGTGTGTGTGTGTGTCTGTATGGCTGTTGTGAAGCGCGGCTCTGCTGCTATTTCTGAGGAGTTTTTCTTCTTCAAAAGCAGTCAGTCGTCTGCAGTTTGCCTCACCAACTGCGTCCTGCTGTCCCACCCCGCTTCCACCCCGCCCTTCCCCGTCCCCCTCTCTACTGCTGCGTCCCCCGGTGTTGATGCCGTTGCCAATTTTCCACCGGCTGGTTCGAGCCTTCCTGCGTTCCTTTCTGGGGACTGGCTGGCTCACCTGCGCTGCTACTGCCACGGCCCTTCCCGCTGCTGCGTGTGGCTGTTTTGCTGCCGGCGCTCGGTCTAAATCGCTTCTGAGACTGCGCTGCATCTCCCGGTCTTCTGCTGCTGCTGCTGTAGGAGTTCTGGCTACGTCTTTTGCCAGTCTTCTCCCCGGTTATGAACTGCCTCGGCTTCCTGGCGTCCTGCTCCTGCCGTACCTGGTCGGTCCCTCATTAGATGCACTGCTGGTGCTACTACTACTGCACCTGCATTGCTGCGAGTGCCACGCACAAGACGTGCAGCTGCTGCTGCTGTTCGTTAGGCGCTGCTGCTCTCCGGTGACCCGCCGCTGCTGCTGACGGCTGCTGCTGCTGCTGTGATGGAGCCGCCTGCTGCTGCGGCTGCTCTGCCGCGACAGCAACCTCTTCCGGAAGCGTTTGTTTGCTCTGGACCTCCTCCTGCTGGCGCCACTCTCCTTGATCCCCTCGTGCAGGTATGACAGATCAATATTTCTGTATATACAGCGTCCACGTGACTGTCCTTATATAGATTACATATTTATATACATTTTCTCTTTACTGTAGTAATTTAGATCGTTTGTCTGACTGTCTTTATACAGGTAACCTATTTATATATATATATATACACGTACATGCGTGTAACTGTAGTCGTGTAATACAGACCGTTTACATGACTGTCTTTATTTAGATTACGCATGTGTATATATATATATGTATTCGACCACGTTATGTGTATAGGCGTGGATCAATATGAAGGCGCTAATATGCGGTATATCTATTCTATATATATATATATATATTCAATCGTGTTCTACATACAGACATCTGTTTGTATGTGAATGCCTTCACGTACATTGGATGGTTACATATACGCATACATGTGTAACAATACTTCACTACGTTATCTGGTGTATATACGTGTATCCATTTGTGTACGCACACTCAATATAAATACATATTTTTTCCTCTTTTTTGACGAAAAGGAGCGAGTTCTTCAAGTCGTGAAGGAGCAGGTGGAGCCGCGCTACATAGACGTCCCCGAGATTTCCTACGTAGAGAAAGTGGTGGAAGTAATGCAGCCGGTGGTGGAGGAGAAAGTCATCCAAGTGATCAAGCCGGTCAGACAGGAGAGAATTAAATATGTTAGGAAACCCGTTTTTCTCGACAAAGTTGTTGAAGTTCCACAAGTGAAGGTGAGACTGCTGAGCGCAAAAAAAGCGCGCGATGGACAGCTGTTCCTTCTATATCCTTGTGCGGTGTATGTGTGTGTACCGAGGTCTTTCTGTATGGTGTGAGCGGCATTCTTCTACAGAAGCCACGCATGTTTGTATATTACATATATATATATGTCTGCGGGAGTATACTCGCATATATATGTGCAGTCATCACGCGTTTGTTTCACATTTGTCCGTACACATCCACGTCTAGACATAGGGGAATCAGATTTGTAGGTAGGTCTTCGTGTGTACATCAGTGTGTGTGTGTGGACACTCATTATTTTTGTCCATTTGTACATATGTGTGTCTGTGTCGACCCGTTTTGGACCGTGCACTGTTCATTTTTCTGTGTACGTGTCCATCACCCATATAGGTATGTGGAGAGAGGGAGAGAGAAAGGCAGATTGACAGGTAGATAACGAGATATATGTTGGCCTTGTATATAATTGACCACACTACTTGTATTTACATCAATCGGGTGTGTATATATTTATACCTGTTTCCACACTCCTGTAGGTGTTATCGTTTTTGTACGCGTATATAACCTGTACGATTCTCTACAGATACCTCTGTATGCAGATTCGCACTTTTTGTATAGATACGTGTGCGTGCGCACGGCCACTGCTGCTGTACACCTGTGCAGATCATCTGTGTGTGGCGCCAATCAGGGCCTGAAGCCAGCAGTGACATTCGGAGGAACAGTGAGGAAATCTGGATTTATATGTGTACACGTTTGTATATATATATATAGATGTATATACAGGGGTATATATATATATATATGTGTATGTGTGTGTATGTGTCTATGTGTGTCTAGATGTATAATCCCATTTGTGTACATATGTACCTGTGTCCCTTTTTGAATACTACTTCTGAAGTGGTAGATTTTCCGAAGGCCACGCAGCTGCACTATCCCCAAGAATGCACACATGCGCGAGGGCAGAGTCTTCGTTCACACACAAGCATGCACCAACAGTAAATATGTACGTATACATTTATATACAGAAAGATGGAGAGGGAGGTGAAAAGAGGTGGATAAAAAGAGACAGAGACGCAGTATAGCCAGGGCGCTGCAAACTTCACGTATTTGTACATGAGTGGATCCGTGGCCGTACACCAAAGAAGAAAAACCATGTTTCTTTTAAAGGAGGGTCTGTGTCTTACTCTTTCTATGTATGTGTGGAGAGAGAGGAGAGATGGATTGTCAGATTCGTAGATACGAAGATATTCCTCAGTCGGAGACAGGTAGAAGTACCTTGACATGCGCGTTTCACATCAAATAGTCAAGCACAGCAAAACAACCGTATATATATATATACATATATATAGGCGTACATATACGGATGTGTAGACAGAGTCCATATATTTATATACATGTACGTATGCAAGGGTGTATATATATATATGTGTGTGTATACATCTACATACTACCTCTGTGTACAACTATATATGTATACAATTATACATATATATACATACATATATGTATATATATATACTCATATATGTATATGTATCTGCATTACATATATCATATGGGTGGGTCAAGATGTGTTAGCACAAGTAGGTGGAAGGGGACGGTGGAGGGCGCAGCGTAGCTTGCTGAGTTGAGTTAATTTGAGGAAAAGGAAGATGGCCGTTCTCCTTGAAAAGCTGTGCAGAATGCTTCTTCACACAAGCGTATACGCTCCTCGCTCTTTTCATTTATGTATCTCTCTTTAGAAATATATATTTCCTGTACTTCAGGATCTAACTTTGCGCGTCACCAGGAGCACACCTACACGTTAGTGTATATACCTTGTGTCTATCCATCTATATATATATAAATAGATATATAGGTAGATAGATAACATTCACGGGAAATACAGGAAGAGGCATGCAGGCCGGAGTTCCGCTTTAGGGAAGAACACGTAGCAGTGTGAACCGTTTGCTTTTTTCCAGTACGTCGATCGAGTAGTACCTGTTGCCCGCTTCAACGTGAAGGAGAAAGTTGTAGAAGTTCCAAAGGTCCTGGTGGTGGAGCGCGTGGTGCCCGTGCTGAAGACACTACGGAAGGAAGTAATTGTCTACGTTTCAGAAGATGTAAGTCTTCTCCTGCCCACATCTCTTCTCTCTCCCCTTCTCACGGTTTCTTCATACACATATGTGTGCACGTCTGTGCAGTGTGTATACATGCGTGCTTCTCTCTCGCTCGCGTATCTCTGCTTCATTACCCACACACACACACAGATACGCCGTTCTTCCCGGCGTGCACCAGAACATGGAAGGCTTGTGCAGATATTGTTTTCCTATATATCAAAGGACTTACGTAAACGTAGAAAGAAAAGGGGTGACCGATGACCGGAAACAGGGAAGAAGGAGTAGGGGGAGAAGGAGAGGACAAGAAAGGGAGAAAGAAAGGCGGGGAGATACGGATCTACTTAAATTTGCACTATGGAGATGGGGATGCAGTATGCAGGTCGGGGCCAAGGAGCAGAAATGCCGCCGTCGGGGCTTCTTCGATTCTAGACAGTCGTAGTAGCGCACTTCTCTCCGTGGATTCTTCGTGAGGATCACTTTGCTGTGACGCTCTGTCTGCCTCTGTCAGTCCGCTGCCCCTGCGTTTGCTACCACAGGACTTCTGTGCTACTCTTGTTGTCTCCACGGCCCCGATCACATAAATGCACACATCTGACAACGAAGGATAGCCGGATTTTGCCACCCGGCAAAAAACAGTAATTTCTTTTATATATATATATTATAGGATATGTATATGTATATATGTCTACACACATTTATATATAAATATGTAAATCTCAAATTATTTTTTTGTGCAGGACAACCAATAGAGTATATCCACAGATCAGTGAATCTATTTGTGAATAGTTACAAGTCCCCGTGGAATGACTGTCAACGACGCAGCACAATTGCTACGCCACTCTTGCCTGCTGCAGCTTACCCGAAGCAGTATCTTGATGCTGGTGGACGTGGAGATCTGTGATGTAAAATTGAAGTACTGCGTACGTATATTCCCATTCGAGGGACGCACGCAGGTTGCAGTAGTCCTGTCGTTCACGACTGCACAGGCGGCGTGCTTGGTGCATTCGCAATCGTGTTCTACTGGCCCGGCCGCGTACAGGGTGGAGGAAAGGGAAGAGAACAGGGGGAAAGAGAGAGAGCGAGATAGAGAAAGAGCTACACGTATTTGGATATGTGTATGTAGAGGCAGTTGTGCTGATACGCATGTGCCTTTGAACACGCGTGTAAAAGTATAAATATGTAACTGTTCATAGGGGTATATTTCTTTTCAGACGTGGTTCCCACCTACCGAAACAAAGGGTACTTTTTCCTGATTTATTCAAGCGTCGGTCGTGCGTATGCCACCTGTCTTCTCTTCACGACGTCATTCGTTGCAGGGAGGATTTTGTCGAGTGTATGTACACCGCTCAGGCTCCATATACACACAGCTCAAGACTCTGACGTTGCACACGTCGTAGACGTCTCTGTGCATACAAAAAGTAGTGGTTTTACTTGTGTGTACGCCTAACACTCGTAATATCCAAAATCTTCATCCGTTTGCCAAGGCGTGGGACACCTGCATGAGAGCGAGTTTGAGTCACTCGTTATAAATCGTAAAGCTTGCGGATGTATGCACATTTTGTCGGCTCCTGATGTACGGGAGCCGCAGTGAACTGCAGTCGAAACATACCTCGAAGACTTCAGGTGTACGTAACCCGCAAGGAAGCAGCGTAGGTGCGTGAAAAGCGCACTCCTACGAGTTTCCGCATGCGTTTTGTGCTGGCAAGCTACTTATGAATGGCATATTCTTCCTGCGTACAGGGCACTCAAACGCGGGGGCCGGAAAGCGACTTCCACATCGACCCGCAGTAGGGCCGCTGCCGTTTCAGAGACTGAAAAAGTCCCATTTTAAAGAGGCGAATGGTCTCACCATGCATCGCTACTTTTGTAGCGGCGTGTACACATTCACATATGTACGCATATGTTCATGCATATAGGGGGTGTTATCCTCAATCATAACTGTGTACTTTGGCAGTATATGGGTGTACGCCGTAGGGTTTCGGTCTGTGCGTCTGTTGGCGCTCACTAGCTGAGACTGCTCTCGCTCGCAACATGAAAATTCCTGAAAATGCACAAACGAATACAATTATGTGCGTGCATGGGAATAGCGTACTTGCGTACTCAATGAATACATTCGCGGACACGTCCAAACATGTGTGCCTCTGATCGTATACTCGTCCTACACGGGCGTGCCGCTGCGTGTCAGGCGCGTAAGCCGCGGCCATATTCGTTGTTGTACAACTGCAACCACTGTTGCTGAATTTTAATTTACACAGTCGCTGTGAATATATAAAACTTTCCAAAATAGCACCGGTGCCCTCAATACGTGCACTCACCGAGGCGCGTGTGCTGGACAACCGCAGACAAGCATGTATGTATACAGCGGCGTGCACGCAGGAACGCAGCAGAGAGGCCTGCAGGACTCTGAAGAACAACTGCAGCTCCGATACTTCTGCCACGTCTCCGCCGTAGTTGTAAGCAGAGGAGCATAAACGGGCCTACGAGGTAACAGAAACGTGTAAACACTCATGTCTGTGTATAGAAAGACATATATATATATGTGTATATATATAGAGAGAGAGAGAGAGAAACGACGTAGTTGAACGGAAGGATATTTGCGGACGTTAGTGTATGGCCGTATGCGTGTACAGGTCTGTGTGCGCCTGTACGTGTAAATATGTATTTTGTCGCAGATATATGTCTGTGGCGAACCCACTCGTGCACGATTGAGGGGAACACAAGACTTTTTCTTGGAAAAGGACTGAAGTGATTTTCGGTGCATACGCGCTACCACTTCCAAAAAGGCCGCGCCCGTTGATTTCAACGAGACTTTACAAGTGGGTATACATGTGTGTGCACACATACACGGGGTGTACGCATATTTGTATGGTTGCACCTTAATATACGCATCCAGGTATGTGCGTATATATACATACACATATATATACATACGCGTGCATAGACATACACGTGATACTACCAATGTAACAGTCTCTAAATACATGTACGTATGTTTACACGTGTGTACGAGTATATATATTTATGTGTATATGTGCGCAGACATCTCCCTACAAATACGTATATACATGTACGCATAATCTCTCCTATCAGTGTGTTAGTACGTACAGCAGGTGGCCTACTTACATGCACTCGTAGAAGACCACTGTCTCTCGGCGTGCGCTATCAAAAGCACCGCAAAACCTGCGTTGATTCTCTGAATCACTACTCTGCTGCCATTCGGCAAAACAGCAACATACATACGGTGGCGAATCGAAATCAGTGTCCTTTTTTCGAAGGACCAGTGGGCCGCGGCAGCTGACGAGAGTTTCCAGAAAACATTAATTGCATGCCGTCACAGCCACCTGCGATCGTTGCACAAGACGGGCAGCGCACGACGCGTGCGGCGCGCTAAATCGTTAGTGAAGAGGCCAACAGTATGAAATGCGGCGAGCCTAGAAATGGACGAACGTAAAAAATTTTCTGCAGAATGAGCGCACTCTGCAGCTCAGCATGTCTTCGTCACGAATCCTACGGACTGCGTAGCAGAACTTGAGCCGCCCTGCTGGGTATATGTTTGTATATGTATATATATATATATATATATATACACATATGAATGTGTGTATATATATATATATACATACATACATGAATGTAAAGGTAGACGGGGGGAATTACTGGCGTATCCATGTATACGTATCACACATTCCATTTGAAACGCAGGTGTTCGTACATGTAATATATGTATATATGTATGTAAGAGTACAGATCAATCCTACTCAGCAGTGCGCAAGAATTTTAAGAGACGAGGATGTCCCGCGCACAGCCAACAACAGTACCGAGGGTAATTCCCTGCCGACAGAAAGACAAATTTCGTAAGGTGTGCCTACGTAGGTGCACGTGAAGACTGAAGAAAAAGTGTGCGGGCAAGGCGGTGCCGCCTGCCGCCTACAGTGTAAAAAACACCCACACGCGTCACACAACCCAGCTTGTAAATCCACCTATATAGAGAGAGAGATAGACAGGTGCGTATGTCGGCAATTCACCGACACACACGTAAGTATATATAGATATATGTAGTGAGACGAGGACAACGGTCTGTGTGGGCAACGAAGCAAAGAATTTTCGAACTGAAGAAAACGTCGTCATCTATATTCCCAGCAGGGGGGGGTACAAGTTTCAAATGGAAGCCTTTCTTCCTGGGTGATACAGAGGCCGCCAAAGATTCTCCGTATACCGAAAACCCGTGAACATCCATCTCTGGTGCCTTTTTGCTTTTTTCGATGAGCTTGAGCACGACACACGTGTATATGTGGAGTATATCTGTTGGTGGTGCAACGTTGCGGAAAATTTGTTTGTTGTGTTGCATCGGCTCAGCACAGATTTCCGCTTTCGTCCTTCTCGGCCGCCTTCGCAGTCTGTCTTTCGCCGTGCGTTTGCGTCTACTGCGTACCTCCAACTGCGTGGACCTACGCATGTAAACACTATCTCCGTTTCTGCCCACGCATCCAGCTCCGCACCACTTCACGTTTGCATGTGTATCCCCCTCTTCACACAGGGGTGTACACGCAGATAGCAAAAGAGACAGAATGAGAAGACAGACGTCTGTACTCGTGTATTTTCTCTATTACTATTTGTTGCTATAAATATATATATATATATATATATATATTGCAGAAACGTAGGATGCGGCATGGCAAGTGAGCATGTCTGGATATACACGCAGAGTGGGGCGCGGCAGGCGCCGCAAATCTAACGCGCGTCAACTGGATATATGGCCACACTTTCACGCGCTGGCAGTAAAGACGTGCACGCGCATTTCTTCTGCGCGTGTGAGTCTGGACATGTAGACTTCCTCATGCTGCGCTGTCATGAAAGTGTGCCCCTGCGTACGTCCAGGTGCAACACAGCTCGCTGCGCGCACTGGGACCTTGTTGCGCACACGCCAAGTCTACTCCCGTGTGCTGCACGTTCATCCGAAGAAGCGGGGAAGTACGCCACGCGGCGCGATAAAGAGAGGCAGATGAGAAAATCTCCTGTGCAGGAAGCTCTGTGCAGCTTTTTCATCCGCAGGCGAGAAAGTCCTCCCACCTGGACGGCGAGACTTTCACTATACAGGTGCAAGGAGCGCCTGCTGCAGCGTTAAAAATCTTCTCGCAAAAACAGCTGGCGAGCTGCGACGTACCCACGCACCTGGGGTGCACGCTGCCAGTGCTGCTGCATATGCTACTCCACCTGCTGCGAGTGGTACTCTACCTGCTGCAGCTGCTATTCTTACTGCTGCCGGTGCTGCTCTGCCTGCTGCAGTCCTCCTCGAGCTGTCGCAGCTCCTACGCTAGCTGCTGGAGGTAGTACTCCACCTGCTGCAGGGGCCGGGCTAGGTGCTGCAGGTGGTACTGTACCTGCTGCAGGGGCGACGCTAGCGGCCGCAGTGCTCCTCGAGCTGCTGCAGGTTCTACTGTATCTGCTTCAGGGGCGACGCTAGCTATTGCAATGCTCCTCGAGCCGCTGTCGGTTCTAGTGTGCCCGCTGCAGGGGCGACGCTAGCTGCTGCAGTGCTCCTCGAGCTGCTGTAGGTTCTAATATGCCTGCTGCAGGGGCGACGCTAGCTGCCGCAGTGATCCTTGAGCTGCTGCAGGTTCTCCTCTATCTGCTGCAGGCGGGGCGCTGGCTGCTGCAGGTGCAACTTTAGTTGCAGGAAGTGGTACTCTACTGCTGGTGCCGCTGTAGCTCTGCCGATGCCAGTGGACTGTCGCATATGCTACTGCTGCTCCTGCTGCTGCTCCCGCTCAAGCCGCAGAGAGTTGTCGAAGAGTTCTGCGTTGCCCCTCTACGCTGCTGCTGCCGACGGTCCTTCCACTTGCTTGCTTCACAAATAAAAACGCAAGGTCTTCGCTGGCACTGCAGCCAATTTTCTGCGTGTACCTGGAGCTGAGAGAGCAACTGCTGTTGCTCCCGTTGCCAGCAGCGCTGCAGATGCACCTGCTGCTGCAACCAAAAAGGCTTCTCCTTCCGAGAAGGGCTGCGGCTGCCGCAGCTCACACGTCGTCGCCAAGAAAAGTTGCATGTGATTCTGCTGCTTCGCCTGCTGCTGCCTCCTGCTGTGTCAAGTCGCGCTCCACCACGCGGCGCAAGTCAGCCTCCAGTTGCCTGGGCAGTCGCAGCAGCAAGCAGCAATTTCAACACCACCAGCACCAGCATGAACGGTATTAGCAGCAACATAAACGCAAGCTATACCAGCAGAAAGGGCACCAGCAACAACAGCAACAGTCGCAGCAGCAACAGGAACTGCAGCAACACTAACAGCCGCAACGGGACCAACAGGGGGAAGCAGCAGCATGACACGCAGCGACAGGAGAAAAAAGAAAGAACAGCAGCAGCAAAAGCAAACAGCAGCCGCAGCGGCAACTGGGACAGCGACGGCAACTGAGATACCAGCGGCAGCAAAAAGGGGCAACAGCAGTAGCAGCAAGAACAGTAGGACCGGCGAAAATATGTAGAGCAGCAGCACCAACAGAGCACTCGCAACAACGGATTTGTGTCGCTCGTAGACTCTTCGCGTGGTCTATTCCTGGTGCCTTACACGCGCAGCGCTGATGCAAACTGGCAGCAGCAAACGCACCAGAAACGCCGGCAGAGAGCGGCAGCAGCACGGGTTGCATGCAGAACAAAAAGGGCTAACGCAACGGCCGCAGCAGGACGAATCCGACTAACAAGTGCACAGGTAACGACAGCAGAAGCAACGGCAGGGGTAGCAAGAACGGCAGCAGCAGCAGCAACCCCTGCATCAGCAACTTCGGCAGCAACAGCAACCCCACCAGTCGCAGCAGGAGTGAAACGACACTGCCCTCAAAAACATTCGCAGACGAAAGCGGCAGCAGTCTCCTCATCCCACGCCGCCGTGGAACTTTCAGGACTGACAGCAGCAACCGCAGCTGCAACTGATCTACCACAGAAGAGCCGGGAGGCTGCCCCGGCCCGGGGTGGTCTCAGCGTATGAAGAGGCAGTAGCAGCAGCAGCAGCACAGGCGTTGCGTACTCTCCAACACACGCGGAAAATAGTGACAGTCGCTACAGGAACAGTCTGCTCGCAGGCACCTCCTAGCAACATAGGGGGAGCACACATGTACGTAGTACTTCACAGGGATATAGGTAAAGAGAAAAATATTGCCGCACACATAAATACATGCGGAGGTACGGGTGAAGATAGTGCGACATGTTCGCATGTAAGTAATACACGGACGTACATAAATACAAGTGGATGCGCATAGAGGCAGCACATGTACATGTAACTTATAATTATATACGTATAGAAAGGGAGTATAGTAACTAACTCTAAAGCAACTTCGCAGCTTCTTCGCGCCTCTTGACTGCCGGTGGACGCCTGGCGGCTGCCGCCTTGTTGCTGTTGCTGTGCTGCTGGCGTTTCTCCTCCTCCTCGTCCTTCTCCCGCAGCTGCTGCAGCGTCTTCTGCTGCCGCGGACGGACGACCGTGAACAAAGAAACATGCCTCCTCTTCGGCTGTCAGCAGCATCTTTCTCCGAGAGAGAAAAGTAATGACGAGCACCGCGAGCTTGGGGAAGAGAAAGTAGAGAGGGAAAATTACTTCCACTCCACGAATGACGAACTGGCAGAGCGCCTCGGACGCTGCAGCAGCGAAGAAGGTCCGCAGCAGAACAAGGAAAGAAGAGGAAGAAGGAGTGTCACTCAATCAGCAGCAAACGACTAACATAGTAAGCAACTGACATAGTAAGCAGGGAACCCAGAAAAAGCATTGCTCTCTCTCCCTTGTCATCCGCCCCCACGTACACAAAAGACGTCTTTCGCGGGGTGTACGTACACTCGAAGCTGCGGTGCTCTGTTGCGGAGGAACCACGGATCGTCACTTGCCTCTCCACGCAGACGAGAACACCCGTCGTGTGGAACTCGGGGACACGTGGAAACTCCCTGACGTGCACAAGCAGAGAAACATTCACCCTCAAAAAACAGCAGGGGCTATGTAGCCTTTTCTGGTAGTAAGGCCGCGGTGTACATACACCAGAGCTGTCAAGCGTCAAACACGAGCACACAGCCAGCCCGCAACCGGCTACCACGTGAGAGATCGAACTGCAGACAGCAGAAAGACAACCCTTCTGTGTATCACACTGGGGAAACGAAGTAAACTGCCCCCAACTTCTGAGAAACAGAAAGCAGACACAAACATATATATGTGAATACATACATATATATATAGGCACACCTATCCACACACGCTACTCGTATGGAGAAGTCCACCCACGCCAAGATATCCACGTGCAGATCTCACGAAGTTGCTGACAACGAAGAGCGCATTCTTCCTCCCCACCAGCAACTACAAAGATGGCCTACAGAGAAGTTGATACTCGTCCCTCTCAATTGCGTCCCCCGCATCTCTACGTCCAGCCAGATGCGCGCCACCTACAGCAGAGTATCCTCTTCTCTTCTTTCATCATCTATTGCAAACGCAAACACACGCTAAACTAAGACAGTAGAGCTGCTACACAAATATAGATGATATACACATGCACGCTCAGTATGCAGATATATATACATATATATATACATATATATATATATATATATTTAGGCTTCCTTTTAACAGTATTCGAGAGCTGCTACACACAGACACAACAACGTAGTACGACGCATATATATATATACATATATACACACATGTCCTTCGTTGAAACAGTGTCACAGCTGTTATACAGATACCAACGTATGACACACACACATGCATATTTTTAGTATACAAATACACACACGCTTAGTTGAAAGTGGCTTTCACCTGCGACGCAAACACAAACATACGTTATACATATATATATAGATATAGATATAGATAGATAGATAGATATATGTATATATGTCGTGTACGTATATATATATATATGGATGCTTAACGAGAACAGTATCATACAGCTGCTTCTATACAGATCCAAGCCGGTGATACACACAGAAACATACACACTGTACAATCAACAGATAGACGCACATATACGAAGACGCGTCTGTGCACCAGAGACGCGACGAGGCCTTTTTTTGTGCGTCGTCTCGAAGAAAGAGGGAGACGTGCTGTGGAGTGATGCGTCTCCCTTTTCTACATTTTTCTCACCGGTTCTGTTGACACGTTTCATGGCCTCGAGCAGCGCGCGATTGGCGCTCTCTGCTGCCGCTGCGGGGTTGGTGTCCTGCGGGGCGTTGCGCAGCGGCTGGTTATCTCGGAGGTCGCATGCAATGCAGACGATACACTTCAAAAAAAAAATGCAACGGTCCACGCGGCTGTACGCCTGCAGCGCCGGATGTACCGACGCCGAGAGTCCTGTAGTGACGTGCACGCCCGCCGTCGTCGCATCCGGCAGTCCGGAGCTGCAGCAGCACCGCAGCAGCACCAGCAGCAGCACACGAGGACCGCAAACAGCAGTGGCAGCAGCACTTACAAGCGCCGAGGCTACGACAGCCAGAGGAAGACGTGCAGCAGAGCAGAAGGGAGGAAGAAAGAGAAAAAATGAAGAGGACTTCCCCACAGACAGAGGAACACGAGACGAACGCGGAGGCAGAGAGCGGCAGCCTGACAGAAGCGGGTGCTGCTGCCCCGCACACACCATAGCACTAGCAGCAGCAGCAGCAGCAACGGCAACAGGAGCGGCAGCAGCGGTGACAACTGCAGCAGCGACAGCAGCACCGGCAGCAGCAACAGCAACAGCAGCAGGAGCAGCAACAGCAGCAGCATCACCAACAAGAACACCAGCGTCACAGCTCCACGGCAAAAAGGCTGTCTGATGCTTGCGGCAACTGCAGCAGGACAGCGAGAGCAACCCTCACAGAACGCTGAGCCAACCGCAGCAGGAAATGTAGACATCAGGCAGCAGGTGCAGCTGCTGCAGCAAACCCCTCCGAACAAATCCACGTCCTGCAGCTTCAGAATTATCACCGACGCAGCAGGTGCCACCTCAGGGCCACGCACATTTATAATCCGTCCTGCACACATCCTGAAACATATACACGCGTCCCCCGTCTGTGTGTCTGTGTCGGTGTGGGTGTGAATGTACACGTATCTCCCTACACATATGTGCGTACACAGATATAGACATATGTGTGTACGTATACATATACATATAATATATGCATATATATATATACATGTATATATATATATATGCACACATACATATACGCATACAGTACACACATATGTGTGCGTATAAATAAATGTGTTTTAAGTCTGTACACATATACACGCACGTACGTTTATACCCGTACTCTCACATATATATATACATGTATCCAGACGTATATGTAGATGTAAAATATACGCGTACAGGTAGGCATACGCACATTTTCACACATACAGATATTCCCGTCCATGTATACACACACAGTCATCCATAGACACACACATTCATATACACGTATACGCATCCGCGCACGCATGCGCATCTTTGCATACACATTCACTTACGCATTCGTATACACATCCGCATACGTGTCCATATATATATATATATATATATATATATATATATACTACTA
>KL647288.1:8432206-8470358 GCA_000727475.1 Sarcocystis neurona | reverse complement strand
ATATATATATCCATGTATAGATATGCATCTTCGTACGCACACTCATATAATCATTCGTATACACATTCATATTTATATATATATATATAAATATGTATACGTGTGTATGTATATATATATATATATTTATGCTCACATACACAAACTCACTTAAATATATATATATACATATATGTAGATACCTTAGTGAGGAAACCACTTTAGAATGGGACGTACTCAGACGCAGCAGCAGGCTGTTCCGTCGGCTGAGATTGTCCGGCTGCAGCAGCCGCGGGAGGGTTCGCAGCTGCTGCTGTTGCGTCTGTCGAAGTCGGACGTTCTCCTGCCGGTCCTCCTGATGCTTCCGGTGGCGGGTTTTCTTCCCATAAAACTGCGACCTCTTCATGCAGCAGCGAAGTGAGGAGCGGCAGCAGGCGCTGGCCTTCGCGCAGATAGCGACACACAGGTAGCACTGCTTCGAGAGCAAAGCCTGTGGAAAAAAGCAGGTGGAGTGCGTGTGGGCGTCTGGCTGCTTGCCGGTCCAGCAGGCGGCACAGCTGTTCCCACGTCCCCGCGCTGCACCCGTCGCTTGCCTCTCTCTCCTGCTGCTGCTCCTCCTCCGCCTCCTGTTGCTGCTGCGGTGTCCCTGCAGCGCTGCAAGAAGAAGAAGCAGCAGCGGCAGGGGCAGCAGCAGGAGCAGCCGGCGACGAGAAGGGCCAGACAGAAGAAGGAGGAGGAGGAGCCGGCTGCAGCAAAGGCGCCCGGCATGCTTCTATCAGGACGTTGAAAATCGCCGCCTCCTGAAAGAACGAAGGCGAGGAGAAGACGAAAAGAAGACAAGCACGTCCTCTTCCACACACAGACGGCTGGACTCTAATGCTTCCCGTCTTTTGCATGTAACATCCCAGCGTACCTACGTGACTTCCCGCCATTGCTGTGAAGAGCTTCTTGACTAGACTGCAGCTTCCTACAGAACACTGGGGGGGGAAGAGAAAAAGAGAAGAAATGGAGGCCTGTACACGTCCCTCCTGTCTCCGGTACTCTCCTCTGTCTCAAGCGTTCCATAAGCCGTTCGTCCCGCGTTGACCCTCTTTTTCTATTTGGCCCTTTCGCTCTCCTCTCCAACTTCCTCCTTCTCTCGTCCTCTCCATCAGTTTCGCTCTCTCCCCCATCTACATACCTGTGCACGCATGTGCGGGGAAGATACAGAGAGACATAGAGAGAAAGAAGAAGAGCTCTGCTCCGCATACGCACCAGCAGTTTTTGGCAATAAATAGGAGAAATATAATCTGCACGCCGGCGGCGGCGTCCTCGGGGTATGACGCGGGAAGCATGCTGTGTGTCCCGTCCACCGGTAAAGACAGAGACGCGTATACGCACATATATGTGCAAATCGCGCAAGCAGCAGCAAACGTAGGTGTAGTGGTGCATCAGTGTCTATTTGCCTATAGACACACACATGTATATACGTATAATAATGATACATCTACAGATATATGTATATATGTACACGCCTACAAGCGCAGGAATGTCACTCCATACATATATATATAAATGTTTTACGTGAGTATGCCTACTACGCAGAAACTTTCGGAGACGCTCGACAGGCGTACACAGACCCAGCGCCACATGTTCAGACGTATCACGCATCGATACCCGCGTCCCGCAGTCGCAGACACGCAGACGCGTGTGTGGTGGAGAGAAGACAGGTGAGCTAGAGAAGAGAAGACGCGCAGTCTTGTGTTGTACAAAACAAATAATTTCTGCTCGCGTGGGGCCACAACGCGGAAGAACACCCAGGGCTGCAGTGCGCGCGAAGCAGCAAGAGCCCTCTCCACAACTACTACTACTGCATGCGGCGCCCAAGTAGAGATAGACAGAAAAGAGGAGAGCAGCAGCAGAGAAGAAGCTATGCGCGCAGAGGAGCCAGAAAATTGACAGATCGTAACTGACCTTGGAAGGCATTCGTCTACAAATATTCACACACACATTTGTGTGGAAATGCAGTCCGCACGAAGTTTCTATCGGCGTTCGCATGTATAGACGCAGGCGTCACGCTACTGTCTCACGGGCACCAAGAAAACTCGTCTATACGCGCATACACGTCCCCACTCCTACACATACATGGGTGCCCATCTATCTACACACATATACATATATATATATATATATGGGGTGCCCAACCACAGACACATACATATACAAGGGAGAGCGAACAGAGACAGAGAGAGGGACAAGGAAACATACACAGATAGACACGTAAACATGTACATATATACACATGCATTTAATGCCCATCTTCATACGTATACCTATATATATGAGGCAGCGAACAGATACAGAGAGACAGAGGGATACGCACATGTGTATATAAGGGGCAGAGAACATAGAGACGGGGAGAGACAAAGCGAGACGTGGAAAGTCAGAGAGAGAGAGGCAGGGAAGCAAATCTCTGAGCGCAGGTGTCAATGTAGAAGACGCGAGCGACTGAGTAGGCATCTACGAACACAAACAGACACACGCCTACCTGCAGAGGGACAGAAGATAACAAGAATGTTCCACACACACACACATACACATACATGCAGACATGGAGATAAACACACATATATATAGTGAGACATGCATACATGTCCACAAATGCGTACATGCATGGATATGCACACACATATAGATGTGGGAGGGCAGCCAACCTGTAGCGCGTAGACGTCCTCAGGAGAGAATAAGACGGGCGGGAAGCCGTGTAGTATCGGAGCGCCCATGCAGGTGTAGGACTCCATTTTGAGCAGCAGCAGGTGGACGCAGTCGGGCAGGAGATCGAAGTGCAGCAGCCGGCGAAGAACAGTAGCAGGCAGTCGCAGCAGCAAGTTCAGCGGATTCTGGCAAGCGTTGAAGTAATGCAGCGCGACGTGCGTCGCGGAGCCAGCGTCCCACAGCCCATCCGGGACAACAGAACACAAGAAAGCGGCAGCAGGGAAAGACGCTGCCGAAGAGAAAAACGAAGGCGAGGACGCGGCAAGAGCGCTTATCGCGAAAACAGCGCCACGCGTAGCAGAGACGGAGGACGAAGAAGAAGTCACGCGGGCGCAACGCCGACAGCTGAGCTCCTGGATGTTCAGCGGTTGCTTCTTCGGCTCTTCGTCCTGCGGCTGCTGCAGCGGCGACTGCTGCCGCTGCCACTGCGTCGCCTGCTCCGCGGAGCTCGGAAGGAAGGCAGCAGTTAGCTGGATGATGAGGCACGTGCTGCTGAGGATGGGTTCAACTGCACAGAAGAAGTGCCACTGCTCGAGCGTTAGCAGCAGCTCCGCTGACGAAGCGAACGAAGCTGGCCGCCGGGCCGCTGCGGCGCAGCACCCGCATACGCCGCTGCTGCTGCTGTTTCCGCAGCTTCCCACAAGACACGCTGGGGAGTCAGCAGCGTCACCTCCTCCTGTCGCCTCCCCCACACCGCCTCCTGTTGCCGCTGCTCTTGTCTCGCACGTCGGCTCCAGCAGATCTGCCCAGAACCTGCCCATGTGCGAGAAGAGAAGAATGTACAGCAGCAGCAACAACGGATCTCCAGCAGCAGCACAGTACCGAAGACCTTCCGCATATCACCTACATCTACTTCTGTGTGCACGTACATGTAACATGTATATTCTTGTTGAGAATGAAGTGCAGGAAGGCGCCTGTTCGCAGAGAGCAAAACGAGTGCACACAGAAGTTCAAATGTCAATAAATTTGGACACACACACTTATATACAACGCGATTCACGTATACACACCTACACACACTTCACACACGCATATATATATATATATATATATGTGTAGTCAAAGACATATCGCTGCGTGTTCATATATGTATACGTATATATATATATATACATACGGGACCGGAATCACTGGTACATATATATATATGTATACATGTATATATCCGTAGACAAGAACATACTGGTTCGCGTATACATATATAATATTCGTAGATATATATATATGCAAAAGAAAGAATTTGTGCATGGTTATCTAAGTAGGCAACGCGTATACCAGATAATATATAGAGAGATACACAGACGTACCAAGGAGGGAATAATTCTACACATGTGTCGACAGTCAGATATACACAGAGAGTATAAGAAGACGAGCGGTGTAGACATGTATAACAACAACGAATGCGTATATAGATACATATATGGAGAGGGAGAGGCAGAGACAGAAAAAAAGAGATATATATATTTATTCGTAGACATACATATATATACAGAGAGAGTATTGGAACCGCATACACATTCAAATATATATACATATATATATAGTTATGTATGGAGAGAGAGACAGACGGGGAATGAGAGAAAGACATATATATATATATGAATGGAGACAGATAGAGAAAGACAGAGAAAGAGAGAAGGGGATATATATATATACATATATCTAGAGAAAGGACTGGAATTGCTTCTACATATAAATGCACGCATATATTGATGGCTGGTTTTTTTATTTTGAAGAGCTGGAAGTAAAAAATTGTTGATACCGGGGGAGATGCTGCAAGCCGAAGAGAATAATTTCCTGCGCAGTGGGAGGAGAGTTCGGCTTCGTCCAGGGGCCTCTGCCGCTGGTCGCTATTGCTGCTGCTGCTCGCTCGGCAATTCTTATCCTCCTCTCCTTGCTGTTGCCGCAGCAGCAGCAGTGGCGCTGCCTGCTGCTGCCAAGCCGGTCCACCGCGGTGCTGCTGTGACTTCTCCTTCTTGCTCTGCAGCAGTACACGTGACCGCTGCTCGCGGAGGAGGAAGAAGCGGACGTGCAGCAGCAGCGGCAGCAGCACTGGCAAGCGAAAGCGGCACGGGCGGTGGCAGCTGCTGCAGCAGCGTAGTACGATCGAGAACGCAGCGTACCCCACATGCTGCCGCTGCCGGCGCCTGCGGCTTCCGACAGTTCCTCCAGCCACCTGCATCGGACGACACGCAGCTGCACGTGTAGCCTGGTGTATGTCCACATATATATATATATATACATATGTACATACGTCGATTTATACGTGTATATATACGTATATACATATATATAGATGTACCTACGCATATGTGTGCCTATATATCTATATATATATAAATGTAGAGAGACAGAGAGAGCGATACATGTGTAGGCAGCTGTGCCCGACGCTGAGCCCAGACAGCAGCTATACTCATGTATTACGTGTGATAGGTCCTTTCGAACAAATGTTGCGTCAGCATTTTTTCAGCTTGTCTGTATCTATGTGTAGATATGTCCTCCGGATTCACAGGACGCCCACCACGCTCGTGCAATACATGTTCACAAACGCCTGTTGCTGAGGCCGAGACAGACCGGCAGGCGCCTGGACAGAAAGAGAAAGACCGACACAGAAAGCGAGCGCTAGAAACGGAGAGAGGAAGAGACAGACAGAAGGAAGAGACAGAAAGAAGAAAGCGCCAGAAAAAGAGAAGGACAGAGAGAGCGTCCAGAGCGGAAGAGAAAGGGAGACGGAGGAAGAGCCAGAGAAGAAAAGGACAGACAAGGACAGAAAGAAGAGAAGGAAGAAGAGAAGGAAAGGGAGGTGTCTCGACTGCGCCACATACCGCAGAAGTTTGAGATCCTCCGGACGGCTGCAGGAGGCGGCGTGCTGCAGCAGCAGCGGCGAATGCCAGGAGGGGTCAAGCTGCTGCTGCCAGTCGGGCGGCAGCGGGCGTGCGACCGCCAGAATCTCGGGTAACGCGTTCGTCAAAGCCTCTTGCAGAAAGCGAAGAAACCAGTGACTCAAGAGAGGTCTGCACGCGTGCGACCCAACACATGCATGCCAAAAAAACGGTCCTTTTAAAAAGGAGATATGCCTCTGCGCACCCAGGGACACACATACACGAGGCGGCCGCCGCAGACAGAGACAGCGGGAGAGAGAGACACGCACACACACACACACACACACACACATACACACACATACACACAGACACGTGTAGAGAGACGCGTACACCAAGACACGTAGAACGACACACACACACACACAAACACAGACACATGTAAAGGCAGAGTTATGCAGAGAGACAAGAGAGAAACACACATATAGAGGAACACATGGAGAAAAAAGTGTATATGGAGACGAGAGACAAACATGTACACGTGGACAAGGAGTTGTACAGGGAGACACGAGACAGGGCCATATATGTGGAGACACACGGGCAGGAGGGCAACGCGTAGAGACACGCAGAAACGGGCACACAGGGAGAGGGCCGCACAAAGAAATGGGGAAACGCGGCCGCTGCTGCTGGTACAGCGCTGCTGCGTGCCCTGCCTGTACGCCCAGTGCTGCTGTTGCAACTCCTCCTGTGCGGCGGTACCGCTGGGCAACTGCTGTTGCTGCCGCGCCTCCTGCGCCTTCCTTGGCGGAACCGGTGCTGCTCCTGTTGCTGCGGCTGTTGCTCCTGCTGTTGCTCGGCGGGAGCAGGCGCTTACTCGGAGCCACAGAAATTTAACGCGGAGTTCCACGGGAGGCTATGCAGCCGAGTCACGTAACGGCTGTCTTGTGCTGCAGCGGCGGCAAGACGCAACGACAGCGACAAACAGCAACAGCAGCAGGACACGCAGGAGTAAACACACCAGTTCGTATACGAGTGGCCTTATTTCGCTCAGTTCCCTAACCACAACATGCCTTACGCCTCTAAACAGTTCTACATATATATATATATATATATATATACATGCAAATACGTATGTGTATGTACAGATATACGCATGTACGTATTCACATATATATATATATATTTACACACACATACATATATGTATGCATACAAACACATGGGCACGCACCTTATTTATATATCCTAGATGCCGGCATAAACCTTCCGTATATGGATATATATATATATGTACATACACCTGTGGATATAAGACATATACATATATATATATATGTACACATGTGGGCATCTACCTTGCACATATAGAGGGAGAGTACGAAAGAAGAGAGGAGAGAGGAAGAGATACATGTATACGTCTATACGTGTATACGTGTATCTGTACATATGCGATATGTATACGGGCATGCAACTTATACGTATGTGTGTCTCTGTACGTACGCGGCAATATACATATACACGCACACACCTCATATATACAAAATTTTGACTACGCAGTGAATAAATGTACATGTATATTTACATATAAACGTACACCTCCTATATATAGGCGTGACAAATACATATACATATATATATACATATAAATGTACACCCTCAATATACGTAGCCGTATACTCTATACATATACGAGAGTCTATATATGCGCACGGGCATGCCATTCTCTTTCTTTATCAACATATAGGGAGATATCTACATATATATATAAGATGGATATTTAGTATGATGTAGGGAGACGGCACTGCATGCGCGAGTCTCTGGAACGCCTGGTACTGGCGCCGCGTTACCTTTGAAGTAGGGCACCGCATGCAGCCTGGCAATGAGATACAGGAGGAGGGCCGCACACCAGCTGGCACGTCTGCTGCTAAGTGCTGCTGCTGTTGGTGTCGCAGCCGAGTCCCAGTTCACCGCGGCAGCAGAAAGCAGTCCATTGCCAGCGGGCGCGCACCCCCCCAGCAGCAGACTTGTTTGCGACAGCTCTGCAGGAGGTTCGAAGCTGTGTCGCCGCAGTGAGTCCAGGACCACAGGAACGTCCTGCGCAACAGCAACAGCAGCAGCAGCAGTGATACCATCGTCGCCAGCTGCAGTAGCTAAGTCACCGGCAGCTGCAGCAGAAATCAACAGCAGCAGCCGGTAGATGTTTCACCAGCGCAGGAATAGCAGTGAGACGACGGACTCCTGCAGCAGCAGCAGCAGGTGTGTCGCCACCAGTAATGGCAGGGACACCGGTTAAGGCTGCAGCAGCAGCAGGCGTACTGCCAACAGCAGTAGCAGGAATACCAACAGCAGCAGCAGATATATCACGAGCCGTAGCAGCAGCAGTAGTGCCTGCCGCCGCAGGGGCAGCAGGACCGCGGACACCACCTGGAGCAGCAACAGCAGGAGCAGCGGAAATATCACCCGCAAAACAGTAGCAAGACGACTCCCAGCGGTGGCGGTAATAACGGTAGCAGCAGCAGCAGCATCAGCAAGACCGACTGCAGCAGGAGCACCAACAGCAGCGTCAATCACAGCAGCAGCATAGCAGCAGTGCAGCAAGCAGTAGCAGCACTCCTACCAGGAGCAGCAGTCGCAGCACAAGGCCCTCCGGCTGCGCCACAAGCAGTATCAGCGAAAGCACTGCCAACAGCAGTGTTCTTGGTAGCAGCAGCAGAGGGAGTGGCACGAGGAGCAGCGGCAGCAGCAGCGCCCCGAGGGCAGGAGCTCTGCCACCAGCAGCGCCTGCAGAGCCAGGAGGAGCCGCGACAGCCGCACCTCTAATGCCACCGCAGGACTGAAAGACGTGCCGGAAACCCCTCGAGCAGCAGCCCTGCCAAGACCGTAACTTCAGCAGCGGTGTCACCCGAAGAGAGTACGAACAGCAACAGCAGCCGCAACCGCAGCCGCAACAGCAGCCGAAGCAGCGGACCAATATTCGCAGTAGAATGCCAGCAGCAGCAGAGCAACAGCAGCTGCAGAGCAACATCAGTAGCAGCAGAGAAACAGTAGCAGCAGAGAACCGAGAGCGGCAGCAGCAGCGTCGCCTCCCATACCGCCACAGGTGTCGGAGAGGTCCTCGCCGCACACGCGCAGCAGCAGACGCAGCGGTGACAGCATCACGTGCAAGACCGACAGCAGAAAGAGCAGCAGCAGCGCAGTTGTCTGCAGACGCATCAGCAACAGGGTGCCAAGAACACTGCAGCGACATGTACAGGAGCCGCAGCAACAGCAGCAGGCTAGCACCTGTAACAGCCGCGCCATCGAGACAAGCGTCTCGTCCTCCTTGACTGCTGTTACTGCTAACAAATCCCCACATCCCCCCCACACACGCAACACATAAAACATACGTACGTGTGCATATACATGTATATATATGTATGTATATGTATATGTGTGTGTATATATGTGTGTGTATACATATGCATACGTACGTATGTATGTGTCTGTGTGTATGTATATGCATGTGTGTGTATATACTGTGCGTACGTACGTATGTATGTGCACGTATGTGTGTTTGTATGTGTGTATATATAGTCACGCACATATATATTGATAGAGGCGCCCATGGATGCGCCTAGAACGTGGGAGGAAGAGGTGCCCCACCACATGCGCATGTCTGTCCAGCATGTATGTCTTTCTCTCTTTCTCTCATATGCGCCGGTAGATATATATATATATACATATATACGTGGGATATACAGGTACCCCACCACACGCGCGTGTCTGCCCAGCATGCATGTCTTCTCTCTGTCTTTCTCTCATATGTGTCGACCTGTACACATAGCACGTGTGTGTGTGTGGCCTCGCCGGTGTGCTAAAGCAACTCCTCTCCCGAGGAGTCTGGTGCTGCAGGAGCGCTGCACGCGTGCTGCTCACCAGCGGCGACAGGAGAGCGTTCGCGTCCTGCGGCTCTTCTGCAGCCTCGTCCACCCTGGCTGCTTCTGCGGGCCGTGCTGCAGCACTTGTGCCAGTCCTGCTTTCTCCTCCTTCAGGTCCTGCAGGAGTTGCTCCCAGTTCTGCTGCTGCTGCTTGAGGCAGCTGCTCGTGGTCTTCGCTCGATTCCTGCTGTGAGTCGCGCTGGTGCACCAGCGGCGCTACCCACGCCGACAAGAACGTTTCTTGGGCCGCTGCTTGCATTGCAGCGACAGGCAGCTGCAGCTGCCGTTCTTGCAGAATTTCTGACAGTACTTCGACGCACTGCAGCCAGCGCTGCAGGCCGACGTAGGGCAGGACGTTCGACGCCCCGCCACCCACTTTGGCCTGTCTCTTTAGAACTTCTTGAGGCGAGTACACCGCAGCTGCGTCGACTGCATGTGCGGCGAAGGTCAGGAGGAAATAGTACAGCCGATTCGAGGCGTAGTGCAGAGGCCCCGACTTCTCTTCCACCACCTGCTGCTTCTCCTTTTTGTTCTTCTTCTTAATCTCCACGTCGGCGAAACGTACTTTCTTGCGAACTTTCTGAACCCCTCCTGCAATGGCTGCTACTCCCCCACTCCTTTTTGCTGCTACTGCTGCTGTTCCACGTCCCGCTCCTGCTGCTGCTGCTCCCCCTGCCCCCTGTGCTGGCCCTGCTGTTGCTGTTCCCCGTCCGGCTCCTGCTGCTGCTGCTCCCCCTTCCCTCTCTGCTGGTCCTCCTGTTGCTGACCCACCTTCCGCTCCTGCTGCTATTGCTCCCCGTTCCCTCTCTGCTGGTCCTCCTGTTGCTGATCCACCTTCCGCTCGTGCTGCTATTGCTCCCCCTTCTCCCTCTACTGCTCCTGCTGTTGCTGTTAGACGTTCCCCCGCTCCTGCGCCTGCCGGTTCTGCCCCTGCGCCGCCTCCTGCTATTGCTGCTGCGGGGGCTCTTCCTGTCGCTGCTGCTGACTGCGCTGGCGCTGCCGCTGACGCTTCTGCCGCTGCTGTTGACCTGCTGGGTACTGCTGGCAGCGCGCCGGCTCGTGCCGCTGCTGGGTCTCCGGACGCTGCTGCTTCTCCTCCTGCCGCTGCCTGCTGCAGCTCTGCCGCTGCACAGGTCAGCCTGCTCTTCTTCCTTTTGCAATCAGACAGCGCTGCGACCCAATCGCTGGACTCCTCCCTCGCCCCAGGAGCCGTTGTGTACAGCTGTTGCTTCTGGAACCCTTGCTGCCGCTCCACGCGCTGCTGCTCCCCACACTCCTCATGCTGCTGAATTCGCTTCCGCTTCAGCCGCTGCACCTGTCTTCGCCTTAGTTCCTGCCGCAGCAACGCTCCACTACATTTTGCCCCCCCTCTCGGCTGACGGAGCACAGCTCGACGCAAACGCAGCTTTCCCGCCGCAATGCGTCTCCTTGCTCCGCTGCTGCCCTTGCTGCTGTAGCGGGTGTTGCAGCAGCTCCCCGTAGCCCCTCCCAGCATCCGTTTGACGAGAAGCTGCAGCTTCGTTCTGGCGGTCTCCTTTACTCGTTTGACGCGCTCAGCGTGTCGTCGCTGCTGCGCAGCCATCGCTGCTGCTGCGGCATCTTCCGCCTCTTTTTTGCTGAGAAAAAAACGCTGATGTGGCTGCTGCACGAATACCGCCGACTTCGGCACAGCGCGGCACCGTCGCCGCTCCTGCAGCCGCCGCCTGGCAGCCGCTGCTGCCTCGGCAGTCGGTGTTGGCGCATCCTCGAGCTCTGCGGCAGCTTCTGCTGCAGCGCCGAGCAGGGAACCAAGAACCAGATGAAAGAGAAGCGTATTGGCTGCTTTGACAGAAAACCACTCCATGCGAGCAGCAGCAGCAGGCAGCTGTTCTAGCAGCAGTCTCTCTATAACAAGTGGATCCGCCGGCCTGCTGAGAAGTTCTTCCTTTTCAGCTTCTACCAGCAGCAGCATCAGTTTCTGTCGCAGCTGCTCGCCTGGCGACAGCTGCACAGCAGCAACGGCAGCAGAAGGGGCGGCGAAGCTTAAACCAGATTCTCGCAGAGAGGCTGCAGCAGGAAATGCAGCTGCTGCAGTCAACGTCATGCGCCACGGTCGGTCTGCGGCAGCTGCCGGTGCGGCAAAATCAGACGCAGCACCAGTAGCAGCAGCAAGGGGGTGCCTTCCTGCTACCAGCAGCTGTTCGCAGACAGCAGCAAGCGGCAGCAGCGAGGGATTTCCCCCAGCAGCCGCTGAGGCCGAGACGACCCCTCCGGCACCACTGTTCGCTTCACCGCCTGCTGTTGCTGCAGTCGAAGAAGTTGCATGGGCAGGGTCGAACGACGAGGAAGAAGACGCAGCAGCACCTGACGTCAAGGAACTAAACCGAATCCCCCACGCCACCGCAGAAGCAAGGCTGCTGCGCAACCCTCGCCGCAGCGGAGGAGACAAAGCAGTCAACGGCAGCAGCCCCACCATCTCCGCAACAGCCGCTAGACCCCACACTCTGCTGCAGCTCCCCGTCAGAGCAACAGCAGTAGCAAGGCGCTGCGACTGCGGTGGCGCAGACGTCAGCTGACACTTCCAGGAAGCAGTCCCGCGGCCGCCAGCAGAAGACGAAAACTTGAGCGATGCAGCGGAAGGAGAAACTTTGACGGTTAGTTGCTGCTGTTGCGCGGAGAACTGCTGCCTCAGACTCCTCGTCTGGGCCTGCAGCTGCGGCTGCCATTGTGAGGGGAGGTGCTGCTGCTGCAGCACGAGTCGCTGCTCCTGCTGTTGCTGCAGCACGAGTCGCTGGTGCGGCTGCTGCTGCAGCACGAGTCGCTGCTGCTGCTGCTGCAGCTGTATCACATGGTGTTGCTTCACCTGCTGCTGCAACACGTGAGTAGCTCTCCGCAGCTCTCCCGCTGCTGCGTGCCGCTTGCGCGGAAAACACGTCTCCTGCTCTTCTCCGGCGTCGAGCGCCTGCTGCAGCAGCCGATGCAGCGCTGCAGCTACGAAGGCCCTCTCACTATCACCGCCGTATGCAGCAGCCCTTCCCCGCTCCAAAGGAAGTACAGCAGCTACCCTGCGGCTGCCCCCGCCTACTTTCCCAGCCGCGACAACTGCGCCAGCAGCAGCCACGCGGCGTCCGGGAGGCGACAGTGAAGCAATTCTGCTGCTGGCATTCTCGCTGCTGCTGCTCGGAGGCAACAGAGTGCCTGAGCTTGCAGGCCGACTGCGACGCTTCCCCGCCACCAGGGCGTGCGATTTCCCCCCCTCCTGCCGCCGGCCTTCATCCTCCCAGTCCTCCTGCCGCAGCTGGTCCTGCTGCTGGAAGTTCTGCTGGTGGGGGTCTTGGACGCGCTGCTGCCCCTGCGTCCGCTGCTGCTGCAGCTGCTGTTGCTGTAAGTGTTCTTGTTGCTGTCGTTGCTGTTGTTGTTGCAGCCGCTGCTGCTGCTGTTGTCGCAGCTGCTCCCTGCGCGTCCTCGCGTGAGACTCAGAAAGGAGGCGCCGCCGCTGCTGCTCCTGCGGGTCGTAGAAGAGGACGTAGAACAGCAGCAGCAACTTCGCCTTCAGAAACGCCGCCGTACAGCTGTCTGTGGCCTCTCGAAGCGGCAGCAAGTATTTTGCGAAGGCTCCTGCAGACAGCAGCTTGCTGTTCGCCAGCGTCTGCAACGAGAAAACACCCGCGCAGCAGGCTTCATGCAGCTCTTCCACCGAAGGAAACAGCAGCAGCCGCAGCAGCGGCTGCAGGAGCAGCACCGTCTCAGCGACCGCCTTCTCTCCAACAGCAGCAGGAGCCGCAGAAGCCGCAGAAGGCTCCAAAGCGTCTGCGCCGGTGTTGCTGCTGCTGCTCTTGCGTGCGTTGCAGGCCGGAGAAGCTGTCCACATTCCGCAAAAAAGTGAAGAAGAACTGAGGGACTCGCGCAGCTGAGCAAGGCGCCGTACCTTTAGCAGTGCGTGCGAGCGAAGCCTCAAAGAAAGGAAATCAGCATACGGCTTCCCAAGCCGTTGCAACGACAGGAATACGAGGCGGACAAAGGTCAGGCTGCTGCTCGTCTCTTCTCCTCCGACCGCAGGCAGCGGAGGGAAGAGAAGGCAGCTCGAGTTCACAGACAGCTCTGCTGCTGGAGCACGCGACGGCGACGCGCACTCCGAAGCTGCTGCTGCTGCTAAAGGTGAGGAAAAAGATGAACCGCCGAAGGATGGAGACAAATAAGAGGAACCACCTGCAGCCACAGAAGCAGCAGAGAAGGAAGTCGCGGAAGGGGAGGATCGATCCAGAAGCACGTGACACAGCCAGCGCATGACGCCACCTAGCAGAAGATCTGCTACCTGAACACACAGCAGCAGCACCAGCAAAAACAACAAAGGGCAGCAACAGAGAGGGAACTGACGTGGCAGCAGCGATGCGGGAGAAGTGCGCTGCAGCACGAGTAGAATCAGCGGAGCAGCACAGACGTACCCGGAGCAGCGCAGAATCAGAGCAGCACCAGTAGCAGTCAACGGCACCACATCTGCAACATCGGCAGAAACAGATGAGCAGCAGCAGCAGTACATACCAGGCGGTCGCAGCAAAAATGTACACCAAACGCAGCGGGAGCGAAACAAAGACTAATACCAGCATCAGCAGGAGTGTATCAGCAGCTGCAGCAGGAATATATCAGCAGCAGCAGCAGGAGTGTGTCCGCAGCAGCAGCATAAATATGATGAGGGGATGCAGCAGGGACATATCCGCAGCGGCAGCAGCCATCGTGGCAACAGCGGCTGCAGTGACAGTATTGGCCGAGCGACGACAACGGAAGGGCAACTACCGCACAGCAGCAGCAAGGAGGGCAGCAGTAGAGCACCGGCAGATACACGGCAACAGCAGCAGCAGGAGCGCAGCCGCAAACGATTTATTGAAGCAAGGCGTGCAGCATAGTTTCAACAGCAACACGAGGAGGTACGCCACAGCAGCGTCTCCGGTGGAGCAGCAGCCGCAGCAGGGACGCACCCGACAAGAGCGGCAGCAGGTGTAACGGCAGCAGCATCACAAGAGCAGCAGGACGGCAGCAGCAGGACGGCAGCAGCAGGACGGCAGCAGAAGGACGGCAGCAGAAGGAACGCAGCGACAGAAGCTGCGTCAGGCGCAGACAAACACCGACACTTCATAGGCAGGTCGCAGCGACAGCATTTGCAGAAACGCTGGAGCAGCAGCAGTAGCAGAGAGGCAACTGCAGCAGCCGGCGACCCCCCCGCCAGCAAGCACACAAGCATGCTCACACTTATAAGTCTACAAGAGTTCAGACATACTCCTACATAGATGTACACACACCTATTTGTACACATAATACATATATACATATGTGAAGGCATATATGGCAATGGTATGAATACTTGCTTCGTCGGCGTTCCTACAAAGGCTACTAGACTCATACATGCATCTACGTATGAATAAATAGGAATTACGTATGCGTCTTCATAGATATACATATCGATACGAATACATGGATATACACGTACATCACAGAAGCGTTGACCCTGATTCAACAGAGATATATATTCTCGTTGAAGACGAGCCCCCCAGTGTTTCTGATCCGTACGGAGAAATGGCAGCCACCAGATCAAAAGTCGTTTATTTGAAGTTGCGCGCATGCAGCAGGACTGCCATATACGTCTCCCATCAAGAAACAGATCTGCTCTCCTCTTTTTCCCGTACATAGCCAAGCACACTTCTCCAGGCGTGTACCTACTACGCGTACACATATATATACATATATATATGTAAAAATGAGCGCAGACGGATGTATGAATGAGACAGACACATACACTACCGGGCAGGTGACACCGACGTTCGACGAAAATAGGAAGAGAGAGAAGGAAATGCCGTACGCAAAAGCAGAAGAATGACGGTTCAGAAATGCGAGAAGCATATACACATATATATACACGTACGTTTATGACCCGCCTTCATACCGATAGAGAGAAAGAGGGACGCTTCAGAGAAGCAGGGCACATATATATGTATGTGTGCGCCTCGAGACAGAGAGATGAAAATATACTTACGCCCGTACACGTGGTTGTTATTTACTTTTCCACTTGGATAGAGACAGACACGCTCCTTCAGAAAAGCGGCCTCCATATGCATGTATGTATACACTTTCAAGTGTTTATCAATCACCTTCAGAGAGGAAGACAGAAAAAGAGAAGGAAAGAGGGAGAGAGGAGAAGGGAGGGAGAGGAGGGGGGGCGAGAGACAGAGAGAGAGTGGAGGAGAAGGAAGCAGAGAGAAAGCGGGAAAGAGAGAGACAGAGAGAGGAGGAGGGACGAGGGAGGACGAAAGCGAGAGACCGACAATAGACAGCGAGACAGGCAGACAGAGACAGAGAGAGAGGGTGAAAGGGACAGAGAGAGACAGAGGGAGACATAGAGAGAGAGAGACAGAGGGAGAGACAGACAGACAGACAGAGAGAGAGACAGACAGAGAGACAGAGAGAGAGACAGAGAGAGACAGAGGGAGACAGAGAGACAGACAGAGAGAGACAGAGAGAGAGACAGAGAGAGGGGACGGCCATCCCTCCTCCTCTTTTGAGACCCA
Organism: Sarcocystis neurona; assembly: GCA_000727475.1. Lineage (NCBI taxonomy): Eukaryota > Apicomplexa > Conoidasida > Eucoccidiorida > Sarcocystidae > Sarcocystis > Sarcocystis neurona. The sequence continues at coordinate 8,454,347 of KL647288.1, read as the reverse complement.
CCACCAGAGGGCACACATGTATATACACGTGTATACGTGTGTTGGTGACGGTTACATTTCGGAGACGATTCACGTGTTACTACTTCTGCCCTCCCCACACCCCATACAAACGACAAATACAAGAGAGACAGAAAGTGAGACAGAGAGAGGCAAACAAATATATGTGGAGGACAGAGCAGCACGGAAGTAGTGCGTACACACGTGTTCCTGCCCTGCTCACAAACAAACGACAGAATGAAAGAGACACAGCCACAGACCTACACGTATATATATGTATGAGAAGGCAGCACTCAGTAGTAAGGCATTTTTACGTGTGTTACGACCCTGTTCACCTACAACTGATAAAATTGAGAGAGACAGAAACATAAATGTGTGTATATATATATATAAATAAGGCAGAGCAGGAGTGTGCCAGTACGTACGCGGTATAGACGGTCGTCGTTCCGAGGCAGAGACTTATGTATACGGGAGGATGCCGAGCCGAGTCTACGAATTTTACTGAAGCATTCTTCGGTTCTACTAGGAAATGGAGAGAACCACGTCGCGATAAATACACAGAGCCACACACACGGAGAGAAGGAAAGTAGGCATATGCTGTCCGTTTGATCAGGGATGCAGGAGCTGCCGCGTACCTGCAAGCCTTGCGAGATACTGCCAACTGCTAGGACAATCGCCAGGACATTCTGTTGCACACACAGCGCAGCCTTGTCATTCTCATCAGCGACAGCAGCAGCAATCCGCACCGCATGCTCCGCTGCTTCTCTTGCAGCAGAAACCCGCTGTTGCTGCAGCAGTTGCCTCTGCAGTTGCCTCTGCAGTTGCTGCTGCCCCTGCCCGTGGCCGGGTACCTGCAGCAGCTGTCCCACCTCCTTTGGTCGGTGGCCCGGGGGCTGCAGCAGCTGCCCCTGGGGCAGCCCCTGGCATTGCCGCCGCTGTTCCTGCTGCCGGTGAAGCACTTGCTGCCGAAGCTGCTGCTGACGCTGCTGCTGCTGCGCACACACCGACGCAGACCGGCGACGCCTGCACTCAGCTCGCAGCACCTCCAAGCAAAACGCCAGCACCGGCGGCAGCGCACTTCCGGCAGCAGCAGCAAATGTGGGGCTTTCGAAAGGAGGAAGTGCGGGAGTCGCAGCATCAGCAGCAACAAAGTCAGCAGCAGCGTGCGCAGCAGCAGAAGCCGCGACACTTGTCGGATGCCGCTGGCGGGCATCACCCAGGCCAGAAACGGCGGCAGCAGCATCGCCGCCGGAGAGCCGGTAGCTACTCAAAGCAGCAGCAGCCACCGCAGTAGCAGAGCCACCGGGAGCGTCATCAGGAGCATAGGCTCTCACGCTAGGGAGCTGGTGGCTTTGCGTCCTGCAAGCGACGGTAGACAAGTCAACACATGCTCCACCTCGACTTCTTGCCTGCTTCCCTTTGTTTGGTAGTGCAGCGGGAACTTGCAGCAACATTTCTTTCCCTGCTGCTGCTCGAGCTAGCAGCCCTGCAGTTTCGCCAGCGGCGTCGCCATCGCCACGAGGCCCCCGGCGCTGCCTCTCCTCTCGCTGCTCCTGTTGCTGCTCCTGTTTCTCCTCCTCGTCCCGCTGAGCACTTTGCGGCTGCTGCTGTATCCGCTGCTGCTGAATCCGCTGCTGCTGCTTTGCTGCCGGTCCTGCGGCGGCGCTAGCGTCGAGAGCTGATGCAGCAGCAGTCGCCTGCTGGGAGTCTGCCTCGCTCTTCAACTCGAGCGGCGCTGCGGGGGCCTTCGCAGCAGTCTGCTGCCTGCTGGTGTGTCCCCCTACGAGTTGCAAAGTATCCGCGGCAGGAGCTGCTGCTGCTGCAGCTGCGCCGCCTGCCTTCAGCAGCCGCTGTTGCCGCCGCAGCTGCTTGCAAGCCGTACGTGCAGCAGTCGCAGGCGTTATCACTCGAAGAAATATTGGCGCCAGCACACAGAGCAGTGGGGACCAGTCGAGCTCCTTCTCCTCTGTGCTCCCTCTCTCTCTACTTCTCTCCACGCCCCCGCTGCCGCTGCTCAAGTCCGCGCTCCCGCTGCTCTCGTCCGCCAATACCTTGCACTGCCCACTTTCTCCTCTGGTGCTCGACACGTTCCTGCTGCTGCTTTCGGCGTTCTGCGCCTGGGAATAGAAGTACATGCTGACATCAACGCAGAAGCGGCGGGCAACCTCTTCAGCAGTCAAATGAGAAGGTAGCAGCAGTAACTTTCGAGCTGTCTCTGGGGCGCATGCAGCAGAACCCTCCCTGTTACTGCTGCAGGTTTTGAGGCCTGTGTTGCTTCTGCTGGTCTCACTTACGCTTCTGCCAGAGCTGCTGCTGCTCAACCCCCCCCGCAGCCCGTGCTGCTGCACATAGACAGCCGCACGCGCACTGGGCTCCGCCACCGTCCTCCCATCTTGCCGTTGCTGCTTTCCTGCCTGCTGCTGCTGCTGCTGTCCCACCGCGGAGCGCAACAGCTGCTTTCCTGGCTGCTCCTGCACGTGCTGCGGCAGCTCCTGCTGCACCGGTCTCCCGCCAACCTGCTTCTGCGCCTCTGCATTTACCTGCTGCTGAGGCTGCTGCGACAGCTGCCGCTGCGACGGCTGCCGCGGCGACTGCTGCTGCTCGGTCTTCAGGACAAAGCCTTTGCTCTCAGCAGTAGCGCTGGCGCTTGGCGCGTTCTCTCTCTCCGCACGTGCGTCCAGCCTCACGCGTGGTAGAGAAAGTCTCCCATACCTATCTTCGTCGCATCCTGCACGAGTCCTCTCACTGCTGCTGCCGCTGTCAAAGTTGCTGCTGCTTCCACTGCTGCTGCTGCTGCCGGGCCTGCCGGAGACAGCAGACGAGCGACCAGTGATAATATCTCTCTCGCTCTGAAGTGCTGCTGTTCCTGTTGCTGCTGGCACTGCTCCTGAAGCGTTCTGCTCTCTCGCTTTGAGTGACGTTCCTCCTGCTACTGAAGCTGGTGCAGATGGTGCGGCTCCTGCAGCTGGTGTGGTAGGTGCTCGGAATCGACGTGCTGGTGGTGCTGCCGTTGCTGCGTCAGAGCGTGTCGCTTTCGACGTAGGTGCTCGGACGCCTCTTTTTGCTGCTCCTGCAGCAGCTGTTGCTGCTGCTTCTCTCCCCTTCCTCCCTGCTGCCGCTGCTGCATTTCCCGCTGCTGTCGCGTCTTTGCTTCCTGCTGACGCTGATGCGCTTCTTTTGACTCCCGCTGCTGCTGCTCCGCTGTCCCTCCCTGCTGCTGCTGTTGCTGCGCTTTGACGGCTTCCTGCTGCAGTAGCGCCGGCGAGAGATCGCAGCGGCAAGTTCAGCAGCTCGAGGACCCACTTCACGTCCTGCGGATGAAAGAAGTGGGAGGAGGACAGCAGCGTCCGTAAAGCGGGGGGCTGCCGACAGCGCTGCTTGTACAGCTGGCTCTCTTGGCAAAGGAGGGGGAGCAGCGGCAGCAGCAGCTGCTCTCTGCCTTCCTCAGACAGCCGCAGCAGAAGGCGCTGTAGCGAGAGAAAGTCACGAAACTCCAAGCAGCTCGCCACCTCCTCAAGCACCGGCCCCCACATATCTGCCTCCCCTCTCCCCCCAGCAGCAGCAGCGGAGTCCCGGCAGCAACGCATGCGGAAAAACAGAGGGAGAGAAAAACCCGTTGTCCTCAGCACACAACGCCAGCAGCGCCATCCGCAAGTCGCTCCAGCACCACACACTTTGAAGAAGAAGCACCCGCAGCAGCAATGACGGCAAAGGCTATCGAGCGGCAGCAGCACAGGCTACCCAGCGGTGGCAGCAGGCATCTGAACAGCAGCAACACGCAAGGCAGCCTGGCAGATGCAGCAGCAAGCGGCAACCCAGCAGGGCAGCAGCAACCGGCGAACCAGGACGGGCAGCAGCGCGCGGCAACCCTAACAGATGCAGCAGCAAGCAACGCAACCCGGCGCGTGCAGCAGCAACCGGCATCCCAGCCAGTGCTGCGGCAATCCGGCAGATGCAGCGGCAACCGGAATCCCAGCAGGTAGGGCAACCCAGCGGGTTACGCAGCAGCTGCAGCAGCAGCCGGACCGCGCTACCGGGGGGCAGCAAGAGGATCCTGCGTAGTTCCTGCTGCTGCGTCCACCAGGACAAGAGACGGAGGGAGATGTACGCACTGGATGTATCGCCCGCGTTGAACCGGGAGTATATGAGGTACAGAGGAGAAACAAGGGTATAAATGTCGTGCTGCTGATGCTGCAGTTCTTCCTGAAGCGCAGTCAGGCAGCTAAAAGCGGCGACGCAGTTCTGCCCGGTGCTGCTGCCTGAGTACCCGCGGAACGAAAAGCGCAGGTAGAGTACTTCCTCATGCTGCTGCCACACAAAGACCGCAAGAAGTAGATACACGAGCCTGACAGAATGCAGCTGCAGCATCGGGATGCTTCCACGACCACTACTGCTGTGGCACCGGCTCTTGCTGCTCTGGCGGCTGCTCCCCTTGCTGCTGCTACTGCTGCTACAGTTGCTGCAATAGCGGTGTATGCTGCGGCCGTTGCTGCTGCTGCTACTGATCTGCTACGACTGCTGCTCTTGCCGCTGCTGCGACTCCTGCTCTTAATTCTCCTGCTGCTGGTGCTACTCTCGTTGCTGCCGCTGCTGCCCTCGTGGCTGTTGCTGCTGCCTTTGTTGCTGCAACTGCTCTTGCGGCTGCTCCTGGTCTAGCCGCTGCCCCTGCTGTCGCTGCTGCCGCTACTGTTGCATCTTCTGCGGCTCCCGCAGCTGCTAGTGGCACCACTTCTCCTTCTGCTGGTACTGTTGCTGCTGCTGGGCTGCTGCCACTGGTGTTGCTACAGGGCCGCGGACACATGTCCAGTCGCAGCAGTGTCGTGCTGCTACTGCTGCTGCGAGGCAACCGAGGAACGTCCCCAGCCTTTTGCACTGCTGTTCTTGTTACTAGTGCTGCCAGGCAAAGGCCGACAAATTTGCTGAGCTTCTGGCCCCGCAGCTCTCTCTAGAAGAAGAGAAAAAAAGAAGGGCAGCTGCCGCCTGGCTCCGTCTGCCGCGCGGCCTGTTGGCCAACCCGCTGGCCGATCTGTCTCTCGTCACTTTCCCTCGCTACAGTTGACTCTTGCAGCAGCGTATGCAGTGGCAGCAGCAGCAGGTGATCGTGTCCGCATGCGGCTGCTGCTGACTTTCGCGGCCGCACGCCACCGCAACTTCCTGGCAGCCGCTGTGGCTGCTGCACTTCTTCGACTCTGCTGCTGTTGCTGCTTTTCTCCCTGCTCTCGCTGCAGATCTCGCTGGGGCTAGCGCAACTCCCTGTTGCTGCTACACGAGCTGCTGCTGAGGCAGCTGCTGCAGTTGCAGCCACGGTCGCTCTGCTGCTGCTGCCGCCTCTGTGATGCCGTCCTCCTTCCCCTGTCGCCCTGTTGCTGCTCTTGCTCCTCTGCTGCTGTAGCGCTAGAGGTCGCCGTTGTTCTGCCGTTGCTCTCTCTCTCTCTGCTGCTGACTAGGCGAGGGCTCCTGCTTCCGCCTGTTCTACCTTCTGCTGCTGCTGTCAGTCTGCTGCTGCTCTTGCGCTAGCTCTGGCTGCTGGTGCTGCTGCGTTGCTAAGCACGTCAGACTTCCTGCAGCGCCCCGCCTGTAGGGGAGCTGCAGTCCTCTACAAAATCCTCGCCAGCGCGGCAAGGCAAGCAAGGGTACATGCGGTGTTCTCTCACAGCAGCTGCGGGGCAATGCCACACCAGCAGCAAGACCGCCAGAGGAGCGGCAGAGACGGTCGCCGAAGCAGCACCCCACCACCGCGGTAGAGCCAGAATCACCTGGGCAAGAGCAGCAGCAGCAGCAAGTAGCAGAAATGCTCAAAGAGAGGGAGTCATAAACGTGGACGGATGCAGGGGAAGAAGTATTTCCAGCAACTGAAACACAGCAGAGGCAGATGTGGTACTCCTCTTCTTAACGTAAGAAAGACACAAGAATTTTTAGCACCAGATGGAAGTGGTAGCAGCACCGATGGGTCTGTGTGGAGAGCAGCGGCGCTAGCACCGGCGATAGTTCGAGCCGTTGCTGCAGCTTTGACCAGCAACAAGCCGGGTAGGTCTCGACGGGTCGTCCACACAGCACCAGCAGAAGGCGATGCTGCAGTAGCAGCAGCGGCAATTCCACCGGGTTCCTGCTGCCATTCCTCCTTCAACAGCAGCAGCAGCTAAACGCAGCACAACCGACGGCAACGCGTTCCAACGGCAGCAGCAAAACGTTCCCCCACTGCAACAGCAGCAGCAGCAACAGCACGCGCGGCGATCTTCTCACCGCCTCTTTAGTGACAGAAGCAGCTACAGCGTACTACTACGAGATGAGAAGCATCAGCTGTGCGCTTCAGCAGCAACAGCAACAGCAGCACATGCAGGGTCCTGTCGCATCAGCAGGAGAGCCGGAGCATGCTTCGCACGAAGCAGCACAACCCCGTGGAGGGCCGCAGCACCAGCGGATGCGACTGGTGGAACTCTCACCACCAACCTCAGTGACTTTCTACGTGTATGTGTACGACGTAGCGAGAGAGAGAGAAACGAGAAGTTGTACATGGGGTCGTTCAGCTGCTTCCTTCGTTATTATTGTTGTGCCATTCACCTCGGTAACCTGCGGCGCTTCGAAGCGAGCTGCTGGACAAGCTGCAGATACTTGTCTTCCTCGTCTTTCTCGTCTTCCTGCGAACAGCCGCAGGACTAGCAATGCAGCAGCGTGTCCAGCAGCGGCAGTTGCGCGGCAGCGGCAACAGCAGCCGTGAAGAAGTGGCACCCGCTCGGCAGCAGCAGCAGAAGAACGGCTTCAAATGAAACGTGGTGGCGTGCCGCTGCTGCAGGCAACGCGGACAAGTTGGTAGTAAAGTCCTCTACATGCAAGTATACACATGCGTAGACGTTGTGTGTGGCTGTGTGTCCACACTCTTGCGTGTAAACACGTATACTTCACGAGTGTACACGTGACAGACATGTGCACGTTTTTCGACAGCAGATAGAGGAGTTCTCGAGACTCGAGTGTATGCTTGAAGCGACAGCGCTGCGGCAAGGCAGAAAGGAGAACTTACATGGAACGAGACTGCTCCGGCAAATCCACGGGGAAAACGTGAGAGTCGGCGGCAGAGACTTTTGAAATATCATCTGTCAAGGTAGAAAGACATATGTGTATGTGTACGTGTTCTGGATTCAGTGAAGACGTTGAAATACGGAGAAAAAAAGGGAAGGAAATGTGTGCCTCTCCGCGATCTGGTAGGGGGCATGCAGGATGGGAGAATTAGGTGTGGGAAGCGAAGGCGCGTAGAAAACGCGTTCGGAGATAAAAGGAAGCAGCGAAAAGGCGCCACCACGCGCGAAGAGGTGCTGCAGATAAAGCAACGGAAGAACGAACCGCCTATGGACTACACATATCTGTCTATGAAAAGTGATGGAAAATTCAAGTCGACAGACAGCCATTCGTCCATCTTATTACTGATGGGCGTAGAATGATGTACATGTAGCTCTATTATTCGAGATACACAACACGCCCGTCCGTACAGATGCGGCAAAAAAAGTACTCACTACCGCTTTGACTGCCGTGTTGTGCTTTGCGGCTCGTGTCTGCTGCTGTTGCTGCTGCCTTCGGTCGGTCGCGGTAGGCGACATGCAGCACATATAAACAGCGTGCGACTCCACGTGTATCTCGATATTGTACAAATGGCTGCCGCGTTCGACAGTAAAGCTCTCACAAATACCCTCCTCTGCAGGTTTACGGGACGGTGTCTGCGTTTGGGATCGTCTACCGATGCTGCGCATGCCCGGAGCAACAGCAGCAGGGACGCATGCTACATGACAGGTGGCACCAGCAGCAGCAGAAGGCGCATGCCGCAGGATGCGCCCGCCGCAGCAACAACGCTTCGCTGAGAGTAGCATCACCAGCAACACCTGCAGATTGGCGCAGGAGCATCAGCAACGGTGACTAGTGGCAGACAACAGGATTTCTGCGCTCCTAGTGAACAACAGGAGCAGGGGGAGCAGCAGCAGCAGCATTACCAACTGCCCCTAACAGCAGCAGCAGCAGTCGAGCTGCGTCAGGTAAACCGGTGCGCACGAGCAGCCCTGCACAACGGCAGCAGGAAAGCCACGGCTCCCTTCCTCCCGATGTGGGGACAGTGAAGTTACCGCTACCGAAGGACAACAGAGAAGTGTTCTTCGAAGCGTCAAAACAAGACGTCGGCTGCATGTGTGCCGTCAGACAGAAGACGCTACTGAAAGTATGTAAACTTTACCGAGTTCACGCATACCACGGAGGAGGATGCCTAGATGGAGGGCTGGAGGGCGACGTGTGTGTATCCTAGTGCACCCGTATATACGTATATATATTGACAGCTACGGCGTACGGGATGTACATATTTACACAGGCATGGGGTTGCGTATACTATATATACGTTTATACACGTAAATATTTATGTACATGCATGGGGTATATATATATATATATATGCACGGTACGTAAGCACAGCTGTGGAGGAGCCGCCACGTGCGCCCACATATGTAAATGTACACGGATGAGCATGTGTGTGTATATGCACATGTATATACATGTATATGTATATTTAGTTGTGGGCCCCGCCTACTCACTACCACTCAGGTATCATGCGGGCCTTGCGCTGCAAAAGCAGTAACTCGTAACGGGATCGGTTACATTCTAGGGAATGCTTTTGACACCGAGAGCTCTACTTCGTCATGTTCAACGCCCAACACAGGAATTTTTAGTGCCTCGCGCGGACAGAAGAAGCAAGCCTGCTGCTTGTTTCTTTTGGAAGTCAAAATGTTTACCTCCAGCAGCTGGTCACTACCCATTCAGGAATGAATGCTGCGAAGAGCTTGGCCGCTGAAGTACAAAGAGGCAGAGTAGTACGCACCCAACTCGAGACTGACGACCCACGTACCTGAGAGTATGCCACGGGGAGTTGACACACACGACGTAGACATTAGCTGCTACACACAAAAGGTAAGGCTCGTGCTGGCGTGAAAATGAGAAGGAACCCGTACTGATAGGGTCTGATGATGCGTGCGTTTGACGTGGAGGAGATTTGGCAACAGTGCTTAGAGGAAATCTAACCAAAGGCTACATGCGCAACGTACACTAAGGCACTAGATCAGCCGTTGTTAGAGCAGATACGTGGGGAGAGGTGGAGAAACCACAACAGTGTGGAGCAACTTCGATACAGCACGGTCACAGTGGTGTCGAAGGCTCGACCGGGCCTCAAGATAGGCAGCGCGTAAGAGAGCTCAAGGTTCATCGACTCGCCGTGGAGAAGCTTTCGGTAGCCGTCACACTCAGGAGGGCACTCGAGAACAAATGAAACTCCAAAGGCGTTGGTGCGGAGGAGCGATGCATGAAATGCCTGACATAACTGGTTATTAGTGTGACAGAGAGTCGGCGTGGCGGAGTGTGGCATGGATTTTCTGGCTTAGGGCGACTCTTATATAATACGCATCTACCACATGCGTGCTCCCCCACGAACTGCGGTCGCAGTCTCAGATATGGTGCTAGCTATTCTTCCCTTTCCAGAGTACGCGGTCATGCACAGTGGTGTTCGCTGCAGTGCAGGTGCCCGTGAATTCCTACGTCCTCCCTCTAGGCTGCTACTGCAGTATGCGGGTGCTCTCTCCTGCTGCTGCAGGGGCTTTAAACCATTTATATATAGTTCGCTAACCCACAAGTACATCCAATATTGTGCGTGTTTTATACACACTTTGCAATCACCATTCCTATACGTTGCATATGTGCACGTCGTGCGCACCCGTGGATATCCACCAGTATGTCCTAGAAACATGGCAGACTAGCTAAGTCGACGGCGAATCCATCCCAGAACCGCATCTCTACATATGCTTGTCCTGTACGATGGATGCACAAACACGCACACAGTCCTCAAAATATGCAGCACCTACCCAGGCGTCCCCTCATCCTTTTCAGCTGTACTGACGTGTACCGCGCATTTGCACGCACACACAGACAAGGTCAGACACACTCGTAAACATGATTCTCTACACATGTCTGTACTACGCCGGCCGGCATTTCGCTTACGCCACTCTCGTGAGTGGAAATTAGAGTGAACTTAGAGTTCTCACTCTAGTACGTGAGGACGACCGTTCACGCTCCAAGCGCGGGGAGGCCGATGCAGTGTAGGCACCTTGAAAGGGCAGACACATCGTAAGTCGTGAAAACGACTTATATGCACGGGGAGCACTCGCACACAGATATACACATATATGTCGGAAAGCTGACGGACGCTACCAGCGCGTGTATTCAATAATGGCACCCAGCAGCAAACTGCGTGCGGGACTGTGGGCAAGGCCACAGAGGCCCACCTAGCATGTTCTGAAAGCGGACACATGCAAAGACATGCGTGGAATCAGCATCGCGAAAGTCGGATGCGTCCACGTTGCCTTCTCACAATTGTGCGCGAGTTATCAAGGATGCACAGAAGAATAGTCTGGATAGTTATGAGTGCTGGTTCTGCTTCTAAGCCCAAAACAGGCCGGAACCCACCTGCAATGTCTACAGTGGAAGGCGTGTCCACTGGCGGTGGCTTCTGCTCTGTGGAAATTTACACGGAGACCACCTGGGGTCCACCTGAAGGAAACTACGGAGACTGACACCCTCCTGTGCAGATCTGCTGCTGCAGCGAAGTGTCCACAGGCAAACACCGTGCGCAGAGCCTGACTCTTGAATCACTGAGGCAGACGAGCAGTACATTCGAAGGAAGTCACTCAGGGTGGCATGCCACTCGTAGGTTGCGTTAAGGGGTGAAAAGATGCATGCTGCTTACCATGGAGAGCGAATGCATGCCGGGCCTTTTACTTGTAAATGATTACGCCTAATAGCCCCGCTCACGCTAGTGAAAAAGTCACGCAAGCGCTCCAAGACGTTGAGCATGAGAAGAACAGCGATACGCTTTCAGCGTGTCTTTTCTACACGTCTCTACACACGCATGCACACATCCGTCTATGTCGGTATGCATAGGAAATTTTATATACCTTGTTGAACAATTCAAGCGTAAAAGGAAAACAACTCGATATATAGAGTTCGGAGCCGCAATAAAGCATCAGTAACATATCAACGAAGGTGCACTGCCGGTCACTAAATTATCACATGTGCCACGAACACCCTTACCGGCAGGCGTATCGTGATGCAGTGTGAAACGTCACACAACAGGAGACAGCTGCGTACAATGTTCCCGCCCGATATCGGTGCCCAGCCCGAGACTCGGGCTGGAAAGAAGCACTGCATTATTTGAGGTGTGCAGAGCAGTGAAGAACCGAAACGGCAAAAAACGAGTGTGTACTCGCATGTATACACTCCTCCGTACGGACCGTACAACGGACTTGGAAATCGGGGAAGGGAAGCAGCAGTTCTGTGCAGACGTTCAGTTCCTTGTTTCAGTGCTTCGTGCGGCAGTGGTGCACGCCCACCAGAGTTGAGCATCAGCAGCGCCTTATGTTGCACGTCTTCGGTGCTCTGTGTTCGCGGAGATTGCGGATAACAATTTGATCACTCGTGCACTCGCCCAACCCTTCGCAAAACAACGGCCCTCTTTGCTGCCTGTACGCCTACCACCACCAGTGATACTCCTAAAATAATGAGACGACTACTACGTCGTGCAGGGTGACCAGTCGTACTCTCAGTATTACCACTATTGTCACCTTTGCTTGGCACGAGAAGTTTTATTTCTCCTTGAATTATCGATACGCTAGCCTACAATGGTATCCACTCACAATATCTGCTGTGCTCAGTACTCAATGAGACAATCCGTTACACGACAAATCGAGGAGTGCTCTTGCACCCACTGCTGGCCAGCGGCACGACCACTGTTGCTACCCTTCCTCCGAAATTTCCCACGTACAGGTGCGTGAGGTTCAAGCCACTGCAGCCTCCACACATAGCAGGGGTTCGCGGACAATCGTATCAAGGCACTACAGCTTCGGGAGTAGTCTACTTGGAGATCATTCCTTGGGAAAGACATGAAACTACAGCAGTCAAAACTTTAGCCGAAACTGTGTCGCCTCAACCGGAGGTCAAAGAAAGTGACGGAGTGATTGTGTTGCTCTTGCATGGAGCACCAGCATAAAAGCTCGAGGCAGCAGCAAGTCAGCGTGAATGAGTGTCTAAGCGAAATTACACGTGCGCCAACGCCACGACGTTCCGCTTGTAGATGGTTAAGGAAAAGCTTAGACAATCCGCTATCTCAGGTGCGAAAGCGGTGCAAGTTACAAGGAAAGCAGCAGACAGGAGAGGCTGGTCTCTGCAGTATCACTTTAGTCAATGGAGGAATGCACGTCTTACTATCCACGGCTGTAGGCCCAGCAGCGACAACAGCAACTCACCTACAGCCAGCAGCAGCAACACTGTCCTGGCAGAGGCAGCACGGGCAGCAGCTCGAATTCGAGATCGACGAGGAACGAGCCAGCATACCAGCAGCAGCAGAAGACTAGAGAACGGCGCAGTTCGCACGCACAGCCGTTGCAACAGTAGTCCAGCGCCTCACGCACTGGCGACTCCAGAGCACCTCCTGCACACCTTCGGCGGCACAGGGCAGAAGAGTACCACTGTGCTTCTTCTGGCTGAGAACGCTGTGGCATCGCATGATGTACTGTAGTAACGTCAGTTGCAGACGCACCGACAACAGCAGCAGAAGCAGAATATCTGGTCACAGCGGGCTCTGCGGAAGACAGGGCAACGGCAGACGCAACGACACCAGGCATGGTACCAGAACGACGGAAAGAACTCTCTTTGCTGCATGGCAGAGGAGCGGCGGCAGCCACAGGAGCAGCGGCCACACTGCACAGCTGCTGCAGCCGCAGCAAGTGGACGCAGAGGCAGTGCTATAGGTCTCTCCTTGTAACAGAAGTCTCCGACCACGTAAATGACGGCAGGTAGGTGCTCAGATGGAGTGCCGTCCTTGCGCGGGCAAAGCTGGCACGAGCAGCAGATCAGCAGCACGGGTCAGTCAAGTGGATGTCGGAGCGGCGACAAAAGTGGACGGTACACGGATGAACACTCGGTAAGACACACGTTGCGAGCAGCAGCAGCAGCCGTCGCAGCCGTACGCCCAGTAGTAGTACATGCAGAAGCACGGTGAGGAATCGCTGCAGCAGCATCAACCCTGCAGCCGCTGCAGCGGAAGGAATAGCAGCAACAGCAGAAAAAGAAGCGCAGCAGTCACAGCGGTAACAACGAGAACTACCGGAGGGGCAACAGCGGGCGCTGTAGCCGTCGCAGCAGCATTCTGTCAGTTTGCAGCCCGGAAGAGAAGGCACTTCCACTAGTTTAAAGTTGCCTACGGGACACAGCTGTGTGTATCGCTGTTCAATTGTTCAGCATGCCGCGTTAAGTGCTGGTACGTGGGAACCGTCATCGTGCAGCAGCTAAGAGACCGAAGACTAGCGCCTGCTGCTGTTTCCCCGGCCGCGGAGCTGGCTGCGGCCAGCCGTTGTTTTGCACTACCACGTCTGTCAGCGTGTACGAACGCCAGAAGCAGCAGCTGCTGCCAAAACAACAGCACCACCTCGCCGTCAACCCATGCAGCACCAACAGAAACGCCTCCAACAGCCGCGCGACCAGCAGCCCCAGGATAAGAAAGGGGAGCCCCGTAGCAACAACGGCCACACAGCAAGAAAAGCAGGACAGGGTAACACGGATACCAGAGAAGCGGCAGCCGTCGCCCTGCCGCGGCTGCCGTGTGTAGCAGCCGGAACAGCAGCGGCGACAACGCCGGTAAACTACTGTTTACCGGCCCAGTAGAAGCAGGAGCAGCAACCCCAGCAGCGTGGGAATGGGCTGTAGCTGACAGCGGGGACGGTTGCTTCGTCTGTAGTCCACTTCCTGCAGAGCGACCTGGCTGCAACGTACCACGACCACCGTCGTCGTCTGCGTGTGTCACCCGTTGGTGCGCTGCCCTTGCTGCTGCGGCTGCTACCGCATCTGTTGCTACCACTGCTGCTGCTGGTGCGCGGCTGCTGTACTACTCTGCCACACAGCTGCAGCCGGACGGCCTTTTTTGCTCCTGTTTGTCGAAAGAAGCAGCTTCCTTCCCCATCTGCTCGCTCACTCACAGCTCCTCTTTCCACTTCTTCTTTGTACTTGGTCGCCTCTTCTGTCTTGTGTCGTTTCAGTCCATCTGCTTGGCCAGTCGTCCCCGCAGCCCCTCTACGAGTGCAGGCGCTGCGGCTGCGCTGCTGCTGCTGCTATTGCCAGTGTCGCGCGGCTCAAATTGCTGCTGTTGTGTCTGCCCAGCCGCTGCTGTGCACCGCTGCCGCCGCTGCTGCGTGTTGTTGGTGCTGTCGCTGTGGTTCCCCGTGCCGCCCGTGTGTTCGAGCAGCAGCAGGCGAGCTGCATCCTCCTTTCCACAAAAGAGCACGTACGTGGGCGCCAGCTGCCTCGCAGCCCTGTCAAACAGCTGGACAAAAGCAACAACCTCGGAAGAAGCAACACGGGCCGGCAAGCGACAGTGCCACCTGGGAAACGGCAGCAGCAGCACCAGCGCCGCGCAGCACCACACTGTCTTCGAAGCGCAGGGAGGATTTTGCCAGTATCTGCATGAAGAAGAGAGGGCCACATCCACGAATAGCAGCAACTACACCAGCTGGAGTCTCGCCGCATAGCAGTGAAGGACAAAGAAGTCAGAGGCAGTATTTACAGCAGAGGTGCCAGCAACACGCGTCGTCGGCTGCAGCAGCAGCAGGAGCAAGAGGAACGTAACTGCCGATTCCTCTGTCAAGAAAGTGTGTTACTGCCCTCTCCTGCGGCCGTTCTCGCCGCAGCAGCAGGGGCAGCGGCATGCGTGTGCTTCTTCTCTTCCACGGGTTTGAACTGCGCCGCCTCCGCCGCAGCAGCAGTTCTGCCGTCGAAGCAGCAGCGGCAGAAGCAGCGAGAGCAGCAGCAGCAGCATCGGCATATCTGTTACCGTAGCAGCAACTGCTGCTGCAGCAGCCCCATCAGCGAGCAGGGGTCCGCCCGGCCGTGTGTGTATGTGTGCGTGGACATGCAGGCAGCTGAAAACGACAGCAGCGCACGTTCGGCCACATCGCGCACATGAGGGACTACAGCAGAGAAGATACACCGGAGCACCATCGTCGGGAGCGGCAGCACCAGCAGGCATCCGCAGCAGGAACAGCCTGAGCAGCAACAGCAGCAAAGAGAAGCCAAGTAAAGAATCAGATCAATAGTAGTCTATAAGTCGCAGCAACAGTAGCACAGCAGCAGCGAAGTAACTTCACTGACGCGGCAGGTCACAGCAGGACGTTAGGGGCCTCCTCACCACGCCATTGTCTCTGTGCAGCATGCCCCTCTTCCTGTGGTGGGGAAGACGTTATATTTGCCCAAGTGTGGCGACCGCAGTGTGGACTCCCTGTAAACCGTATATATATTTGTCACTGCGCCTTTCTGCGCCATCCTGCAATAACAAGGAACTCGTAGCTCCACACAGACCGACGTTTACCTGCCAGGCGAGCAGCAGTAGTTCTTCTGCTGAACAAGACCGAGTGACGAAGCCACAGCAGAAACGTTCAGGAGTGCGCCTTGGCAGGAGCAGCAACAGCGGTGGGGCCTGTCCTGCTCCGACAGCAGGAGTCAGCAGCAGGCGACACAGCAACACGAGGGGTTCTGCGAGTAGCTGTTGCAGAAGCCACCGGAACAGCAGCGAAGGCCCTTTCCTTCCCCACTGCTTCTGCAGCACGCGCGGCACCTCCGCAGGTGGTCCGAAGCGACAGCAGTGCATCGGCGGCAGCAGCTCGTCCAACAGCGGCAGCGGCAAGCAGGACCTTGCTAACAACGGCTACAGCAGCCGCGTCCTCCCTAGCAGCAAGAGCGACAACGACAGCCTCTCCCGTCGCAGCAGCAACGGCAGCAGCTGCTCTGTCGCGCCAAGGCGCAGGAACAGCAGCGTGTCCCCCGGAGAATCATCCCAAGGAGGAGCAGCAGCGGCACCGTTTCCGCAGCAGGAGCAGCGCTCGCGGTGGGGCAGCGCTGGGTTGAGTCTCGGGTGTGTGTCCTCTCGTGACGATGGCAGCGATGGCACTCCGGCCTGCTCTGCAGACGTCGGAAGGGGGCTCTCCGCCTCCTCCACCGCAGCAACCCCAGGAGGGGTGCTGCAGCAGCAGCGGCTCAGAACCAGCGGCAGCGGAACCGTTTGCGGAGCTGCTACAGCGAGCAGGTGCTCTTGCAACGCTGCTGCCGACTCCGTCACGGGAAGCCTCGACGCAGCAGCAGCAGCTCTTGGGGGAAGGGGCTGCCCTTCTGCCTGAAACACCACAGCAGCCGCAGCAGCACCAGCAGCAGCAGGAGAGTGTACGTGACTCACTTCCGGTAGCTGCAGCAGCAGCAGCGGAGGAGGAGCCTTTCTCGTACCGCACGGCGTGCTCTTCACCGCTCACCTCCCTCTCTCCCTGCAGCAGGAGCTGCAGCAAAAATGGAACAGCTGCAGGCTCTCCAGGAGGCGTGGCAGGTGTTGTGGCTCCAACGGGAGGCCCGGAGGCGGAAGTTTCAGTGGTGGCAACAGCAGCAGCAGCGGAAGAAGCTGCAGCAGCATACAAGAAGAGCAAGAGCAGCAGCAGCAGTAATATGGACGCGTCCTCTCTGTCTTCAAGCGTTTCCACAACGCTGGTTTTCTCTGATGCAGACCTGAAGTTGTTAGCCGCGTCGCCACCTTCAAGAGGCCGCAGCAGCAGCTGCACTCCGTACAAAGTGGCGGCAGCAGCAGCAGCAGACGGCAGCTGCTCTGCAGCAGAGGAAGGCCACGAGCAGCAGGCAGCTGGCGAGGAACACCAGGAGTCCGCAGCTGCATCAGGCGTCTGCAGCAGAAAGGGAGAAGACCTGCCGCACAGCGACAGTCCTTTTAGAGAAGGCGTCTCTGCAGCAACAGCAGCAACTGCGGCATCCGAGACACCGCCACAGGCGGAACGCACAGCAGCAGTAGCACGCACAGGAATGGCGGCAACACTAGGAATGAGGAGAGGAGTATCAGAGAAAGACCCAGCAGCAGCTGCTGCTGCTCAGACCTCGGCGCCTTGCAGTCCTGTGTCATCAGTAGGGTCGGGCACAGTCCCAGAGTTCGACGATTTGGACGTGCTGCTCTCTGCTGGCAGCAGCGGCAGTGAAAAAAGAGGCGACCCCTACCTGGAGCTGAGGCACTCCACGCTTCCTCGGTGTCCTGCTGTTGCTGCTCCTGGTTATGCCGGGACTGCTGCTGCTGCACGCGGAGAATGGTCACTGCTGAGCAGCGAGCGCCGCGGGTGGGAAGACATGCGGCGCGCAGACCCCCGCGCCGCTGCTGCTGTGGACGAACGGCACCTGGAAGATGCAGGAAAGAAGACGATCTGGGTGATTCACCAGGTAGGTCGAAGCGAGCACCGCAGCACCACAGTGAATCCAGCAGGAGCAGCGGAGTGAACCGCAGATGCGGCAGCGCTAACCTCAACAACAGCAGAGCTAGGTTGCCGCAGCCAACAGCAGTTGAGCGAAAAGGAGCGACGGTAATACTTCAGTCGACCGCAGGAACAGCGCCAGTCAAGATGACGTCTGTAGTGCAGCAGGAACAGAGCGACTGGCCTGCGGCAGCAACAACTGCGTAGAGACAGCAGCCGCACAACAGACACATGTAGACAGGGTGCAGCAGGCCTGCAGCGGGAGCAGCAGCAGCAGAAGCGGCACCCACAGAATGGCCTAGCGATCACTCGCTCTTTCTTCTACGTGGCAGCAGCAGGAGCAGCACGCATTCGCCGTTGCTGATGAAGAAGCGGCCTCAGCAGTAGGAGGCGCGCCGTTCTTCTGCCATTTGTCTCCGTTTTTTCTTGAGGGTAGCGCGCCAGCAGCAGGAGCAGCAGCAGCTCTGCGTGGGGCTCCACAGGGACGGAGGAAAACCAGCAGCAGCGACTGGACGGGCCCACATGAACGAGCCTTCTGCCCTTGTCCAGCACTCGCGGCAGCAGCCGCGCGCCTTTAGAGAACAGATGAGAAAGGATACATTCCCTGCACAGGTGTGTGTACGTTTGTGCGTCGTGCTTCAATAAGAAGTCAACACTGTATGCCCACCTTTGTTTAGACGTTGAAGTGCCGTGGTCTGCCTCTCTGCACCTCTCTAACGCACAGCAGCAACAGCAGCAGCAACGCAGGGCTGGGCTGCGTCGTTTTGTCCGCAGGACTGTCCCTCTCCCAGCAGCAGCACCAGCAGCAGAACGGGCTGCGCCCCAGACAGCTCCTCGCAGGCTCACACCGACTTCCAGCTGTCCTCCCGGGGAGGCTCGTGCATACGTGTGCGCGGCTGCAGACGAGAGGAAGCAGCAGCATCAGCAGGGTGTGTCTCGGGTACACTCGTACGCCTGCGTCCGTGTTCTGTCGACACCTGCGCAAAGATTGTCTGCCGCGGCAGGGCCCACGGTCACCAGCACGTGCGCCGCGTCACCGAGCAGGGCTTCTTCTTGCTGCTTGTGTGGCTGCCCCGCCGCGCGCCGCTGCTCCCCTCCCTCCCTGCTCTTGTAGTCGCAGCAGCAGTCAGTATACATCTGTATAGGGACGGTGGATACTACGACTCCTTCCACACGGCTTCGAATATGCGTCTCTTTAGGAGCGCCCAGAAGGTATATGCTGGTGTGTGCTACGTGCGCGGACAGCTCTGCTGCTGGTCCACTGCTGCTGCGGCTGCGTGCCGTCTCCGCGCTGCCGCGTTCTCGCGCACCGGTCCCCCTGCCACTACTGTGAAGTGCTGCTGCTGTGAAATTTCTTCGCGACGGATGAGTTGCTGGTTCTTCTGTGTTGCTGGCGCTGCTGCTGTGTTGCTGGTGCTGCAGGGGTTCTGCACGCCCGTGTCATGGTACGAAGACACGTCAGCGGAAGACGTGCGGGCCGCAGTTCTCTGTGCGTGTGACGTGATGCTGGACGACGAGGAAAAGGAAGAAGCTCCTGAGGCTACTGCACTTCGGCAGCCCGCCTGTCCTGCTGCAGCCGATCCCGACGCCCTAGCTGCTGCGCGCGGAGGCCTGGGGCGAGAACGCGGTCGCAGCCGGCCTGCCGCTGCGACGGCGCACAACATGAGCGGCGGCTTCGTGTTGCGACAAGTCGAGCCCCTTCCCCATACGTAAGGGCGTGAACGCATTTTCTGCGTAAACAGGGCCACACCCACGTCGCTACAAATCTGCGTGTGCATACAAAGATGCCCACGCCTATGTATCTCTTTTGTATTTAGCTGTAAACACACATAAACGCACACATATGTATATATTCATGTGTCTCTACGTTGGTGTAGTCATACACTCGTCTGATCGCTTTCTCTCTCTGTGTGTATATATGTATATGCAGATGTGTTGACGGCTATACACACAGGCCTACATCTCTTGATGTCGCGCTATCCCTATTGAATTGGCCTGCGTGTGAAGTGATACACGTGTGTCACTTCATACGTCCGCAGGAGACGCCAAGACACGCAGATATTCCTGCTATATGTAGAGAGAGACAGATGCAGGGGAATTTCTTCGTGGCGCCATCTCCTCCACGGGGGCACGGCCCGTGGAGAAGATCGACACACACATTTATGTACGCGCGCAGAGCTGCGTATGACGAGGAGGCCCAAGAGAAAAAGAAGCTTCTCGCGAACAGCGGGAAGGAAGTAGCGGCACGCACTTGTAGAGAATCCCGAGCATCCGTGACACGACCAGAGAAACGGAGTGTAAAAGACAGAGAGACGGCCACACGTGGAGATGCAAGACAGTGTCCCCGAGCAAACGCACGAGAAAAGGCAGCAGGCACCGGTGGCGTAGCTGCTGTTTCTGCTGCTCCCCACCTGTCCAAGTTTATGCGCGATGTCTTCTTCGCGCAGAATCATCTGCTGCATGAAGGTGTGTGTGTGGCTACGCACGCCGTCCTGCGGGGCGTCCTCTGCGGAGACGAGCGGCAGAGACGAACAGCAGCGTCTTGCTGTAGGAGGAGGCGCTTTCCACGTGTTGAGAGAAATCAATGTGAAGGGTGGGGAAGGCAATCCCTGCAGGACCACAAAAAAAGAAGAGGCTCCCCGTTTTGGAGCAGGCTTTTGCGTCCCACACACGCCAGGACAGACGCAGCACAAGTCTGCACGCCAGCGACGCCTTCTATTGACGCAGTCAATTAAGAGCTGCGAAAGTTTCACAGATACTCTCGCATGCGTACACTCGATGAAGAGGGCCGTCTGTGCAGCAGCAGGCAACAAGCACGTGTCGAGATGCGTCTGGATATATTCAACTGTCCAGGAAAATCTATGCATATATATGTATATATTGCGCGTGTGCGCGTGTGTATGGGAAGGGCTCCTGGAGTGCTGTTACATATATAAATACATATTTATATATGTACGTGTGACTGTTTGTATATATGTAGATGTGCTTGAGCACGTGCTCGCAAGGAGCGGCACGCTGCGTATGTAGTTGAAGCTGTGCAAGGTCGTGTGAGGGGAGTGGCAGGGAGGACGACCGACGGCGCACCAGGGACGGGGACCGGCGAGAAAAAGTGAAAATAATACCGTGTAGTGTACATACAGCGCGATGTGTGGATTGTGTGGCCGTGTGTGTGTACACCGGGTGACGGGTAAACGGTGGATGTTTGATTCTGCTCTGTTGTTGCCCAGGTGTCGCTGCTTCGATACAAGGACTGCCCTTGGTGCTGCTGACGCTGTGCTCGCCGAAAGAGTGCTACTACTTCACACTTTCGTTACTGCAGCAACAGCAGCACAAACTGCTACGGATGGCGCGGCCTCTGTTCTTCTTTTTACGATAGGCTGACCTGTGTGCTTGCATGATTGAAAGCCCCGTGCTGCTAAAAAAGTTGTTCTTCTTCGCGCAGCTGCTGCTTTGTCTTGTTCTCCTCTACGCCTGTAGCGATACGTGTTTCACATCCAAGCATACCTGTGTACACACGTCTGCCCACCTACGTATATATATATAAATATATCTACATATGTTTATACGGCGATACAGAGACCTGAAGAGCAGTGTATATACAGCTGTGTGCTCCTACAGGTCTAGCACCTTGTGCCGGTGCGTGTGCATAGCCAGACGCTAGGAATCTCTCTCTGCTGCTTCTTGTTTTTGCAGGGCGGAAGTAGACTCGAACTCTTTGTTCTTAGATGTCTGCGTCCTGCAACTGCGAGGCGAGGAAAGTTCTCCTTCTCCGATCGCTTCTTCCGCTGCTAAGGCCGGGGGCGCGGACGCTGCGGCTCCTGCTGCACCTGGGACGGGTGCTTCTTCTTCCTGTTGGCCCGGCGCTGCCGCTCCTGCTGCGTCCTCCTCGTCGTCCTGTACCTTCCCCCAAGGCCTTGCTGGGGCTGCCGCTGCTGCTTCTGCGGGTGGCATGGCTACTGGAGCAGTGAAGGGCGGAGTTGCAACGAAGGACGATGAGCAGCAGCAGCAGAAAGCCCGGCTCCTGCGGGTCGTCAAAGGACGGCGGGTCCGCTTCGAAGAATTCGGCGAACTTGTCAGCGGCTGCACGTACTTGCTGGAGCGTGTCGGGCTCGAAGAAGCCTTTCTCAAGGACACGGGTAGCGGGAGCCGTTGCCAGCAGGAAGCTGCGAGCGGGGAAGAAGACGCTGCAGCAGTCAAGAAGCAGCAGCAGCAGCATCGACTCGTGCAGAGCCTTGCCGGTACTGTGATCTAACACCAGCAACCACACACCAGCAGCCAGCGCGCCTCCATGCAACACCTATACGTGTGTACATATGTAGCATTTTCAAAGGGGTGTGTGCGTGTGTGTGTGTGTGTGTGTGTGTTTACATATATATATATATATGTATATGTGCATGTGGTTAGGTAGATAGACAGGCAGAAAGGTAGATCCATATTTATGTATGTGGGTCTTTGTGTCGTGTAAATGTATTTTTCTCTCTATATCTATCTATTTCTCTGTTTGTATATGTATATACCTACTTGTGTGTAGTACGTAGAGGTTGAGTGATATAGAAATGTATGCGTATCAGCGTATGGCGGCAAGCGATACCCGTGGATCGGTGTGCGAACGCTGCACCCCCCGCACGCGCATCTACGTGGGTCCTTGTCGTATGAAGAATATACACATATATATATATATATATACATGCATATATACATGTATGTACGCACATATATATATATATATATATGTGTATGCATATATACGTATATGTACGCACATATATATGTATATATATATGCAT